>CAXDIV010000135.1:0-53011 GCA_963989385.1 Ctena decussata | reverse complement strand
AATTAGGAAGTAGACGTCTTCTGGAGGGTTTCTTTCCAGAGACATTAATTGTTGTAAGACAATACTAGGTCTGTTGTTACCCTGAGTAATATTGACAAAGATGTTGAACATTGACTTATATAGGTACAGTACATCGTTTGCTTTTTCAGTGTGTTCGTAATCTTCATGTAGGCATGATATATTATTTTCCAAAAGCATGAAATTTTTATGTGATTTTTGACAGCTGTTGCACATTTCTGAAATAATATCCCAGCCTTGAAGACACCCAGATACACACTGTTCCACGTCTGCTTGTATTTCATCGATTTTCTGAAGCACGCATTCTTTGTCAGACTCATTGGCTAACTTGTTTTCTAGTAAATTTCTTTCTCTGTCGAAGTAATGTGGTAGCTTTCGTTTTTTGACACAGTGTGAAAGCATATTTAAACATTCTGTCACACAATCAAGGAGATTCTCGTCAAACCACATAGACATTCCATGTTCTTCTGACATCCAGAAAATGACCGATTTAATATGATAGGAACTCAGTTGATCAGAAGAAGAAGAAGAAGAAAATTTATTAGCCTCGTAATAGGTCCATGGAGGCTCGAGGCCATCCTCCATAAACCTTACAAAACATGAAATAATGTATTTACAGCAAGCCATAAGACTCTTGAGCAAATACAACATATTACAATACTTATTATGTCAAGCGGACAGTGTAACTACGTGGCATACAAGGATAACCATTATTTGATTATATAAAGATGTAAACAGAACTTACAGATGTCGAATGGTGACCTTGAATTAAGGTCACCATACAGCACCTGTAACTCTGTAATACACGTACTCACGTTCTCCGATCCCAAGCCTTTCCGAAACGAAATAAAAGACATGGGAAAAGGAAAGTGTGACGAACGTTCTTGAAAAAGGAACTGTTCAAGCTAAGTATTTACATATACATAAATAAGAACATGTATATTCATATATTATACATATTGCTACAGTACACAAATACAGATTATTAGTTCACAATGGCTGTGAGATACAGACCTTTATTTGGTATAGCTTTGATCTTAAAGAAATCCAGTATTTCATATATGATGTTACATTACCCATAAACTTTATTACATATCTATATTCAAATCAAACTAATATATCATATCATTTAGTACCACTTCGTTATGCCTTTTAAAACTTTTGAACGTATAACATGCCAAATTCCTAATATCTGTTTTATTGTTAGATTTTAGCAACTGTATTGTTTTAAACATACTATTACCTCTTATATAATACGGTTTTATATAACTCCTTCTAAACTCCCTATATAATGAACATTCAATAATAAAATGGAACTCATCCTCTAATCTATCACATGTTTTACATTTCCTATTTTCTCGTAGAATACTTTGAGGTTTTGCCCATCTACCTACTTCTATTTCTAATCTATGGGAGGAGGTCCTAAGTTTGCTTAAGGCTATCCTAAATTTTCTTATATTTACTACATCCAAATACTTTTTAAAATCAAAACTTGCAATTTCCCTATAAAATATAGCTCTACTCGATTCATTTAGCCTTTGATGCCAGTCCTGTACGAAATTATCCCGAAGCCTCTGTTTAAAAATTTTCAAAAATATCTTTATATCACCTACTCCTTGTGCCTCCCATACATGATAAAATCCAAAATTAGATAGAGTGTGCTTAACGAGACCAGCCCAATTTTTTATATTAGGATTTTGATTTAAATCTGTTAGCATTTGTTTATATATATGTTTAATATATCTCCTGTCGTCTGCATTTATTATCTTAAACCAGTATTTTATAATGCTAAATAATCTCCTAGTATAATAATTAACCCTTCCTAATTCTCCGTAGATAAAATCGTTTTGTGTTGAAGATTTAACCCCTAATAATTGTTTACAAAACTGCATATGCACTCTTTCAATCTTATCTGCTCTAGAAAATCCCCAAACCTCACAGCTATAATTTAAAATTGGCGTAACTAGTTTATCAAATAACTCTAAACGATGTCGTGGAGTAATGTTAGTGAATTTATAAAGATAACTATTTAGTTTGAATATGGCTTTCTGGGCTTGACCAGCTAACTTAGATTGACATTCTGAAAAAGATCCACCGGTTGTGAAAACTACACCTAAGTATGAAAATTTATTAACTATTTCTAAGTGAATATTATCATGATAAAAAGCAAGGGTTCTAGATAGTATTCCTCCTTTTCTAAATATTAAAATTTTTGTTTTATCCGTATTCACTTTTAATTTCCATCTTTTACTATAATCATATAATATATCCAAACTTGATTGCAATTCTTCAGCTGATGCTGCAAACAGTATTATATCATCTGCGTATAAGAGTAAGAACAATTTAACCATACCTATTTCAATTCCCTCACACCCTTTTTGAATATACACTTCTTCTAAATCATTTAAATACATAGCAAATAAAAATGGAGACAGACACTCACCTTGTCTAACGCCTAACATAGATTCAAAACCTTCACTTACAACATTATTAAGTTTTACCTTCGATTTGACATGTTCATACATTGATTTAATAACATTCAGAATTTTCCCCCTTACTCCTATTTTAATTAATTTATACCATATAACATCCCGATTTACATAATCAAAAGCTTTGGTGAAATCTACAAATGCACAATATAGCTTGTTGCCACAGTTTATAAAATGATTGATTAATCCATGTAAAACAAAAATATTATCCGTTGTGCTCATGTTTGCCCTAAACCCTGCCTGAGCTTCTATATAAATTGAGTATTCTTCAGCCCATTGCGTTAATCTGTTATTTAGAACTCTAGTGAATAACTTTCCTAATGTACTTAATAATGTGACACCCCTAAAATTATTAACGTCATCTAGTTTGCCCTTTTTATGTATTGGAACTATATAACCTTCACTCCATTGTTCTGGAAAATAGCCAATTTTTAAAATTGTATTAAAAAGTTCATATAAATATGGAAATAATTGCTTAGCACCGTGAATAAAGAACTCATTTAGAAGTCCATCTGGGCCCCCACTACGATTTTGTTTCAATTGAGAAATTGCTTTTTGAATTTCATTACTTGTAATTTCAACATTTAATTCGTCAAACATTACTTGCGCCTCCTCGTTTACAAATCTATCATTGAAATATAGAATGTCTTCATCAGCTTGAAAGAAAGGGTCTTCTGGATTATTTATGGCTTTAAAATAATTATCAAACGTATCAACAAAAAGATTTTTAGGCTTTGGTGAAACTACTGACTCTTTCAAAAGCTTCCAATATTCCTTAGCATTCTTAACTTTCGCATTTAATAGTTTTGCAGTTTTTACCCTATCTTGTTCAAGATTATACTTTCTTATTGTATTTCTATACTCAGTTCTAGCTTTTATCAAATTTTGTTTATTAATTTCGCTTTTACTTTTCCTAAATATATTTAACTTTCTATAAAAATCTTTTCTTTTATCATTGCACGATTCATCTAAATTTCTTGCACTATTCTCTTGTTCACATTTTCTATCTGTATTATCTGACTGAAAAACTACCTTACCAAACAAAGGAGAACATACATTGTCCAATACATCAGCAAATGATGATATTGAAGCATCAACACCCTCTTTAGATTCTGAATTTCGTAGCGTATTAGTCAAATGAGATAATGAATTTTTAAAGCATTCAGAAGACAACGAGGCTATATAATTATCTTTAAGATTTTTATCCCATTTATAAATTTTATTTATAAAATTATGATATTTATCTTTTTCAATATTTTCAGATAGGAGTTTAGCTGAAAGTGAGAACTCTATTAGGCAATGATCCGACAGAATATTTGGGTCATGTATGTAAAAGGATGAAAATTCTTGGAGTAGTTCAATATTTACAATACAATAATCAACAATGCTACTGCCCCTACTGCCAACAAAAGTCATTGCACCAATATGTTTATCTTCGCAAACCCTTCCGTTTGCTACTCTAAGGCCAGACTGCTTTAAAAAATCCAGTAGCATATACCCATTAGAGTTAGTAGTAGAATCCTGTGATTTTCGTGGTATGCTTTGGTCCTGCACATAATCATCAGGCAGTACATGCATATAATCATCGAGGTCCTCAGTAACATAGTCACACTGGTTACCTATCCTACTATTTAAATCACCGACTATCATAAAATTACATTTATTATTACATGTATTCTGAAAATGTACCAAATTATCAAGTAACTCATCGTACACATTTATATCAATTAGCCCTTGTCTACTTGAGTTTGATGGAGGGAAGTAGCATATACATAAGAACAAGTCATCTTTAAAATTAAAGAGATCACCTTTTATCTTAAGCCATATATGTGTATCATTACATTTCATCTCTAAGCTAACGTATGGGATGAAACAGTTTCTTATATACACAATTATACCACCAGAGTTTCTAGTGCAAGTCTGTTTCTTTTCAGTTCTGTTCAATTCAAAGTGTTCAAACCCTTCATAGTCAAAGTTAAAATTGTCCGATCCCCAGGTTTCTGTTATACAAATGATATCGTTTGTGCTGAAAACATGTTTGAGCTCATCTAATTGTAGTTTGTTGTTACGTTTTGTAATCAGCCCTTGAATGTTTATCAACGCAAATTTTATATGTGTCCTATCACTGTTTGTATTTGTATTCGTAACACTGCCCTGTCTGTCCTAATGCTCTGATTGTTGTGACTTGTTTGTA
Organism: Ctena decussata; assembly: GCA_963989385.1. Taxonomy (NCBI): domain Eukaryota; kingdom Metazoa; phylum Mollusca; class Bivalvia; order Lucinida; family Lucinidae; genus Ctena; species Ctena decussata. The sequence goes on along the minus strand of CAXDIV010000135.1, from coordinate 48,310 downwards.
TCACCAGTATTTGTCTGCGTCTCTATGTTTGTTGTCTTATCTAATGTATTACCTGTACTGTTAGTACTATTTTCACTTTGTATTATGTTTTCTGAGGCACTATCCTTTTTCCCACTGTTGGTATTATGTTGTGACTGTTTCGATTTTGAATTTGTTGAACGACCCTTGATTTCTTTGCGGATTACACTTCTCGGCCGCCCACGCGATCGTGGTCTCTCCACTGACTCGGAACGTGCGCGATATTTGTCAGATAAATTCCTTGAGACAGTTGATTGGCTTCTATGAACGTATTCAGTTTTCTTTGTCATATTTTGATTAATTTCTCTTGGTAAATTATTGTTTGGATTAATCAGAGAAGGAGATTGTGGGGGAGATTTCTGTTGATTATACTGACTAAATTCTAATGTTTGTGAGCTTAACTGTGCACTATGCTGAGAAGGTTTCTGTCTATGCTGAGATGAGTCTCTGTCTGTTTTGTCCTGACTCATCAAAGGATCTGATAGATGATTCCCCCGCGTATTTTGGATACTTGTATCTTTATTTAACGCCGTCTGACCTTTTAACGCACCAGCATATGATAAGTAAGATACCTGGGTCTGTGAAGGAGGTTCATACACTCTATTATTTGGTTGCCCAGTTATGTTTAAACTTAAATTAGGATTGTATGGTGTCGGTGCTGAAGTCCACATCCTTGGAAACATTTGACTTTGTAATATTGGCGTATCAAATCGTACACCTTCCGTTTGATTTATAGGTTGTCCAGGTCCCCGAATATAGCTGTATGATACTTGTGATGGTGGTGGGGGTGGGGGTGGGGGTGGTGGGGGTGGAGGTTGATTCACAGATTCTTCTACACACATATAACTAAGACCAATAGTTGCAGGTAATTTGATAAGATGATCCCATTGGGGAAATGAATCTTTAATAACTCGACCGTTCATGACGATTTTTGCTGGAAACTTTAATTGCACATTCGAATTTGGAGTGCGTCTTAGTTCTTTCACTTCTGGCCATAACTTTTTTCTGGCAGCAGAGATTTCCAGCGGATAATCTCTATCAATGGCATAATTTGTATTCTTCAAGCATTTAGCTTGCTTCATTACAGTCTCCACCTCTGAATGGTGTCCAAAAGTACACAGTATAGGTCGCCTAGGTACCCCACGATATCTGTTGTTAGTTAAGTCCCCTAATCTACACGCATATTCGACATAAATTTCATCTTCATCTTCAATCTGAAGCTGGTTACGAAGAAAATCTCTGACAACGTCAATTATACTATTTTCATTACGCTCCTCTATCCCATAGATAATGACATTTCTCTGTTTATTCTTAGTTTCTAAGTCTAAATATTTATACGACAGCTGTTGCAGTTTATAAGTGTTATTGTCAACATGTTTTACTGTCCTTTGGAGCCGCTCTGCTGTGCGGTTCGTACTCACTTGTATAGCTCTTATTTCATCCTGAGTTGTTTCAATGTTCACCAATTTAGCAAATATCAAGTTCAGTTTGTCATCTGTACCCATGTCATCGAAACTTTCCGTATTAAATCGCTTTCTCTTCGAAGGATTGTTCTGCGCATCATTTGTTTGACTGTTAGGATTTGAACCATTGAAGTTACCTTGGTAGCCCCCACTTGCCTGATTTTCTAATGTAGCGTACCTATTTTCTGTTGAAACTGTGTAAGCAAAACTTGGCCCATTTTGTCCGTCACTAACAATCTGCGTTTCTGCGTCTTCGTCCATAACACCCATATCAAGTGACTCTTGCATGGCTTAATTATACTTATATTATAAATTCAGTGTCAATATTTCAATCTAGTTGTTGTGTTTTGATTACACCAATTGGCTTCCGTAGATTTTTTTTTCGGACATGTGGTGTACTCTTTTAACTGTCTTTTCACGATGACACAAATATGCTTCCGTAGATTTTATTTTTGAGCAGGAGATGTTTCTTTATATTCAAATCCTCTAACAATATAACTAAAAGGCCTCAGGGCGTTGTTAGTATGGCCGTTCACATAATAATTATGTAAAATGAGAATATCAAAATTTATAAGTTTGAGATTTCTCACAGTTTGAAATGATTTATCCTATCAAATTCCGTCACAAAAAACGCCTGTGCACTGTCCGTTCAACTGTACTTAAACACACAGAACAAATGTCTAAAACTTAATTTATTTTCGCTAAAACGTCCGCAGCCCGAAAAAACGAGTTACTCCGTCCGCCATTTATAATTATAGCTAGATCAGGAGCTATTGGTTCAAGATGTCTTTTAAGAAGTTTCTTGAGCAGAACGTAACACTGTACCTGGGTGTCGTTAAAGTTCCATACTAACTCCCTTTCACCTAATAAGAAAGCGGTTCGCAATTCTAAGGAGAAGTTTTCTGACCTTTTATTCCCTACTGGAACGGCGTGGCATTTCATTTTGCTAATCTTCTCTATTACATGTTTTGGCGGCCAGTCATGGCTTCGCTTACGAGTGGTCCATTTTTGAGCGTCCGGCGGCCATTCATCGCACACTAGTGCATGCGCTATATCTTCTTCCTTTTTGGTGCCAGGGTTACCCGTCATGTAGCCATGCACGTCTTGGTGTTCTGTGGTTGCACAAGGCCCGTGACGATAGTACCCTGACTTTCCGAACGACTTTGTACAGGACACGAAAAAATTTGCAAATTTTTCACTTGATAGAAACTTTCCATCAGTCGTCTCTTGAAATAAATGCATTGTAACAATCGAAGATTTGATAATCCGTGTCTTCGAGTTTGAGTAGACGAAGTCTTCCATACCCAGGACTGCAGCCGACCGCGTCTAATGAAAAACTATGACCGTAAGTAGACTCTGGAATCTTGTTTGTTGTGTGCACCGTAATATCTGGGAGAATTATCATTAGGTCTACGTCACTGGCTTTTGTGTACGTACCTTCTGCGACGCTACCTCCTCGAACTATTTTAAACTTATTGTTTGGTAATGTTCGGAACAAATAATCCTGAATTAAGGTTTTGTTTCTAGATAGAAAGCAGCCGTAACTGCTTTCCCCATGGAGTTTCAATGCCCTGCTAATAAGCTTTGATACATGGCATTTAGTTCTTGTCGATGCTGTCTCCATTGTGTCTGAAATGAAATTAGATAAAATCACTTTCGACATTTCAGGTGTAAAATTTAGCTGCAATTATTTTTAGAACAGGGTTCGAGGTTATAAAACTTGAGTACATTCTCAAACTCAAAATAAAGCACACTGATTGGCTGCTTCCGAGCACATGCTTAGAAGCAACCAATCAGTGTGCTTTATTTTGAGTTTGAGATTATTCTCAAGTTTTATAACCTTGGGTCCTGGTTATATCCGTAAACTGTCTAAAAAATATGACTCTATGCAAGAAATACATGTATATTAGCTTAATTTCTAGAAATTTTATGAATATTTAAATTGTTGGATGGCGGCCGTAAAGAGGAATTCGGTACTTTACGACTTTTTTTGTAACGCGAATGGAACCTAGGGCGAGGGTTGACGCTCCGCCAAACTGATTTAGCCACTCCTCCACCATCCACCACTCCCCTCCAGTAAGCTATCACTGACCGTTCCAGTGCAGTTCTTCTGTTGTGGTTTATCGAAAAGATTAAACACTTTTATTGCATGTATATACAGTGGGGTTGGGCTACAAGTTCTCACAACATTAGTTACTGCGGCTGGGATGTGTTCGCATCTCTGTAGCCTTTGGATCCTTTTGAAATTAATCAGTCTTTGAATCGACTGCCCAATGAAAATTAAGAAATTACAGTATGCTTTTTCTGGTTTCGTCACCAGATATTGTCAGGGTCACTGACGAGGCTTTATTAGCCGAAACTACGTAGTCTGGTCCATGTTCCTACTTCTGTATGTATTCTCGGCTCTTGAAGGAACATTTTAAGATTTCAATTTGAACTTTTTTTCTGATTCAATTGTAATAAATATATATGTTTTGGGTACTTAATGTTTTTATGACCATCTACCTGGGGAAGAGTTGTACAATTTGCTTTTCGCTCATATAGTCTTACTTCGCATATTACTATTTCCCGTTTGGTGACGTTGGGGGTATGTGGAATTTGTATTTATCTTATTCTTATCACTGCCCTTTTACACTACTAACTACCGTAGGCCATGTCACCAAAATATATTTTTGGAGTACAGGAAGTGGCAGTCACCCGGCGTTCACACTTGAAGGAAAAATTATGTTCGAGTGCTTAGCATGTATAGTCTGGTCCAATCCGACCCATTACGCACTAGACATTCTTGTCAGGCAACCGCACTTGTCCTACTTTTCAACGCCTACTTTAAATTGAAGACTGCATAACGCGTTCCTCGGGTAGAAAACAATAAATTGGATTAATGCCCCTTGTATTCCAAAATGTTTGACGAGAACAAGCTTCCATACAATCTGAATCGATAGACTGGCTCCCAACACATATGACAGGAGCCAGTCTATAGACTTGCAAGCCTATAAAATTGTATTTCAGCTACGCTGACAACTCTCTCCTTAGTGTGATGGTCTTTTTGCATTACTCTCACGTATGCGATCCAGGTTCAATTCCTGTGCTAAGTAAAGTATACTGAAAGGATTTAAAAACTTCCACCCATTAATTTTGAATCTCTCAAAAATGAATGCAGCTACGCCCACCAAAATTTTACAGCATATATATCCTATTATACCTGATTCTATCAATATACGGAATTTGAAATCGTTCAACCGAATCGGTCAGGAACATGCACGTGCTCCTCGTGTTCTTAGTACCGTTTACATAATGACGAATAGCTTCATGTATACAGTTTTCTGATGAAACATTTCTCTTACAATATCAAATTGATTTTTAAAAATTTGAACTCGGTCAGTGACTTTATTTAGCCTACCGCGCCTAAATATCGCAAACAGGCGCAGAGTTTTTGGCCAGATAAATGCTGAAATTTCAAAAAGTGACGTCGCGATACAATTTTATGCGTTAATGACGGCAATTTATAATCTCAGACGACGTGCACTGTTTACAAGAAGCTAAACTGATCGTCAGAAAAGCACCTAACCAAGGTTGAAAACCAGAGGACATGACGTTAACTAGCGTCGACGCCGTCTCCGTAATAGGCTTTGCGCGACAGCATCATCCGCAGTGATACTTGCAAATCAATGTTGATGACGTCACAATATTAAGACAGTAAGAAATGGTCGAAAGAGTGTTGCATAAGATAACGCCGGCATCGCCTTATGCATTTCAGTGACGTAACGTTCTTTTACTGACGTCATTTAGGTAAAAATTATAAAATTAAACTACGTAATCTTTGAATTTGATAATTTGCAAGCATTTTGTCGTTAAATAGTCAACACTGTCATGAGTAAACAGATCAGCAGCCAGCAATAAAAAGTGGAAGTTTTTAAATCCTTTCAGTATATATTTTTTTCTATTTTTTTTTCATTTCATATAATTTTCAACATGACTTAACTGGAGGTCTGCGTAAAAAATTAAAAATACTGGCCAAAGTTCTTATCAGCCTCTTTTATTTTGCAAATTTTCGTAAAATGAGTCACGACACGACAAAACCAACAAAATGGCATGTACGCCTAGCAAGACTTAGATCAGCCTTTGCATTCTGAGCGTTCACCCAGTCTGATCAGACTCTTCGCTTTGTGCTTAAAGGTAGCTCAAAGTCTAAGATAACTTCATTCGGACAGCAAACACTCTGAGCAGACTGGGCGGTGCCAAGGCTTATCTGAGTCTTCGCTGGGTGCACATGCCACTTTTTGGTTTGTATTAAAAGTTATGTCTACATGCCCGGATGTGAGATATGCGGTTGTGTCAGACATACAAGTATTAATTAGCAAAGTGTTGATAAAAGAAGCCGCTCAATATAATTTGAAGAGGAAGGGGGAGGGGGTAGATGAGAGGGGGATGGGGAGGAGGGGCTGGTATATGTATTCAAAGGTGCCTTAGGGACGTAATGCATGGAATTCTGCTATATACGTTTTAGCGCGACTTTTCGAAGCGAAGACATGCTTATGTAATGCATTTGTGTGCTTGTGTGAGCGCCTTTGAAAAAAAAAATCACCTGTTGCATTTAGCTCAGCTTCTAAGTAACCACAAGGGCAAGAGTCTTCGAACTTGCTCCATAGATACATATGGGGAAGCAACTGAAAGCAGGGATGCATATCGGGCCATGGGCTACATTTCACTGTCAATTGAAAAAAGAACAAAATATTTAGCTCCAAAGAGGAATAAAAACAGAGTAAACGACCAGCAAAGGTGGAATAGAATTCTTTTTATTGATCAACTAGTTTCGGTAAATTATTACCTTCTTCAGGGTATTTAGCTGGTGTGGTTAGCTCAATTTCTTAGTAGCCGTAAGGGCAAGAGTCTTCAAGCTTGCTCCTTAGATACGTCTGAGGAAGATCTACCGGGAGCAAGGATGCATATCGGACCGAATCTAACATGATTCTTGCGATAATGACTCAGTGCGATCCGATGTTTGACCTCAAACTACCAGTAGGTCACAGTGATCTGTATTTCATCGTCCAGTGATTCAGCCTCATGTTTTATAACACCCTTTCATGGATTAGCATTATACTTGGGTTCATGGTTTATGCTGATACTGAGAGTGATATCATACTTATTTTAGGACTGTTTGACTTACATTATATGGTCCAGTGAATTGAGGCAATATCTCAAACACTGTTTTATGGATTTGTATCATACTTTGGTTAATGCATTGGGCTGACACTGTGAGAAGCCTGATACTAATTGAAGATCAGTGTGACCTACACTTAATGATCCAGTGATTAAAGCCAATATCTCTTAAACTTATTTCATTGCCTTGCTTTATATACTTGGTGTAATGGTATATTCAGATATAGTGATTGGCGTCAAGTCACACACCTAGGTCACTGTGACCTATATTTAACATTACGTTGATATTGTCTTGTCTCTTGCAAAATTTTAGAAATTTGAATTATTCTTAGAAAAGCTGTTTATTCTGACACTACAGTTGATCTCATTTTACTTTGCCGTATTGTCTATATTAAGGTCGCCTGTTTAAGTCAAGCTCTCAGCCGGGCTGCATGACACAGTCGGTAGCGCGTCTGACTCAAAAGACAGAGGTCCTGGGTTCGATACCTGCTCCGGTCTCTTACTTTAGTTCCGCTGATTCAAGAAAGGCAGGTGTCAGTTACTGGCGAAAGTAAGTGAACTTACATTTTAATTAGTACTGGTTACCGCTTAGGAGGTCTGAACTTGCCCAGAAATATTGTGGTTAACTGACAGTCCCGACAGGCTCATAGCTGTTTACCGTGGACGTGAAGCAAAAAAAAAAACAAAAAAAAAAACAGGTCATGCTCCCGCCAAGTCGCGCTTTATTGTTGTCTGGCAATTCTTGAGATAATAGTATGTAACCCCAAATTATCAGAATATGTGTGTGCAATGGAACTCCGTATACAATTTGAATAGATTCTCGCCTCCAGCGAGTCTCGAATCCGTGACCGCTAGATCAGCAGGCCAGCGCTTTACCTTCTGAGCTGCCGGGGCTCCCGATTAATGTTTTAGATTATTAACAGTGCGACTATGCTACTCTTGGCCATGAACTTAATTGGAAGATGTGGATGCTAAAAATGCAAATAACTGAGTTTCAACCTGTCACTAAGTCCGTAGATGTATTGGAACGCTTCTTCGCACAATATAAATCAAGAAGTCCCGGTAGCTCAATGGGCTAAGCGCTGGCCTACAGATCTAGCGGACACGGTTCGAGTCCCGCTTGAGGCGATAATCTGGCCTACAGTAAATAAAGTACTATTGCACACATCCTTTCATTATCACCCGCCCATCGTCCTGATATGTCTGAAATACTGTTAAAAGGACGTAAAATCACAAGTCATCCATTCATATATACTATATGCAGCGGTCGCTACATGTATAGATTCTTTTGTGCACAGGAGTTGGTTTTCTTTTCCATGCTCCGAGCGTGCAAAATCAATCACTGAGGCAGTAAGGTAATTAATAGATTCCGAATAATTCTGACTCGACTTGAAATAGATAACACCGGCTCTACAATTAATTAGTCCTTCACCACTCCAGATGGCAAACAATGTCGAAAAGACGTCATATCAGAGTCTACTGAGTATGCTACAAAATGATATTATTAAACTCTGTCCAACCCTGAAGATGGCGAAACGGTCGAAACGGCGTTTAAACGTTATTGTAACGCCGGTATACGGCCGATTCGCTCCAAAACTTAAATCGCTTCGCCCATACCCGATAAGAAATTATTTGTTTCTTTGGAGTTATATAAATGTTGGCAATAAAAGAAATAAAGCCTTCGGTGGAAAATAACTTATTTACCAGATCTGTTTGAATGAAAAGCTACTTCTGCCTGATTTCTCGAACATTAAATCCGATATTGAAAAACAAGATTCGACCATAGGCTGTTCAGCCGATGGGTCCCAGAACGGTTTGTAATTTTGAAAATACGCAGAAAATATGAAGACACGAGCAGCTTGCAACGACTATTAGAGAACACTTTTTAAAAACTGCTGTCGTTTATTACAAAATAATAAATTTGAAAAAAAAAGCGCGATAAAATTTTTGTGGCAACAAATAAAGTAACGCCGGTTAAAACATTTCCAGAATGACCTGAGATTAAGTTTCATTGCGCTGCGTACCAACGCAGTGCTATTTGTGATGAGTTTAGGAAGGCGTTGGGTGTAGATTTGTTTTATTGATTATTACTATAAGCGACTTAAAAAAGTGAGCTTTCATGCATATCTTATCACTAAAATTTCGATTATGACATCAAATTACCTGAAACATAACGTTAAAATATCTTTTTTCGATCTTTATTATTTTTATTTTTTATATTTCGGGATAAAAACATGGAACTATTTTTCTGTCCTAAATGTCGAAAGGATCATCGGCTTTGATAAATGCATTATATTGTTGCAAATAAGTCAGCTATACGACTTTTTTCATTTTTTGCACTGTAAGTGTTTAATCAAGTTAGCTTTAGCCTTCCAGGTATTGGGTAAAATAATAGTTGTTAAGCGAGAAAGAAAAGTTTAATAGTATATACATATCGTCTTTAACTATAGTATCCTTTCGATTTTTCGAGGTAGTCTGTTTGCATATATGACCTACAAGATTGGAGGTCATCCACATGCGATGGAACTCAGCTATTGCGTAACTGACTTATTTTTAGATTCGGTTTATACATATCATTACCGTTGATAGATCTGAGTTTAGGACACGAACAGGAAAGTGCATTTCTTTTATATATCCATCCATGGTTGATCTAGTCTCATTTAACGGAGCTAATCATCATTTTGGTACTTAAATAACTATTTTGTTGCGTTGTTTTTAATTACATAATGATTATAATATAAATTTAAACATTTCTAAATAGCCGCAGAAACAGTAGGGCATAGTTTGAAATTTGGAATGGAATGGAATGGAAAAGATAATCTACATTCCATTGACTACAAGCAACCCAGCGGGCACATTGCGTTGGAAATACGTCTCATTGACGTATTGACGTTGATGCAACGTCATGTGCCTGCTGGGAATATGCTGGGAAAATTGGCTCCGTGAAACTGAAAGGGGCCCATCTACTAGTAATATTACGACATGGGATAAATTCCTTCAGCTGAATTGAGCCTTACTACACCCCCCTCTCTGGGTGTATGATGTCCTATTATCATAATTTAACGGCTCAATTTCAATTACATATGATTGTATGTACGGAGTAGAAAACTGTAACCTCGGAACCCTGATTTTGTATCATTCTGAATAGCAATGACTGACCGACTGAAACAGCTTTCATAACCTAGGCTTACGGACAGAATCATTAAGAGAAAGTCAAATGAAGGAATATAGTAATGACCTGGTTCAATTTTTTTTTCAAATGAAAATTAATGGGCGAAGAAATAGTGATTACGTTGAAATCCCAAAGAGGAAAGCTCGAGCTCTTTTTCAAATTAAATAGGTGTCATGCAAGACTTGCCAAGCATGAGACTTGAGATTTCCTTGTCTCCATCTAAACCCAATCATAGATTCTGGGGCACTTCTGTTTTAGTAATTAGTCATTATGGGACTTTAAATAGGGGAAAATTCCGAAGATGTACTCGAAACTTCAGGAATGCAAAGTTTTTTGATAGTAAAACTGAGGTGAAATAGCCATTGTTTTATGTTTTATACTCATAGAACATTTATGAGACGCTAATTACAAAGCTTGAAAACATTTTCTAAAACTCAGATTTGCTAAAATTTTCTAGTTTACAGTACTTTCGTGAGAGCTGTGTCACGCATAAAGTGTGCTCACGGTGAATTGGTACTTTTTCAGGGGAAGCAACTCTTGCAAATTTCATTCTTTGCCTCCCTTTACAGTGGAGATCAACTGAAGAACTTGCCCTTTGAGGTTTATCTACATAAAACACACAAGAAAAACAGTAAATTCAATGTAAATTTCCTTAAACTTAAAGTAAATGTAGCGTGCCTGTCTTAAACTCGGTGCTATTCATCCAAGCTATAACATTTTTTTTTGTTTTGCTCTTTAAATAAAACTGGTAGAAATATTTTAACTTAAGTTTTGAAACCATTTGTGAAATTAACTGTGACCGTGCAGAACTTTTGTCCATATGTATATATAGCCTTATTTTATGCTGCTTTGTTCCAAATTACAATGCTAATCACAATCCAGCGTTATATGTCATTTTTAATGATTTAAGAATACATGTTATCGCTACTTTAATTCATTGATACCACGATACCTTATTTTATACAAAGTTACTAAAAATTGATTATCAAGTCTTAAATATTGTTTTCCGCAGCGCTTCCTCCTTTGCTCTATACTAGAGCAATTTTTTACTTGTTTTTATTTCAGCTGAATTACATACGAGTTATGGTGCTGATTGTTTTACTTTTGCAGTTCTATTTTGAATACTAAGCTTATTATATAAATGAATTAATAAAACCTTCCTGAAAACTTTCTGACCAAAACATGCAGAATGACTCTACAGGCTTTTGTTTATCTAAATGAAAAGTGGCATCTAACATGTCACGATTTGTGAATATAAGTGCAAGTATATCAAATAGTAGTATGCTATGTTCATAGTCGCGATTTCAAGACCTCCTCTCAAGTAATACCGCTTAGTCTGCTCGAATAAGGGCTTAGTAAACGAACACTTAACAATATGTTCTAAGTTCTTTAAGAATAAAGAAACGTTCCGCTATGAACGTTAAATCCGAAATTGCTAAACAAGGTTCGGCAATAGGCTGTTCAGCAGATGTGTCCCAAAATGGTTCGTACTTTGAAAATACGCAGAAAATACGAACACACGAGCTGCTTGCAATGATCTTTAGAGAACCCTTTAAACACTGAACATTATCGTTCATTATAAAAAGATAAATTAAATACGCAGAATAATTTTTTCTGACAATTGATAAAGTAACACCGGTTTAAAAGTTTCCAGAATGATCTGAAACTAGGTTTCATTTTTATTTTAGTTGAATTAGATATGGGTTAGATTGCTTATTTCTTGCCTATTTTCACTTTTGCTTCTTACATGTAGGCTCCAGCAGCTCAATTCCTTGGCAAAATTACAGGTATCTTAATGATCGTCTTTCAAACTAGAAGCCTAAAACAATTAATTTTATGGTTAAAACGAATACAGAACTATACAAATCCACAACTGTAGAAGCTTGTGATTTCCAAAGCCCTACCACCAGGTTTTTAACAAACCATTCCTAGCGCTCACCGTAATGCAACCTGTAGAAATGTAAAGGATGCAATACAACCACCATAATTTGACATGTATGATTTGTGACAGTTTACGGCTGACCTCTGTATTGTCAGAACAAGCTAGACATGACAGATTTAAAACGGAAACAAATAATTTCTTACCGGTTATGGGCGCAGCAACTGAAGTTTTGGAGCGAATCGGTTGTTTACCGGCGTTACAATAACGATTAACCGGCATTTCGACCATTTCGCCGGCTTTAGGGTTGAACAGGGTGGATATTTCGCCGGATTTAGTGTTGGACAGGTGTATAAATCCATGCTTCGATGAAAAACATGCACGAAAAAGTCGCAGTTTCCGTTACACTGACTTCTCGATAAACCCAGTATGCATTATACCTGCTAGTATAGTTACAACGACCAGCCCATGCACCTATCGAACTCATTACAACCTCTCTCTCTTATCATCATCACCATCTCATCGTCCTGATACGATGAATGAAGTACTGTTGAAAAGGACGTAAGATATCCATCCATTCTCTTTCTCTTTCTCTCTCATCATCATCACCATCTCATCGTCCTGATACGATGAAAGAAGTACTGTTGAAAAGGACGTAAGATATCCATCTATCCCCTCTCTCTCTCCCTCTCTGTCTCTCTCTCTCTCTCATCAAATACATAAATAGAAATCTATGGGCGTATAATAAAGTCTCTAAAGACAGCGCATATTGACAATTGTGCTGTTCGCAGATACGCATCTGTTTGCCAGAAGCGTGTCTACCTTTAAAAAAATTTCAATATTGGAAACAAAGACAAAAAGAATGACATAGATCATCTTCGCAAACCAAGGCTACTAAGTCTACTTTGTTCCTTACGTACCCTTGACCGACAGCTTGTTCGTAAATCAAAATTTCCATTGCGCCATTTCATTAGATGCGAGCAATTTCCATCGCATCCAATCAAATTATCCTTATTTTTTTTCAAAAAATGATAAAAAAAAATATCGTAATAGGCGTGCTTGTCGGCAGAAAAATATTGTGTTTACCATGAACTATTACCAAAAAATAGTGTAGATGGTCAAATTTTTAGTAGTTAATCAATGTTTTGAACAATTATGCGAAGTTGTTGGACAACTGTGTTTTTGCAACAGGTGTTCTTATCGGTCTAAAAATAACATGCACCAAGGGGAGCAACTCGATGCAGCCAAATGGCGGCCGACTTTCGAATAGGCCGTCGGCCAAGGGTATGTAAGGAACAAAGTGGACGTACATAGCCTTCTTAGCTCCCACAGGGAGACAACTGCGTCGCCCTTACCTGTCTAATATCGATAATCTCTACACAATGGCGTGAGATAGGAAACTGTTGATTAATGCTTCGTCAAACTGCTGCTGATATAGGCACATAAGATTCCCTGATATATTCTGAAAGCCTGGTTTTTCGCCGACTTTGTCATATCTTTATATCATTTTTCACGCAAGTATTTATTGCTTCAAAACACAGATTTAATGACGACGTGCCACAAAAGTCGTTTTCCCTTTGATGCACTGAAATGTCGTAGTTTTAAGTACCTGTATACATGGAATAAACAAGACGTCGCTCTCAACGATCTTTCAGACATATCACGACCACGCCTGGTTGTGACAGGGGGACTCAGTGCTCACTTTTATAAGAATTGTATAATGTGGTCAGCCGTTTTCAATTGCGAAAAAGAAAGCTATTTTGAAAGAATGAAAATTCTCCCTGATTTTTTCTGAAACTATAAAACGAGCTTTCTAACGATACTAAATTTTTATCTTTAGCTCACCGGGATTTTGCTTCACTTTTCATTTTTTAATTATAATTTTGACTAACATCTGCAAATTATCGTTGACAGCAATTACTTCATACGGCAGCGACATCCTTCCGTAGGGTAGTAAAGTACGTATACGAGCCGTGACGTGACACAACCAACAAAGTGGCATGTGCGCACAGCGCAGACTTAGAACAGCCTGGGAACCCGCATTAGCGGAGGGAGGCTAACGGTCTAAGCTACTTCCAAGCCAACAGCGAAGACTCTGGTCAGACTCGGAGAATGCCCTGGCTGATCTGATCACCAATAACCCATGCATGACGTAGCCACAATTTCCGTAAATGTTTTATTACCACAGTTACCCTAAAACTGTAGCCCTACTGATTGACAGGATTGAAATAATTTCGACGACATAGTCGACGATCCGATTCATTTCGTAAAAGACGACAGGCTAAGAATATTAGTCGGCGGAAGTGGAGCTTTATCAAAATGCCCAGTCTTATTCGAATTAGTTAGATTTTGAAACAGAAGGTTTCACAATGAAAAAAAAAAAGAAAAAATAGGCAAAAGGTCGATAGTCCCCACGACGCATAGACATGCCAGTGGCTAGAAAATTTGATCTTGAAAGGAGTCATGGCTACAATGTGCTATAATTTAAAAAAGATCTGATCATATCATCAAAAACAGATTGTGAATTCACTGTTGGCTAAGTTTCATACATACAGTAGATTTACAGGTAAAGGGGCGTAACTCTGACAGACAGAGTCCTACCATGATCCCAATAAAATGAGACACGTCAGGCGGTGATAACAATATCCTGAAAGATTTGTGAAAATCAGTTAAAATTAGAAGGAGGAGTTGAGGACACAAGATTTGTCTACAGACACAATTATTTTGTCAGAAACAGTCAGGTCATGGTGGCGATCAAAACGTGATCCACGCCAGCCGTTGACAGTCATATCCTGAAAATTTTCTCCTTCTTTTTATTTGTGAAAATAAGGTGGACACTGAAGGAGTTGAAGACACTGAAGGATGTTGAAGACAAAAGATTTGTATGTGGACAGATTTACAGATAAAGAGCAGTATGTCTGAAAGAGATCGATCATGACCCTAATGCAATATGATCCACATCAGGTGGTGATAAAAATATCTTAAAAGTCTTATGAAAGTCGGATGAAAACTGAAGAATGAGTTGAGGCCTCAATTTATAGATAAAGGGCCGTAACTCTGGCAAAAAGGGTCCGATCATGACACCGATATGATCTGATCCACGTCAGGCAGTGATAACAATATCCTGAAAGTTTTATGAAAGTCGGATAAAAACTAAGAAAGGCGTTTAGGACACAAGATTTTTCTACGGATGGGATGGACGGACGGAATGACGGATGGCTGAACGGAACCCATTACTATCGTCCCCTTCTACTGCGCCGGGGGCAATGAACAGAGTTAAATCATACTGCATGCAATGTCACAAAAGTATTATTTCTAGATTTATTTTATTATTTTCACTTTTTGTGTTTTTTTTGATGTTGAAACAAACTCCCTTGAAAAGAAATAAATCATAAAAACAAAGAGGCATAAAAATGCATCAGTCAAGATTTGACATGAGTACCACCTGATCAACAGACCATTGCTTTCGTTTGATTTGAGATCTCCTCAAACCAGAGGGGGTTGATGTGAAAGCCTGGAGAGAAACAGACGGAACGAAAAAGGAAAAGACCCATCTAAACTTGTTTGAAACTAAATAGCCTTTTGCCCTGAAATAAAAAAGTTTGGATTTGGAGCCTTAACAATTGCAGTTTTACAGCAACATAGCTGCATCAAAAATGTTTGCTTATCCAAATTGGTCAGTATATTAGTAGACCGTATAATGAATAAAACATTTTCAGAAGACGATAAAGCGCGACTTTGCGGGAGCTTGACTTAACAAACGCAAGCCTGATATGAACAATACCGGCCAAGTGAAATGAGATCAACTGCGGTGTCAGAATGAACAGTTTTCCAAAGAATAATTCAGACCTCTAAAATATTGCCAGAGATAGGACAATATCAATGAACAGTGTAATATAGGTCATAGTCACCTGGAAGTAACATGAGGGCAGTCAATGTATCTGAATGTAACAATAAACTAAGTATAGTAGAAGTCCATGATAAATTTTTAGATATTGACTTAAATCACTGGACCGTGAAATATAGGTCACACTGACCTTGTAATAAGTACATGTATGAGGTCACTTATAGTGTTAGTCAACACCCATAAGCTGAGTATAATGCGAACCCATGTAATAGTGTTTGAAATAAGATGCAAAATAACTGAACTATGAAATATAGGTCACACTGACCTTTAATTAGCATATGGTCACTCACAGTGTCACACCAAACTATGAACTCAAGTATAATGCGATTCCATAAAATAGTGATAGAAATATGAGGTAAAGTCACTAGACCATGCAATATAGGTCACGCTGAGCCTCAGCTAGATTGATGTCATTTAAAGTGACAGCCCAAAGCATTTAACCAAGTATGATGCAAATCCATAAATGTGACAAAAAATGTGGCAAAATCACTGGACCATTAAATAGAAGTCACACTGGCCTACAATCAGTATGATGTCACTTATAGTATTAGCCCAAACCATTAACTGAAGTATACGTTTAACCCATGGAACAGTGTTAGAAATAAGACAAAGACACTGGATCATGAAATATAGGTAACTCTGGCCTAGTGTCAGTTTGAGGTAAAACATCCGGTCACACTATGTCATTATTGCAAGCAATCATATTTATACATCTAATAGTCTTCAAGAAATAAGGCAAAGCAACTGTACCATGAAATATAGGTGATGTCAAACTGAGCTTAACGCAACATGTAATAGTTTGTTTTTTTTATGTGCAATCAACCTGTAATGGCCCTAGGCCCGATATGCATCAATGTTTTCAGTAGATAGAACAAGTTTGAAGACCCTAGCCCTTTCGGTTACTTGAAATTTAGCTTAACGCAGTCAACAGTGAAATAAAGGTCATGGCCCGATTTGCATCGCTGCTTTCTGTCTATCTTCCCTCGACGTATATATGGATCAAGTTTGAAGACTCTAGCCTATGCGGTTACTTAGAAACTGAGCTAAAGATAAAAGTTGAATATATTTTCTATCTTCAGTCGAGCGTGAAATATACGTCATGCCCCGATATGCGTCGCTTCTTTCAGTAGATTTGACACAGGTGTGCCTGTGGAGCAAGTTTGAAGACTCTAGCCCTTGCATTTACCTAGATACTGAGCTAAACGAAACAGATGAATTGCTTTTCAATCAATCAACCGTGAAATTTAGCCTATGGCCCGAAATGCATCGTAACTTTCAGTAGATCTTCCCCAGACTATATGGAGCAAGTTTGAAGGCTCTAGCCCTTGCAGTTACTTAGAAACTTAGCTAAGGGACAAGTCATTTTTTATCAGGTTGGGGGGGGGGGGTACATTTTTTTTTGGGGGGGGGGGGGTCGGAACTGTTTTATGGTGATGTACTGGGGGGTCGGAAATCAATAAGTCCCAGAGGAGAGGGGGTCATACATTTTATTAGGCATATGGGGGGTGGGGGGGCGGAGGTCAGAATTCTTCCATCAGTCTTTCGTTTTTTAAAAATGTCTCAGCTTCTGGGGGACTTCGCCCCAGACCCCAAGGTACTCCTAAAATGTCAGACTCTTTTCTTTCACATTCAAAACTTAAAACACACTTATGGAAAATAACACACAAAAAACTCGGGGTAGCTTCATATCAAACAACCTATCAGTATCTGCTAAATGAACAGTATGAAAGTGTCTATAAAATCATATCAAGTAGATGATTTTGCTTTCAATTAAATTCAATGCCTGCGTGTGTGGTATGAGCACTCCAGCTGCTTTTTTATGAGCAAAACTACTATGTTTTTTTGGGGCTGCTCCCCCAGACACCCGCCACCCAAAGGCCTAATTAATATTATTAACTGTTGTTATTATTAAGCAGTCGACAACAGATTTCTGGATGGCCATTAGCAGAAAAAACGTGCAAGAAATGCAGAGAAAGTTTAAACAGACCATGATTAATTAACCTGTTAGCATAAGAAAATGTTCTTTGTGTTTCATGCAGGTTTTGATGGAGGTCAGTCTGATATAAAATAGGTAATATGGTGTGCGTGTGTGTGTGGAGGGAAGCTGGGATTGGGGAATGGGGGTCATAATTTCTTTTATTTTTTTGTCACCTATCGGAGGGGGGGGGGGAGGGGGGGGGGTCGGAAGAATAATTCTGGTGAGACTTGGAGGGGGGGGGGGTCGGAAAAATTTTGGTGAACCATATGAAAATGTATCCGCTCCCACCCCCACCCCCCACTTGATAAAAAATGACTCGTCCCTAAACGCAACAGGTGAATATTTTTACAAAGTCGCACAAGCACGCGGACACACAAAAAGAGTATTGCTTAAGCACGTACGTCTGTGCTTCGCAAGGTCGCCCTTAAAAAGAAAAAAACCCGAAAAACTAAATATTTCGCTCTAACATTGAGACTACAGCAGTACAATTTTTTTGAGGTTATAAAGTGCATCGTCGAATGACTTTGATAAAATATGCATGCAGAAACCTCATTTTCATTCAGACTTTATGGGCCTGGAAACCCTGCGCCCACTCCCCCCCCCCCCACCACACACACACCTCCTCGCCCCTCCACAACACACACACCTTGACCAAACTAACCGCTAACATATGTTGTGTAAGTATGTCACAGAAAGCTACAGTTGAAAGGGCTTGTTGGTGGGAAGTACTTCAACATGAACAACAACAACGCGCTTCGTATTTGCAATTTTCGAAATAAAGTCTTTGATCAAGCAGCTTATTGTGAGTATGGTTCCCAAAAACTGATGCAGTTTAGGGGTGGATGTGTTGGACCTCATTTTTCCCATACATGAAATAAAAATAACACTAACAAAAATAATAAAATGTAAAATGTTCGTCTCACACGTAAATCGAACTGACTTGCCGACGTGATAAGATAGTATTTCTGCACGAGGGACATAAGCTGTGCATGTCCACCCAGGGAAATCCGATACACGTGAATCGTTGGTTTGAGGAACTTGGAGGTAAACAGACTAGGGTCAGTAGTTGTCTCGTATTTCCATCAGACACGAGGTTTTGAATATTAAGGTAAGTAAATATAAAATAATAATGACAAAGAAAGCATTGGCAATAGTAATTTTAACTGATATGTCTTTATATCTCAAATTTAGTAACAACTGGATATGACATGGTTTTCAAAACTGAATAGACTTTCAACCATTTCATTTTAAATAAAGTAATATTTTTGGCAAAACCTATACTGCTGTCAAAAATATGGTGTTATTGTGAGTGAGAAACACATTTTCAGCTTTCAATATGATAGAAAGCTTGTCTTTTTACCGAGACGAAAGTCGAAGTGACCCTTGATACAAATTTTGCTTTTTTGTGCGACGGATATTCGTTTGAGATGAATGACGAACTCAACTCCCTGTCATAAACCACTGTAAGCTCTGCTGCAGAAGCATTGCATGATCAATCTCTTTCGCGGGCCACGGTGCATACCAATGGATGGGGTGATCTCTGACGCTGTAGTTGCGGTAGTTTTGAATACCGGTAAGATTACCGTAATTACTATCAGTATTATGTAACGCACGCATAGCAAGTCTCTGCCCAGGTCTAATGCTTTTTATTAATTGGCATCTGTCTGGGTGGAAATAGGTAAAGTACTCATGCTTGTTTGGCGAATAGTCAAAACTACTGCCCCGAGATGACGTAGACAGCTCTATGTGCCATTTTTCCAGGCCTATATAACAAAAATAGGTGCCATATGCATCGTTTTAACACAAACTAACTTCAGATATTTGGCAAGCTGGTTTTAGTCTGGCATGGTCGCACAACTCAGAAGATACGTTTCATATAAAACATAGTTTTACCTACCTTTCCCCCCCAAATTTGCTTTAAAAATCAAATGATTTAAAACATGAGGGTATTTTAATGAGTCTGTCAGCATAAAAAATTAGGGTATTCTAATGAGTCTCTCAGCATGTTTATAGCCTAACTGAAAATAACAGCCCCTTACAATGGTTAAGCACCTCCGAGTTCCCAATTCAGTTCCTCCGAGTTACCAAAATTACTTTTAAAAATTACTCCAATATTTTATCTCACAATTTTTTGTGATAGGACGTTATATATATTTTTTCACAAACAGGGGATTATTTATAATTATGAGGGGTCAGAATACATAGAACTTGCGGAGAAAAGATGTTAGTCTGAATTCATGCTTTCGTGTTGATGAGAAAATCGAATATTCATGTAATAATAAAGGTTTATTCTAAGTTTGATGACAAGGCGAGAATAAATCTGCGTTTGAAGGATTATCGTTCGTTTGTTTGACGGCATGAAAAGGCATGTTTACTATAAACTATTTCCTTATTATAGTTCCGAATGACCAAATGCAAAAACAGTTCCCGACGTCGCCCTTTACAGTATATTATAAAGAAGGAATAGTTACCCTTGTCCAACGTGTCTCCATTTATTTACCTCCGAGTTCCTAAAACCTCCGATTTCCATGTATCGGGTTTCCCAAGGTGATGCCTATTAATTAAAATTATATGGAAGCTCGTCTTTGTCGAAACATTTTAGTATACAAAGAGCGTTAATCCTGTTCATTACTTTCTACCTGAGAAGAGATTAACGCCCCCTTCAATGAAATGCTGCAGATGAGTACCCTTGGACTGCGAAGATGGACATAGATAAATGCAGAGACGTTTACGGGCCTGGAGTTCGCTTCTCAGTTGGAAAATAAGAAGCTGTAGCAAATATTGGCGAAGCTAAGAAATGTAGTCAATCAACGGGGAAAAATAGAATCCGGACGAACAGACTTGAAAACGGTTTCCCCACTGTAAACTTAATAGGCGTGTGATATAAAATTTCGTTGTTTGTATCTTATTTCATGAGACTTTTTTCTTCTATCTCTTTTTATTTTTTTTCTTTCTTTCTTTCTTACTTTCTTTCTTCGTGTTATGTCGATAGAAGGCAACCTGATCAATTACAATGTATTATCCAAATGGCCAGCGTGATACCCATGTAGAGCACCTCAGACTTTCAATTGTCATCAATGTGTCAAAGTTTTGCACGCCGAGTCTCAAAATTTGCCGTATTGTTAAGGTAGCTGCAGCATCAGACAAGCTCGTACAGTAATAAATGAGCCCCGGTAGCGCTGTGTGTTAAGCGCTGGCCTGCTGATCTAGCAGTCCTAGGTTCGATTCCCGCTTGAAGCGGAAACCCTTCAAATAGTTTAGAGGTTTGCACTGCATACAGCATTTCATTATCACCCTCTCATCTTCCTGATATGAATGAAGCCTTGTTGAAAAGGGGTAACATTGCAAGTCATCCATCCCTCGTAAAGTAATATCATATTTGCATGTATCTGTACGTGACTCTAGAAACAACAACAAAAAAAAATCAGAGAAGTTTCGAACTTAGGTCGCCAACTTGGTTGACGAAAACCCTAACCATTGTACTACGCCGTCTGATGATTCTGTAGGTGTAATAAAATATCTTTATAGAGGTAGATAACAGAGCTGCAATACGACAAAAACCAACAAAGTGGCATGTGCGCCACGCGAAGACTCAGATCAGCCTGTAGTCTGGATGCCGGGACGAAAACCCGAAAAAAACAGTCCGCACAAATGTTTGATGCAGATTCTTATTATTTAGGATGTCCTTAACCAGAAACAAAATGATGCCACCTTGGCATCCTTGGGGAAATAAAAATATTCAAGATGGCGTCCAAGATGGCTGCCAAGGGATAAAATTCATAATATCTTCTTAAATATAAGGGCTAGAAACATACTTTTGGTGGCTACCTATAGGTTTTTGAGGTCGAGGAATCGATTAAGCATGTTAAAAATTATTTCAGATATATCAGTTACAAAATGGTGGGCAAGATGGCCGCCAAAACATAAAAATCTCAATATCTTCTTTAGTATACGGGCTAGAAACATAATTTTGGTGTCTACATATGGGTTTTGGGGGCCAAGGAATTGGTTCAACATGTTAAAATTGACTTAACAGCAAACCGGTTACACAAAATGGCGGACAAGATGGCGGACAAAGCAACGGTCACGGCACTAATTGTCGGAGAAATGCACTTTCGGATAGCAGAAATTCTGGTTTGTGTATTAGAAACCCGGATTTTGCATGTATAAGATTGTTAAATATATAAATGAAGTTATGAAAGTCCCATTCTAACAGTATTTTAACAATAGGGCCAAGGTGGTTCACAAGAACCTAGTGCAGGCAAAAGCAGATAACCCGTTGACAAAGCTTTAGTCATTACAGAAAGCTATTGTTACGAGTAACAATCTAAAGGTTACAAGAAATGTGTTATATTCTATTATCTACTTTACTTCCTTCAATTAAAATTCAGGTTAAGAAACTCTGATATATTTGTTGGTTGCTTGCGTTGTTTAAAATCACAGCTCATGGTCGGCAATCAATGAGTGGTGTGAGTGTGGGAGGTTCGTGCCATGGCACAGCCAGATTTTTAGCATCTGGGTGGCATGAAAAATTTACAAAATATTTGTTGGCTGCTTGCGTCCAAAATTATAGCTCATGGTCAGCACTAGTGGTGTGAGTGTTGCAGGTTCGTGCCATGCCACAGTCAGATTTTTAGCATCTGGCCGATATGGAAAATTCACAAGTCAGAAAAGATCATACTTACTTCAAAACAGTAACAAATTTTGTAAACAGCTTTTGATTTTTTTTGTTCTCCCAGTTCTTTCAAGTATAAAGGAGACAGTACTACCCATGATTATAGACAGTTGACTACAAATTGTATATGCAGATTTAAAATGTTTTAGCTTCAAAAGTGCACAATTGTCATGCCAGTTTGTGCAAGTATTCTTACCTGACTAAATCTTCCGAGCAATGCTACGGGAAAACGGCATAAACTGACCTCATAGACCGAGCAAAATGCTACGGGAAAGTTAATAGCATAAACTGGCTTCACAGACCCGTCAGCTTAGCTCACCATAACATTCAAACAGATTCTTCTCTAAAGCTGCTAGGCCGATCAAAATCACTTTTTGAGATACTAGAGTAGTTGGCTTAAGTACAGAAAACAGGGGATATGAATCCTATTTCTGACAACTACTGAAAAAGGCTATCTGTCGACTTAGCAAAGAATATGTACTCGTACCGGACTAGAATCAAGGATGGTCAAAAGGATAGATTTAGCCCGACCTTTCATAAAAGCGCGTTGCCAAAGACACAGTAAGAATCTAACAACCCATTGCTCCAACGGCGCAAAGGCTACTGGGATAATTTGATATATAGCTATATTTCCATTTGTTTGAGAGAACAAAAATTGGTATGAATGCTTGCGGCCCAAGATGTCACCGTTTCATCTAAAAAGTTCTCCTCTCCTGAACCACTGAAATACACATAAGTTGGTATTTTCATGTAATATTTCACATTCCTCAAAAGTTTTAAATATGTAAACGTTGGGTCACGTATGCCCCCAAACTCGGGGCACATACTTTATAGAAACTGAACAAATGACTTTGTATTTGGGAAAGAAAAGGTAGATCTACAAGTAGAGTTAGAAAAGGGATTTTCCAAAACCACAATACAGTTTCCTGGCAGATTAAAATTGTGTCGCCAAAAGTTGTTTATTCCTGCTTCTAGCCCATACGCTGACTAACCATATGCTATAAGCGTAACACTGAGATAATGTCAGCATAAAATCAAAGACCTGAAAGTGATTTTTATTAAGCTCCTTACAAGAGATCAAAGTAAAGATATTTTTTCTGTTACGACTGGAATTTTATCCTTCTTGGTTATTTACCCCTGCTTAAAGACTAATATACAGAAAAAGAAGTAAATCTATAAAGTCCGGGGACAAAAGGATTTTTCTTACAAAGCCTAAATTCAGCTAAGCAATCAAAGTAAAAAAAACCTTTGTGCCAAGATCAAAATTTTGCCCCACTGCTTGGCCATTCGGGATTCTTCTGGTGCTTTTCTTTTGCTCCAGGATTTCATCGGTGTTGTTTCGGAGGGATCTCCAGGTGTCGCAATAGTTGTTTCTGTCGAGTCCTTATTTTTGATTCATCACAGGTTTTATCCGTGATTGATTTGCTATCTGTGATGATTCATTGATGGTTTGGGTACCCTTCATGCAGACCAAATAATAACTAAATATTTGGAACCACTGCAGAAGCAGATCTAGAAGGCATGGGTTTGGACCAAGTAAAACTAGTTAACTTCCCTTTTGGTTTTTCAATGTTACGTGTTCTTGTGTCCGCCTGTCTGTGGTCTTCTAGCAATATGGTTACCTTATAGCTGCCCAGTTTGCTTTCTGTTTTGTCCTATTTGAAAGACTGATAAAATAGGTAAAATAAATGTTACTATTGTTTTCAATTGGGGTAACTGAATGTCTGAGAAAGGGCTGTTCATTCGATTTACTGTGTTTGTCTTTCGCGAATATTTGTCATTTTTGTATTTTGGTTTTGAGGGAATGTGGGGTCTGATTGTATTAGTTCCTTATCTCTGTCTATCATTTAACTTTACCAAAAAGTACATGCATGGAATTATGAACATAAATAAAAGCATCGCAAACGACTGCATGATACCCCGCCACTGCAAACCTTTTTCACACACCGATTTTTCCAGAATTATTTTTTCTCTGTATAACCCCAGGGCAGGGGCAGCCTTACCCCTCTGAACATGGATAAAAGTCTTTGTCTGACAGGACACTTCATTACTCTGGCTTCCGATAAATCACTTACCACTCTCATCAAATACAACTTTAGTGATTTTTAACATGTGGCCATGGGGCAGGGGCAGATAACCCCTTAAGTGTAAAATTTTAATCACCACAAGAAGCTTTTATTATGGTACTTCTATCGTCAGATGTAAATTTCTGAAAATCTGTTTCACATGAATTTATATTGATTTTATCATCATTTTAAGCACATATATAGCCCGGGGGCAGGGGGAGATAACTCTCGTAGGGGTAAATTTGAGCATTACTGGAGGCTTTCATCACTCTGATCATTTGCTGTAAGTTTCAGAAAAAACTGCTTCAAACTTTGTTTTTATATAGAATTTTTCATGATTTTATACATGTATATAGCCCAAGGGCAGGGGCAGATAACCCTTGATGATAAAATTTCTGTGCTCATACAAAGCTTTTGTTACTTCAATCATGTTTGTGAAGTTTCATCATGATACTCCATATAGTAAAGGAACTAGAGGCCAGAAACCATTTTTTGTACATTGACAAGTGCCATAACTCTGTCAGAAATTATCGAAATTTGCCCAGTAACAATCCCAAGCGAGACATTTTTGATACAAATGCATATGCAAAATTTGAAGGAAATCCGTTGATAAATGCTTTAAGCCCCAGTCACACACACACATTACGGATAGGGCGGATAGTTGCGGATAAAATCCTCAGTTTATCCGCAGAATTTGTGGGCGTGGCCTAATTTTGTTTAATGAATTTACGGATATAGTTACCAATAGATGCGTATGGATACGGATAGGTACGAACTACTAACCTTCCGTTACCTTCTGTAACCTTTAGATGCGGATAAATACCTTCAGATGCGGACTGTTGCGCATGCCTAGCGGATAGAAGACTAGAAAAGATTAACTGCGACGTACACATCTGTGTCTACTCCTTGTTGCTCCAGTCACACACACACATACGGATTGTACGGATACTACGGATGGCCCGTCCGTATATATCCGTTTTATCCGTAATGGATCCGTATCAGATCCGCAGAGTCCGTAACTGTCCGTATCATATCCGCAGAGTCCGCAGGATCCGCGTCGAAATTTTGAAAAGTTTCAAAATTCGGGCGCGGATGAGTAAACCGTAATGGTACGTTACTAAACGCATATATCCGCATCTATCCGTATCTAATCCGTGTCGCATACGTATCTATTCCGTATCTTATCCGTTATTGAACCTATCATTCCGCAGTCCCACCGATACGGTTTCAAGCGGATCGTTACCTTTCGTTACGGAAGTTACGGGTCTCGTTCGGCGTACTGTAACGGAATGTTTTCTTCAGTAACGTTTCAATACAAAAAGGTTGCGTTCCAATACTGACAGATACCTACAGGATGGTTTGGAGAGGCGGCTGTACGGCAACAACACCAGTAGGGGGGGCAAAGAGACAAAGACTGTATCTCAAGGACTACTACAACAGAGAGGCCGGGTCGGTGCAATGGCAGTGACGTATGGTGCAGTTATGGTGCGATGTTATGTTTCTTATTTGTAACAGCCTAGTGGGGACATCTTTTCATGAAGATGCCGATAGCAAAAGTAGGGCCATCATTTCATAATCTTATTTGACTTTTATCAATTTGAATTAGTTGTCCAATATAGGACAAAGTAATTTTTTTGTTAATTACAATTAGTTGTCCAATATAGGACAAAGGTTAATGGTGAAATGAGGCAATAAAGATCTACTGGTCAGGCTTGAGTAGCCGAAACTTCGAAGATGGCCCATGTTCCTTCTTTCGAATGTGTTCTGTGCTCTTGAATGAACTCTTTTAGATTTCTATTTTACTTCAGTGCCACTGGTTTCGTGCCGTGTGGCGACCGTAAAACGTCTTCCCGTACGTCACCTATAGTGCAATTTATATATATTTTTTCCTTTGAGATCAAGAAAATATTCTGAGATATCAGACATTTTCGTTTGGTTTAAATTTATAGTCTAGATTATTGCATTTTTTTTTCCTTTTAGATCTTTTATGGTACTAATTAGTCTTTGAATTTACTGCCTTATCAAAATTAAGAAATTACATTTACGCTTTCTCTGGTTTTCGTAACCAAATCATATCGGGGTCACTGATGCGGTTTGAGTAGCCGAATTCTCAAAGTATGGTCCATGTACCTTCCTTCGAATGTGTGCAGTGTTCTTGAAGGATTAGACTAGTATCTACTTTATCAACTGCCGACTGAATATCTATGGCAACCAAGCAGTAAATGGGTACCTTTTTCAAATCAGGGAAGGACAAGGCAGCGAAAGGAGAGAGATGGGCTTCGCCGTTCATATGCTATGCCCAAGATACATTGACCCTATCCACCTACTCCCACCCCTCCTCCCCCAAGCCACCGCCCCTACGGTCATTAGGCTATAGAAAACCTTTAACTTTACTGAATTTATAGTTTGAATCCAGGTATACAAATTTAAATAAAAATCTAATCCGTCATGAGCACAGAACACTAAACACATTCGAAAGAAGGAGCATGTGCCATACTTCGAGGTTACGATTTTTAGAGCCTCATAAATGACCCTGACATGACCCATTACTTCCGTAACTAAAGGTAAAGCTCCGTATGAAACCGTATCAGTCCTCAACTTGGGACTGCGGAATGATGGGTTCAGTTACGGATAAGATACGGAATAGATACGGATGAGAAACGGATTAGATACGGATAGATGCAGATAAATGCGTTCAGTTACGGACTTTTACGGTTTACTCTTCCGCGCCCGAATTTTGAACCTTTTCAAAATTTCGACGCGGCTCCTGCGGACCCTGCGGATATGATACGAACAGTGACGGACTCTGCGGATGCGATACGGATCCATTACGGATTAAATGGATAGATACGAATAGATTCGGACGGGCCATCCGTAGTATCCGCAGAGTCCGTAATGTGTGTGTGACTGGGGCATAAGTTATCGAACGGAAACGAAGTGCGGACGGACGGACAGACGCACGTACTACGGACGGACGGACGGACACACGGACGGCCAACGTGAAAACATAATACCCCGCCACTAACGTGTGGCGGGGTATAAAAAGCCATTAAAAACGATATTCTTAAAATAATAGTGAATTATCGAGCTGTCAATGTCTTTCGGTTGCGACTGAAATTTTCTAAACGGGCTGTCTGCCCATACCTGCACTGGGCTCTTACGGATCATCATGGTCTCCTTGGTAGTGACACTTTCAGATGCAAAATGAGGTCTTTATGACTTCGCCTTTTTTAAAAATTCATGGATCTTATAATTTCAAAATTCCGGGTTAAAAAACTTTCTACAGCCTGAACTCTGCTATCAAAAAGTGCATTTTTTAAGACATTCAGCTCCGTAATCGATGCTTCGTCCGCCATCTTGTCCACCATTTTGTGTAAGTCGGTGCCTTAAAGTAAATTCTAACATTCTTAATGGATTCCTTGACCCCGAAAACCTATATGCAGACACCAAAATCATGTTTCTAGCTCGTATACTAAAGAAGATATGGAGATTTTTATGCTTTGGCGGCCATCTTGTCCGCCATTTTGTAACTGATTGTCTGAAATAATTTTTGACATTCTTAATCGACTCTTCGACCTCGATAACCTATATGTAGTCACCAAAAGTATGTTTCTAGCCTACATACTTTAGAAGATATTGAGAATTTTATCCCTTGGAAGCCATCTTGGACGCCATCTTGAATATTTTAATTTCCCCAAGGTGGCATCATTCAGATTCAGTGTACGGACATGTTGGTGAATACACAGTGGGAACGCAGACTCATCACATTTGAGTAATTCATTTTCTGAATGGTCGTCTACGCACAAAAAAGTAATCCCTTTTTTCGCCGGAGAAAAATGGCGGGAAATTTTTGTCAGAAACAGCCCCAAAATAATGCTCATTTGAAAAGATATGCAGTCGTGGTTTTCTGACGGACCAGATCACAATGAAATTTTATGTTTTATTATTGAAATCAGATGCATATCGGTACCTCAATGCAGTTTGCACACCCAACACAACGATCACAATTTGACAACCGTTTTTCAGAAAATTAAAACCCTAAGACAGTACCCCAAAGTTATTTTGCAAAGAAAATTGTCCCAAAAACCAAATTAGATGCCATTATAACTGAACCGTAGTTCATACATTCGACCGTCTTTCAGCGAGGTATATCTACGGGAGAAAGTCTATTTACGTTGAAAATCGATAATGAAGTTGGTCATTTTTACAGCACGTGCGTTTGTCAACACACGGACATTTTTCTGCTGGATCGACTTGAGCCAGTTGAGGAGACCAACTGTTTCTTCATTTATGGTACAGTAAAGTTTGTAATCATTTAGCATACTGTGCATTTATTAAGATTTTGCGTAAGTCTGCCTGCCTGTGATTTTTTGGGCTTCTGAATTTAGGCTACAAGCCGAGAACGAACGAGAGAAAGCAAAACAAACACACTGGTAGCCAATACTCGAGTAAACCACAAAGTTTGACAAACGAAAAACATTGAGTGACTGACCGGCTGTTTGTTTAATAGTGGAACATGAAAGAGCAAGCAGAATGATAATAAATATTTCAAGTGAAACCTACATGCTTTAGTCGAATTACGGACAACTCGCCCCAAGACAACTCGCCCCACAAAAATCTCGCCCCAAGACAAGTCGCCCCTCCTTCAGGTGACAACTCGTCCCACATTCTGAGACAACTCCCCCAGACAACTTCCCCCAAGACAACGCGCCCCACATTCTGAGACCACTCGCCCTTCTAAAGAATTCTGTCCCGGACGACGCCCCTCGCCCCTGCCCCCCCCCCTCCCCCAACACACACGTACCCTTTCAGAAGGCATCCCACAAAAAATACAAGAGACAGCTTGCTCTTACTCATAAATCTGTCAAAACCCTGTCCCGTTAGGCGCTAAGGGACCGACCATTTGATATTCTGGGGGGGGGGGGGGGGGGGGGGGGGGCGGAGGGGGGCTTTGGATATGCAAGAAAAAAAAATTGCTCATGAGGGGATTTAAAAAAATCAGACATCGAAAAACAATGAAAAAAAACCTGGCTCCAAAAATGTCACTGGCTTCTGGGGGCGCAGACTCCCCATATTTATAGTAATGTTTTAATATCTACAATTTATTTTTTACACCAGCAGCACCCCCCCCCCCCCCCCAGACACATATCATATGTTCATACATTTTACCAAAAAAAAATCCTATACAACATTCACATACATGTATTATTGATCAGCCGCATTACGAAGTAAATGTTTCTACTAAATAAAACTGAATTGCAAAAGAGTCACTAGCATGTGGGACGCAAAGCCATTATGGCAAAATAAACACTCTAAAAGGAGGCAAAATTCCTAAAAAAAACAACCCTTTATTTCTTTTATCATCATTCCTAGTTTTGCTCTATTTTTTCCAATCTTAAAATTGCCATTAAAATTGGGAAATTGCTTTGGCTTCTGGGGGCGTTGCCCCCTAGACCTCCTTTGTTAGCTTCTTACAAAGAACTTTTAGCCATTTATTAACTTGCATTCATTTATATATAATGTGACTCTATCAATAAGTATTTACAAGTAGCACATCACACTTGTGTGATAGGCTCTTGGTATTTATCAAACTTTCAAAAGTGCGAATAAAAGCATACAGGGATGTTTGCATCTGTACCATAGATGAACAGGGTAACATGCTCCAGGCACTGGTTTGCAAATGCAAGCTAACCCATGCCCTTATTCTTATGATCGGTCCCTAAAGGGGACAACAAATACTAATAAGCATTAATGCATGATTTTAGCATGCCTCCCAGCCACAGTTTGAGAATTACTCTGCAGCTGCAGAACCCTTAAAACCTCGCTGCTCAGCCCCTGGGTGTACCAGGTTATCGTTGAAGTGCTTTGGGTATTTAATGTATTTACCAACGTCCACCCATTCACAACCAGGGTCACGGCGAAGCTCTTCCTTTTTTTTGGGGGGGGGGGGCACAGGGGTGGGGGGAGGGGGGCGAGTTGTGTTCTGCATCGAGGACAAGAACGTAGATATTCTAGTAAGGTGAGTGTCTGAGAATATGGGGCGAGTTGTCTTCTGAAAGTGGGACAAGTTGTCTTCTAAAAGATGCAGTTGTAATGACAAACAGCGTAGATCCTGCTTCGGGATCTATCGCCGTTTCATCGCACTTTAATCACTTTTTTCATCAAATTCGGTAATTTTCCTTGAAGGAATATGGAGGCTTCAATTCAATTCATTTCAATTCAATGTATAATTTAACATTGATTCAACACTGACTCTCAACATTTTGCTATAACAGGTTTACCCAAGGGAAGTCAGTTTCTGTGCACAAGGCAGTAAGTATCTGCCATATTTTTGAATAAGTGGGCCAAATTTTACCAAACTTCCATGGATATATCGTGTGGACAAGACAAATAGCATCTTTGCAAGTCAAGGGTACTAAGGCCACTTTGTTTCTTAATATGTATGTAAGAAACAAAGTGGTCTTAGTACCCTTGGATTGCATAGTGGTCTAAGTACCCTTGGTTTGTAAAGATGTCTAAAAAGTTGATTAGGTTCTGGTGACTTTGACCCCATTTTCAAGGTCACAAGAGGCCTTAGACTTGACCTTCTGTGGTCTGCGTCAACATGACAATTTCTTGTACCCACAATATTTCTTGGACCAATTTCACCAAACTTGCATGGATATATCATTAGGCCAAACATAAGAGCATAATAGATTTTGATCACGTTGACCTTATTTTCAAGGTCTTCGGAGGATTTAGTCTACATATGTGAAAATTTCACTTATACAGTATGCTGTATATCTCTTCAGCCCCCACTTTCAATCTCTTCAGTAAGGGAAAAAAAGGAGACCGTGTGTTTGGCAACACATGGGAAGAAACTCGTGCAGAAAGAATTATAATAGTGATTTGAGAAGTAACTTCCCTTATATTGAACTGGCTGACGTACCATAAAGTCTCTAAAGATTGGAGTGAGTGAACTCGGGTTGAACGTCCCACCAACAACGAATATGGAGACGGGACCTCGGTTTAAAGTATACGAAAGACCGGAGAAGCGGGGGATCGATCTTGCGACCCCTGGATGGGTAGTCCGAAGTCTAAAGATTGGAATTAAGCGTAACTGTCTTAAAACTGATAATTGGTTTTTAGCTCGCCTGAACGAAAGTTCAGGAAGAGCTATTGTTGTCACACCGGCGTCGGCGTCCGCGTCCGCGTCCACGTCCGCGTCCGCGTCCGCGTCAGCGCCAGCGTCGGCGTCCGGATTGGATGTTTTGGTTAAAGTTTTTTAAAAACCTATATCTCCTTAACCCATGGATGGATTCTTTTGATACTTGCACTGTAGGTAGATATTGGTCCAAAGTTTAACAGGGTACCACCCCAACCCCGCTCCATGACCTTGATGTCAAGGTCATGGACTTAGAAAATTGGGAGTATTTTTGGACTGGATGTTTTGGTTTAAGTTTTATAAAGCCCAATATCTCCTTAACCCATGGATGGATTCCTTTGATACTTGCACTGTAGTTAGATATTGGTCCAAAGTTTTCCAAGGTACTACCCCCACCCCCCTCAGTGACCTTGATGTCAAGGTCATGGACTTAGAAAATTGTCTTTTTATTGATTGGATGTTTTGGTTAAAGTCTTTTAAAGACACATATCTCCTGAATCCAGTGATGAATTCTTTTTATATTTGCACTTTAGTTAGATATTAGTCCAAAGTTTTGCCAAGTACTACCCCAACCCCGCTCAGTGACCTTGATGTCAAGGTCACAGACTTTGGAAATTTGTTCTTTATTAAAGTTTTCTAATTGCATACTGATTCATAATGCTTGGCAGAGATTTAGTTTACACTTGAACTGATGTTAGACACTTTTTGAGTTTTTACAAAACACTATATACTTACCCCACTGGATGACCTTGAAGTCAAAGTCATCGACTTAGAGTTTTGTCTTAAAGATTTTGGTTAAAGTTTTATATTTATGAAGACATAATTTCACAGTGCCACGATGGACTCAGTTGATACTAATACTTGGACTGATGTTACATAATGGTTCAAGGTTTTGTT
This sequence comes from Ctena decussata, assembly GCA_963989385.1. Lineage (NCBI taxonomy): Eukaryota > Metazoa > Mollusca > Bivalvia > Lucinida > Lucinidae > Ctena > Ctena decussata. Next base: position 15,951 of record CAXDIV010000135.1, on the reverse strand, counting down.
ACATGCTAGCTCCTAGACCCCCCCCCACCCCCACCCCCACCCCTACCGCTTAGTTCTTTGACCTCAAGCTCATGGACTTTGAAATTTCATGTGGATTTTTTTATTTTAATTTTATTCTAAGACTTATTTCTAATATAGCTTTTGTTTATAAATGTGTTGTCATTGTGGACATGCTTGCCTGAAGTTTTATGCATAGAAGTCCACACCTCCAAAGCGACTGTGTAATGGGCAAGCACTATTCAGGCGAGCTATGCTGTCAGGCGACAGCTCTTGTTCACTGCAGTAATGCGTCTAAAGATGCAGATGGAATGTCCTGCTTCGGTGTCAGTCCGACCAAGATCTGAAGTGTTTGTCTCTATATTATATTAAGTACTTTGTATCGAACTGCCCAAATGCACTCACGAAAACGCTAGAAATAGGCTAAAACTTTTGCGAATTTGTTAATGGAGTATTGAGGCTCCAGTTCAATTCAATGAATAATTCAACATTGATTCAACACTGACTCCCAACATTGATTCAGCATTGAATGTCTGCTGGGCCTTTAATACTTCTGTATTCCATGTCAGTCCATTGGCTATCACCCCATGAATGCCATAGGGCCTAACCTATTTTGAGTCGACATTTATTAAAGAGAAAGTCGACTGATCAAGTAAATTTTACCGGCGAGACTCCACTTGGCAGCTGCGCTACCGAGACTCTTTGGACTGTGGGAGTCGGTATGAGCCGAACAAGAGTTGCAAACAATGTTTGGTTTGTAGATTCAGACTCTAGAATGGGTTGTTTTCATACGATTTCTAGAATAAGGAAATTACAAATTTGCAGATCTTTGTAATCGTGTCTGTTCCGCGTGTTGTCGCTGATGACATCACACCAAAAACACACATACAAGTACACATACTTTTCGATATTTGTTTTATATTTGACCTGAGAAAAGGTGCAGACTTGTCAAAGCTGCCAGGCGACAGAGTCGATTCCCCCTAAACCCCCCCCTCCCCCCCACACACACCCACTCCGCCTCCCCGTTCCTCTCACCAACCAGCACACCGGGCCTGTACGACGGAGAGCGGAGGGTGCACCTCCCATAATCGAGCAAATTACATAAAAAACATGCAGTTTTCTGCCAGAAAGCGAGTTTACACCCCTAAACTAAAGCTCTAAAAGTGTCCTTAAAATCTGGATTTTCTTAACTTTCTTACCCCCTTTAACCCACCCCAACCCCCATCAACCTAGGGCACCCCTCCCCTCCCGCCACCTCCCCACTCACACTGAAATTCGTTCAAGCCACACCTTCTTACCCTCCGCCCCTAATCCCTTGGCAAAAGTATGTGTACGGGCCTGCACAACCATTCCATTTGATCCTTCAGATGTAGGACCCATTAAGTTTTCTCTCCCAAAGTGAAATTTCACGTGCTGTCTTAATTGAATAGTTGATTAGTGGTGTAGCGATATTTGTCTTGCTTTAATTTTTCAAACAGGGTCGCGCGATATAGCATTTGAAATATTGGGACACTGGCTGTCAGCCGACTCACAAGTTAATATCAGTAATACAATCAATTTACTGTTTACGTCACAATTTCATGACGTAACCAGCACTACTGAGCTAGCTTCCTTGTTTACAAACTCTGCGGGTGGGTATGGAATTGTGGTTATTTGTGAATAAAATATAAAGATAGACTTCTGTCATGCATTGTATTTTTAATAAACATATTTAATTTAATCGCGCTTGGTATTCTAGCAATACATGGAATAATGATTCTCTCGATTTTGTCGCAAACGTTGAAATGCATAGCCGGGCCAGTGATGTAAACACTGTTGTCCGCCATTTTGTTGAAAACAACAACAACAAATTGCGTAGAGTACCCGAAGATTATTTTGCAAAGAAAATTGTCCCAAACACCGAATTACTTGATTTTTGTCACAGGGAAAGGGCGAATACCATGGTTTTTCATGGCATATGTCCGCCGGCGGGAGAAAGTCGAATTGTTTTGAAAATTGCTTTTGAAGTTGACTTAAAAAGTCGTCTTCCGACGATCGTGTCAACTGCTCGAATGCCGAGTATCTCGGTGTTCAGTTCGGATCTCAGAGAACTAGGAAATTAAACTAAGATGTAAGGAATAAAACCGTGTATTATTTTCGGCTGTGTGTAGTTTGATTCGCCGACAAAGCAGCACTGAAATTGCGACCCGTTCGTCGATTGAATCTGAATCCGAGGAATTTCGAACGTTTTTTCGTTGCTATCTGTATAAAAATATCACTCCGCCATGGATACGCGTTCCCACTGACATTTGTGCAAAAACATTTTGTGCGGACTATTTTTTTGAGTTGCACCCAAAATCTCCATTTGGCAACCAGACTACTGGGAATCTGCAAGTCTGATATGAGTTTTTGCTGTCCGCTTGGAGCTAGCTCAGACCCTTAGCTACCATTTAAGCACAAAGCGAAGAGTCTGATCAAACTGAGCTGCTGTCCAGGCTGATCTGAGTCCTCGCTGAGCGCACTTGCCGCTTTGTTGGTTTTATCGTGTTGCGGCATTTACTATAGGTAGTAATTGCTTCCAATTTCGATTTGCAGAAACAAGTTAAAATGATGAAAAAATCAGGAAATTGAAGCAAAATCCCGGTGGGCTAAAGATATAATTTCAGTATCATTAGAAAGCTCGTTTTCTATACTTTCAGAAAAAATCAGGGAAAAGTTTCTTTCTTTCTTTCAAAATAGTTTTCTTTTTCGCAATTGAAAACGGCTGACCGCATTATACAGTAGTTATAAAAGTGAGCACTGAGCCCTCCTGCCACAACCAGGCATCGTCGTGATATGTCTGAAAGATTGTTGAGAGCGACGTCATGTTTAGCCCATGTATATGGGTATTAAAAACTACAACATTTCAACACACCAAATAAAAAATGACTTTTGTGGCACGTCGTTATGAATCTATATTTTGAAGCAATAAATACTTGTGTGAAAAATAATATAAAAATATGTCAAATTCGGCAAAAAAACGGCTTTCAGAATATATCAGGGAATCATATGTGTCTTTATCAGCAGCAGTCTGACAAAGCATTGATTAAAGATTTCCTATCTCGCGTCATTGTGTGGTAGACTATCGATATCAGACAGGTAAGGGCGACGGAGTTGTCTCCCTATGCGTGCTAAGTTGGATATTGTCATTTCCATTGCATCGCACATTGTAATGGCGATACCGTATACGAGGTAGTGTTCGCGGGTTCAAATTTTCGCTGTTTAGGGTAAAAAACGTAAATTTTAATTTTCGCGATTTTTAATTTTTGCTATAAGAAACAAGCGCGAAAAGTAAATTTGCTTATTTTCAACTGAGCCAGTTCGTTCATTAACCTGCGGCAGGCTGCAGGCTAATGAACGAACTGGCTTAAGTGAAAAGTACCAAAATTTATCAAAGCAAACAGAAACAAATTATATGGATACTGTGTCTACTGAAGGTACTTTGTAAGAAACCTGAAATTATTTCGCAGTGTTAAAATTCGCGGTTTCTAAGTGACCTCAAAATATCGCGTAAAATGGAACACCGCGGAAATTACCGCGTATACGGTATCCTTGAGACACCCATTCTGCTCATGCCTTAAGGTGGTGATTTATGGTAAATGTAAATATCTGCATAAAACCATAAAAAAGTAAGGTATCTCCCTGAAAGTTAGCAGACTTCTTATTTTTGTTGTTCTTTACAGTTTAGAATACAAAATAGACGTACATGCTGCTTAAAAAGTGTTTTTTATAAGGATAGATCAAAGGGTAATTTTGTGCGCAATAATCTTAAAAATTAACATCGTTATTGAAAAGTAACGTAGTGCTGAGGGTGCGTTATCGCATAATGAAGAACAATCTAGCAATTATATGTTCCAACTCTTTCTCAAATTGTAATGTTGACCAGATGAAAACGGCAGCTTTTTCTCACGTGTTCAACCATGTACAAGGTAATGTACACTGGATGCATTTATTAAATATAGGGTAGGCAAGCATACATATGTAACACCTACAGTATAAATAATAAATTACTTACATGATCACTGGTGTGTAGATGAAATTGTTCAACCTTGTTAAAAAAGTCTCACCTGTGTGTTTTGACAAAATAATTTGGACACAGACCGCATCTTTTTTCATATGCTCAGCCTGATAATGTGTGAAAGAGTTTGAAAAAATAATTGCTAGGACGCTCTTTATTATGCAAAAAGGAACTCTCAGCACTAAGTATATTCTCAATAACAATATTATTTTTTCAGATCATTGCACACAAAATTACCCTTGGATCTTCCCTTATAAAAACTCTTTTTAACATTAACAAATGCTGCATTTTGGGAGTCTGAATTGTGAGAAACAACATAAAGAAGGCATATGCTAAGTTTTGGAAAGATCAGTGGTATTTTGAGTGTTTTATGCAGATTTTTGTCTTTGTCCCAAATCAGTGATTATCACCACCTTAAGTGGTTGACAGGTGACCTCAACTTAGGTAAGAGTTGCGTGTGCATCACGTTGGTAGGCCGCGATTACCGACAGGTCTCGTTCGTATAGCAGAATATTTGAACTGTCGCACAAGTTCCTTTGTTCATGTCTCAGCGCCACTCGACAGCAGTCAGAGAAAATTTGTCCAGAGCGATCGATTCTTTCCACTGACCCACCCGGAATGGCATGACCTTAATTTTATGTTGTTGTTGTTTTCGTTTAGGCCAGTATGAGTACTAAGCTACAACATGCCACATGTAATCAGACGGTTTGTTGATGGTGAGAAGTTTATGACGGAGCCTAGGGCGAGGGTTGGTGCTCCGTAGAATCGTAGATTTCGAAACCCTAGTAGTATATTACTGACCGTTGAGGTGCTTCTGTTGTGGTTTATTGAGGTTATTGTTTGTTGTGCCCTGTTATTTATAGTTTCGAACAGTCTGTTTGTTTTGTATGCTTGTTCTCTTTTATTCTCACATAATGTTTAGCTGTTCTGGCCCGAAGGGCTGCAGTGAGCTAATGTCATACGAAAGCGCCCAGCATTCGTCGTGCGTCGTCCGTCAACAATTCAAAGCAATTCATTCCAACAACTTCTTCTCTGAAACTTAGGGTTCACAACTTTCACATGGTGCATGACTAAACTGCCAAGTATCAAAACTGTAAAATTCAGCCACATTGAAAATCCAAGATGGTCACCGTCGCTAAAAATAACAAAAGAACAAAATCTACTTCTCTTCCAGAACCACTTGGTATATTTGGATGAAAAGCATTAGAGATCAGTGGGACATTGGCATTCAGGGTCTGAAAAACGAGAAAACTTGATAGCGGCATTCGATCACAGTGACCTACTTTATGTGTATGAGTGATTTTACATGTTCACATGGAGCAAGAACGGGCTGCAGAGTTTTAGAATTGCAAAATTCAGCCAGGTTAAGAATCCAAGATGGCCACTGTTACTAAAATAGCAAAAGCACCTAAATCAACTTCTTCTCTGAACCACTTAATATATTTTGGCTGAATTTTTGACTTGGAGCCTCATGGCGACCTTAGAATTCAAAACTGAAAACATGAAAAAAAAAAAAAAAAAAAAAAAAAAAAAAACTAGACAATCACTAAAGGTGACGAATGCCCCACCATATGCCTCACTAGAAGAGTAATGTGTTAAAACATATTTATGTGAAGTTACATCAAAATCTGTCAATAAATAAAGGTGCTAAAGGGATGACAAAGTTTTTTTTCCCTAAAAAAGCAACTGAAACTTGATCTTGGATCTACAACCCTGAAAGGTGAACTCGTCCAAGATATTGTTATACTTAATATTGATGTGAAGTTATATCAAAATCAGTTAACAAATAAAGGCGCTAGAACCATGACAAAGATTTACATGTACCTATAATAGCATATGTGACCTTGACATTGGACCTACAATGCTGAAACGTGAATTTGTCCCAGATATTGTCATGCTAAATATTTGTGTGAAGTTTGTCAAAATCATTCCATACAGTTTATAAAATATCTAAATAAGGAAATAAGATATCTTATAAAGCATATTAGATATCTACAAAACAAAATAATAGTTAAAGGGTTTGCCATATGATTTGCTTACTGAGCAAAAGTGAAAACGCTACATTACAGAATGCAGTTTCTAGCTAACCCAGAAATATGTTTTTGCCTTAATATTAATATTTTAGTCGTGCAAGACATACAGCAAGAGAATGTTTATAAAATTCTGAATCTGATACTCTTCTTAACAGAGTAATCTTACTTTATTAATTTTAGCACAATTTGTAAAACACAAAATATGCGCATGCGCAGATGCACATTTCTTTGCTGATCTGAAGCGTTACAACCAGAGTGATAGAAAAAGCAAAAAATGACTCATAAATGGTATTAGGAAAACTAGGAAATCGAAGCTTTATTTTTCAAAATTAAAGATTATCTCCCTTTGCATTAAAACTATAGCAAATTTCAATTTTCGATTATTCTTTGGTTTAGCAATTTTCTATGCAACTTTTTTCTCGTTTTTGTAGTGCAATAAATTGTACATTTTACCTATTGTTAATTTCAAGCAAAATTGTGACAATATGTGAGGAAAGCACAAATTCATTTCTTATGGGAATTTCCATTGTTCAAGGATTCTTAATGTGTTTTCGAGGAAATAGCGATATTTCAACACTATTTTTCAAAGTCAAGAAAACACATACTGATGTGCACTTTCTCTTGCGATATGTCTGGTACATTAATTGTTTACATAATGCAAAATAAGGTGAATTGTATCATGAATTCTTTTTCTAAATCAAGTTAAAAGTACCTGATCGACTGGTCCGTATTTGCACAGCAGCAAATCGGACCCCTGTACACTTCGAAATGTGTTCGTTTCATCTGAAACGGCTTTTACAGCTATCCATTGGCATCATGGCTTTACACATGCATTTAGCTTTAAAATGCATTCTTATTCATGGGCCGTTTCTGGTTCCACAAAACTGAAAATTTGAATACAAGTCACTTGTAGCGTTTTCACTTTTGTTCAGTATACCATCGGGAGGTCACCTGACGCTTTCGTAACCTAGTTCGTATGTATCGTACTCTAAATCCGACGTCGTGTAACCATCATGTGACCATCGTGTGTACCTCGGGTAAACTTCTTAATAAAAATACACATCTTCGTATAGAATTCGCACAGCATTCATATATGGTTCGAGAGCCATCGCAGGACCTTCTGTGGGCATCGTACTTTCTTCGGTTGCTGATTGGCTGATGACCAAGTTCAGGGCCAACTTCGCGCGAAATTCAAAATTTCATATGAATATGGCCATCGGGTGTCAATTTTGGGGCAGTGTGACGCCACCATTAGGCACCGGGAGGAACGAAAGTGTTCAAAGGGTCCTGATCACATGACTAACATAGTCGCCATGCCCATACATAACGTAAAGCACGTTTCGCTGATTCACCTGTACTGGGGAACATCGTTACGAGAACTGAAATCAAGAACAAACCATCCGATTTCCTTATAACTTGTATACACCATCCGGTATACAAGTACTATCACGACTGATGAAATGATGATTTTGGTTGAGGATGACATTTTTATGGTAAAGTCAAATTTGTTTTATGGTGCTTTTACATGAAAAAATGCTATAACATAAGATTTTTGTTTTTTGACTTTAGTATAAAATTTATATATATAGCCGACTTTTTAGGATCAGAGGTCAAAGCCATTCTTTTACTTTGACCAAGGTCCCTCATATTTTAACACCTTCAGATGTATTCTCCTTCATTCTCCACAAAAAAAAAAAAAAAAAAAAACAACAAAAAAACAACAACTAGACAATCACTAAAGGTGACGAATGCCCCGCCATATGCCTCACTAGAAGAGTAATGTGTTAAAACATATTTATGTGAAGTTACATCAAAATCTGTCAATAAATAAAGGTGCTAAAGGGATGACAAAGTTTTTTTTCCCTAAAAAAGCAACTGAAACTTGATCTTGGATCTACAACCCTGAAAGGTGAACTCGTCCAAGATATTGTTATACTTAATATTGATGTGAAGTTATATCAAAATCAGTTAACAAATAAAGGCGCTAGAACCATGACAAAGATTTACATGTACCTATAATAGCATATGTGACCATGACATTGGACCTACAATGCTGAAACGTGAATTTGTCCCAGATATTGTCATGCTAAATATTTGTGTGAAGTTTGTCAAAATCATTCCATACAGTTTATAAAATATCTAAATAAGGAAATAAGATATCTTATAAAGCATATTAGATATCTACAAAACAAAATAATAGTTAAAGGGTTTGCCATATGATTTGCTTACTGAGCAAAAGTGAAAACGCTACATTACAGAATGCAGTTTCTAGCTAACCCAGAAATATGTTTTTGCCTTAATATTAATATTTTAGTCGTGCAAGACATACAGCAAGAGAATGTTTATAAAATTCTGAATCTGATACTCTTCATAACAGAGTAATCTTACTTTATTAATTTTAGCACAATTTGTAAAACACAAAATATGCGCATGCGCAGATGCACATTTCTTTGCTGATCTAAAGCGTTACAACCAGAGTGATAGAAAAAGCAAAAAATGACTCATAAATGGTATTAGGAAAACTAGGAAATCGAAGCTTTATTTTTCAAAATTAAAGATTATCTCCCTTTGCATTAAAACTATAGCAAATTTCAATTTTCGATTATTCTTTGGTTTAGCAATTTTCTATGCAACTTTTTTCTCGTTTTTGTAGTGCAATAAATTGTACATTTTACCTATTATTAATTTCAAGCAAAATTGTGACAATATGTGAGGAAAGCACAAATTCATTTCTTATGGGAATTTCCATTGTTCAAGGATTCTTAATGTGTTTTCGAGGAAATAGCGATATTTCAACACTATTTTTCAAAGTCAAGAAAACACATACTGATGTGCACTTTCTCTTGCGATATGTCTGGTACATTAATTGTTTACATAATGCAAAATAAGGTGAATTGTATCATGAATTCTTTTTCTAAATCAAGTTAAAAGTACCTGATCGACTGGTCCGTATTTGCACAGCAGCAAATCGGACCCCTGTACACTTCGAAATGTGTTCGTTTCATCTGTAACGGCTTTTACAGCTATCCATTGGCATCATGGCTTTACACATGCATTTAGCTTTAAAATGCATTCTTATTCATGGGCCGTTTCTGGTTCCACAAAACTGAAAATTTGAATACAAGTCACTTGTAGCGTTTTCACTTTTGTTCAGTATACCATCGGGAGGTCACCTGACGCTTTCGTAACCTAGTTCGTATGTATCGTACTCTAAATCCGACGTCGTGTAACCATCATGTGACCATCGTGTGTACCTCGGGTAAACTTCTTAATAAAAATACACATCTTCGTATAGAATTCGCACAGCATTCATATATGGTTCGAGAGCCATCGCAGGACCTTCTGTGGGCATCGTACTTTCTTCGGTTGCTGATTGGCTGATGACCAAGTTCAGGGCCAACTTCGTGCGAAATTCAAAATTTCATATGCATATGGCCATCGGGTGTCAATTTTGGGGCAGTGTGACGCCACCATTAGGCACCGGGAGGAACGAAAGTGTTCAAAGGGTCCTGATCACATGACTAACATAGTCGCCATGCCCATACATAACGTAAAGCACGTTTCGCTGATCCACCTGTACTGGGGAACATCGTTACGAGAACTGAAATCAAGAACAAACCATCCGATTTCCTTATAACTTGTATACACCATCCGGTATACAAGTACTATCACGACTGATGAAATGATGATTTTGGTTGAGGATGACATTTTTATGGTAAAGTCAAATTTGTTTTATGGTGCTTTTACATGAAAAAATGCTATAACATAAGATTTTTGTTTTTTGACTTTAGTATAAAATTTATATATATAGCCGACTTTTTAGGATCAGAGGTCAAAGCCATTCTTTTACTTTGACCAAGGTCCCTCATATTTTAACACCTTCAGATGTATTCTCCTTCAAAGCCTTTGAGCCGATTGAAGCTACCCATGGAGCCTCTGGGTCGAGGAAATAATGTTTGTTTGAACTGTTGAGGTCACATGCCCAAGATGGCCGTTTATGCACATAAACACCTCCATAGAACCAAATTACTGAAACTTGGTAAACAGTATTTGGGATTCGTATACTATCAGATTTGTGAAAATGGTGACCCTAAAGAACATCCTTGGCTTTTTTACTCGGGTGAGCAATTTAGGGCACCATGACCCTCTTGTTAAATTATTTACGACAAGATTGGATGTATTTTCTCTATTTTGATCTCAGTCACATTAGTCTGTACGACTGCATTTATACGACCATTGTTAACGTGTTTACTTGACAAGTGCTATTGTCTTTATTGTGTTTAGTAAGTCCAATAAATCAAACATGTAAATTATACTCAAAAGTGATCATGATAGAAGTGAACATACGCATGATTTCACTGGGCATTTTTTCAAGCTAACTTGCATGAACGAAAATAAGACAACAACAAAAAAAAAAAAAAAAAAAAAAGCAGCACTATGTTTAATTATCTTAAAATATATCTGAATTGTCCTGCCTGGTTGCTATGGCCGTTTGTTTACCTAACAATCGGTGATATAAGGTGTCACAATATGATCGCTCAAAGATCTTATTTTAGGTAAAAAGAAATATGATAAATGGGAAGGTGTCTTTTAGATTTTTCGGCTCGTTCAACACTATTTCAATCATATCGAGCCGACGGAAAGGTAATAATGAAAGATTGTGTGCAATTCTTGAAAAGAGTTTCGTCCCCAGAGTTCATTATTAGCTCTGCTAGCTTATCAGACCAAGGTAACCTCGTCGAGCTACCGGGGCTCCTGAATAAATGAACGATCAACTAAAACGCAGATGGCTTAAAACAAAAGTTAACGTATACCTGAGTTCAAACGACAGTTAGGAATCCAGCTTTTCACATGACTGTATGTTAGTCATCGGGGGAATCCCGGTAATGACTAAGTGTTAAGGTAATATTAGGCGCAAATCACTAACAATTTTCTGTGCATTTTTTGCTCTTGCAAAATTTATGCAAATAAGCTGTAATATTTTTGTAAACATTAAAATGAATTTCTTTTTATTTCCCTTTTAAAGCAAATATGTATAATGTGTTAAAACACAAATCAATCAGGGAAGATAAATCTAGAAACTCAAAATATGCACGTTTTCAGAAACAGTTATATTACTTCCTGTGTTTACATGCATTTTCACGCCTAAAAATAAGTCTTTAAATAATGTCCTTCTGCCTAGAAACATTTTATCCTGAAAGAATAATAACTCTACTTTGATTAAATGTAGACCTTTCTTTGAGTCATACTCCTGTTTAAAGAGTCATGCCATGTTTAGTACCCTATGTTACGTTTACATTCCACTTCCATATATGGAAAGTACAAATTCAAATGTTTTAAATTCTAGCACATTCTTATGCATTCTTATATTTTATTTCTCAAAAAGATTAGACAGAAGTATTTTGGAAAAGGTAAAATTAAAATCTTAAAAAGTTCCTTCAAGAGCAGAGAATACATACAGAAGTAGAAGTATGGGCCAGACTACGTAGTTTCGGCTAATAAAGCCTCATCAGTGACCCTGACAAAATCTGGTGACGAAACCAGAAAAGGCATACTATAATTTCTTAATTTTAATTGGGCAGTCGATTCAAAGAAAGACTGATTAGTTTCAAAAGGACCCAAATAATATAAAAGACGATGATCTAGAATAATAGTCTAAATCGATCTCAAATTTTAGATTTCTCAGAATCTATCCTCTGATCTCAAAGGATGTAAATAAAATATATTCTGCACTATGGATGATGTACAGGGAGACGTTTTACGGCCGCCACACGGCACAACACCAGCTGTGAAAAGGTAAAACTAAATTTGACTATTTGGCATTTTTTAAACAAGACAGCCATGAGGCCCTGAATCTCTCATCCGAGTAAAAATAGCCACCAGAAATGGCAAATCCCCCGACCGAAGGCCCCTTGCGCATTGGTGAACAGGGTGCACTTCAAAACACATATAAGTAATATATTGTCATTCTTTTATGCTTCTGATTGAGATTATCTGTTTAACAGATGCATGATCATCTAACACTCAGACCAAAATAGTATGCCAGACTGCTAAAAAGAGGTAAAATCTCAAACAGCCACCATGTACACAATGTATAATATGATACACTCAACATTTCAAAATGTGTGAATAACTTCAAAAGTACAAGTCCTACAAATCTAATGTTGAGCTCTCTAGTAAGGTGGACGAAGAATCCAAATCTGAAAAGAAAAAAAATGGGGGGGGGGGGGGTCACAGAGCGTTAAGGAGTTAGGAACATGATAAAATTGATAAAATATCATGGCATGCATGATCATCAATATTCTAAAAGTTATAAGGGTAGCAGAGACAGCAAACTGCAGCTCAACCTTCCAAAAGGGACATAGCTCGGACAGTATGAATGATAGAGTTGTCATTCATGCATGAGACAAATTTTCATGACCTGTTCTGTGAAGTATTATAAAAAATATTTCAAAGGGTATTCAAGTTATGGAACGAACACAAAATCACAGCTAAAACCATCAAGGGAAAATACCTCAAACAGTAAAAAGGCAAGAGTTGTCATTCTTGTTTGCGACTCATTGTCATGACCTGTTTAACATATCTGTGAAATATCATGTAAATATTTCAAAGGGTATTCAAGTTATAGAGCGGACATGAAATCACACTGTAAACCATCAAGGGGAGATAAATCAAAAAGTACAATAGCAAGAGTTACCATTCTTGTTCGTGACACATCTTCATGCCCTGTTCTACATATCTATGAAGTATCATGAAAATATTCCAAAAGGTATTTAAGTAATAGAGCGGACACGGAATCACACCTAAAACCATCAAGGGAAATAACTCAAAAAGTCAGAAAGCAAGAGTTGTCATTCTTGTTTGCGACACATTGTCATGACCTGTTCTACATACCTGTGAAGTATCATGAAAATATTTCAAAAGGTATTCAAGTTATAGAGCGGAAACAAAATCACCCCTTAAACCATCAAGGGGAAATAACTCAAAAAGTACAATAGCAAGAGTTACTATTCTTGTTCGCGACACATAGACATGACCTGTTTTACATATATGTAACATATCATGAAAATATTTCAAAGGGTATTCAAGATACAAAGCGACCATGAATCGGCCAAAAAATCACCAAAGGGGAGATAACTCAGAAAGTACAATAGCAAGAGTACCATTCTTGTACGCGACACATTGTCATGACCTGTTCTACATAACTGTAAAGTTTCATGAAACTATTCCAAAGGGTATTCAAGTTAAAGAGCAGACAAGAAAATGTTTACGGACGAATGGACAAACGAACAGACGGACGGACGGACGCCAGGCTTATCGCTATATACACCGAACCTTTCGGTCGGGGGATAAAAAGGTCAAACATCAAACTAGGGCCATCATTTGAACAAACCTGGCAGTTACAAATTGCCAAAATATGAGAGACATTAGTTAAAGGTCAAACAAAGGTCAAATTGGTTAAAGGTACCACTTTTTCTTCAAGAATGATAAAAATGTGTGAAAAGTAGCTTAAAATGTATGCACACAGAACTATTTGTGTTATTCGACGTTTTGGCAAAAAGCGTCTATAAGATCTAGCTTGCTGCCTAATCCCAATAAATTCATGTGTTGTATTATTATATATGTTTATATGGAAAAAAATATTGTTTAAACTAAAGGTCAAACAATGACCTTGACCTCTATAGCTAAAATGTTCATGTACTAATTTATTTGACTGTATTTATTAACGTTTGCACCAAAATCTTATACAAGTTCTATAAACTCTTATATTTAAGCATTTTCCAATATAAAAGCACCAGAAATAAAATAAGACATTGTCAAGCTCAACCCAAGGTCATCATTTGAACAATCTTGGGTGAAAATCTTCAAAACTTGTGACCTAAACCAAACAACAAATTTTTGTTCCCTCAGGCCCTGGAGGCTCTGTATGAAATTTCTTTACAACTGGCCCTATGGCTTTTGAGGAGGGGGTTTGAAATTGTCAAAATACGAGAGTCCTGGGGCATAGGTCAAAGAATGACCATGACCTCTTGTACTCACAAACCTTCATGTACTCATCAAGATGACTGTATATACCAATTTTTAGCCCAAAATCTTCAAACCTTTCCATGAAATGTTGTGTTCTAGCATTTTCCCATATTTGACCTTGCCGTAAGAAAGATCAAGGTCAGCCCAATGTCACCTTTTGAACAATCTTGGAAGTACTTAGGTCTCTGAAGTTACACACCAAGTTTCAGGGCCATTGTCCTATTGGTTCTGCAGAAGAAGATATTTAAAGGATTTTACTATATATGGGCATGGCGGCCATAATGGTCATGTGACGCAGACCAATTTAACAAATTTTTATGCTCTTATATTCTAAAAGTTCTTGGTTACAATTGACCTAGTGGTTTTTGAGATTGTTTGAAATTGTCAAAATATGAGAGACCTGGGACAAAGGTCAAAGGATGACCTTCACCTCTTGTACTCACAAATCTTCATGTACTCATTAAGATAACTATATTTACCAATTTTTAGGCCAATATCTTCAGACTTACCAAGAAATCTTATAATCTAACATTTTCCCATATATTACCTTGCCGTGAGATAGGTCAAGGGAAACCCAAGGTCATTATTTGAACAATCTTAATAGTCCTTGAATACCCAATATTACAAACCAAGTTTCAAGACCATTAGTCAATTGGTTCTAGAGAAGAAGATTTTTCTCGTCTTGTACTATATATATGGGCATGGCGGCCATATTGGTCATGTGACCCAGATCGGTTTAAGAAATTTTCATTCCCTCAAGCCCTGAAACGTCTAAATGAAATTTGGTTACAATTGACTAGGTGGCTTTTGAGGAGATTGTCTGAAATTGTCAAAATATGAGAGACCTGGGTCAAAGGTCAAAGAATTACCTCGACCTCTTGTACTCACAGATCTCCATATACTTATTAAGATGACTGTATTTACCAATTTTCATGCCAATATCTTCAACAGTTTCCAAGAAATCTTATGTTCTAGCATTTTTCCGTGTAAAAGCACCAACGACCAAATTTGAAGTTACCGTAAAATAGGTCAAGGTAAACCCAAGGTCATAATTTGAATAATCTTGGTAGTACTCACGTACCCGATGCTACATTTCATAAAAATTTGTGTTTATACGTTTTTACCGCCTATGGGTAGGACTATGGAGACTTTAAACAAATTAAACATCTTTGATTTTCACATAAACAGTTTGTCATTACTCTTAAATTAGATGATAAAAAAACAATGTACATGCGTGGGACCCCAATTGTTTTCCCGCTTTTGTTTTTATTCCATCGGTCGACGGGGATGAAAAAGAAGAGAAAATTTGTATTTTGTGGAGCGATTTGTCGTTTTCAAAAACATGTGCCTCGTACATTTTTTGTCTGTTATATTTTTGATATCGGGGTAGGTGTAGGGGCGGGTGGGGAGAGGGCTTTCACCTGCCGTTGATTTTTGTTCCCCTTGAGGGAGCTAATTTCTTTTCTTTTTACAAACTAACTCAAACATTTTTTTAAATTACTGTTTTGTTGCTGTGCGTCCACAGTAAACAACTATGGCTATGTCAGGATGGTCAGTTAACCTATCCACACTATTCCTGGGCAGGCTTAGACCTCCTGAGCGTTTGAGTCGATATTTTTGCCAGTAACTGACAACTGCCCTTCTTAAATCAGCGGAAGGAGAAACCAAAGTGAGTAACCGTACCGGGTATCGAACTCGGGACCTGTGGCTCTTCAGTCGATGCGCTACAGACTGCGCTACGCAGCCCCGGTAAATGTATAAGCTGAACTATCAGATCCTTTACAAAGATGCTACATACATAAGAGAATATTCGTGTGACTGTGTTTATAATCTTACAGAAAAAGAGACTTTTCTTAC
>CAXDIV010000134.1:331971-388245 GCA_963989385.1 Ctena decussata | reverse complement strand
TAGTCATAAGAGATGGACAAAACTACAGTACAGCCGTCGACATCTTACTTACAATCGCGCCTCGCCGCGTCTCTCCACGACAAATTCGCGCCGAGAAGCGAGGGAAAATCGAGGGCGCGTCTTGGGTTTAGCGTGGCGAGGAGTGGCGCGGAGAGGGCGTGGCGTGGCGCGGCGTGGAGCGGTAGATGCCGCGTGATCCTCTACCCGACTGGTAGTGGATCGCGGGAAACCGCGTTAATAGGCGCGAAAAAGATTAACGACTACCTTACACAGAAGCTACAAACTGCAATGCCATTACACAATTCAACAGGTTTGTGTATTGTGTACAGCTGTCAGAATAAGATTCATGTTTCTATTATTCAGTCTTTTTCGTTAATTATTCGGTACCAAATTATTGCAGTTTTTTGTATGTTTACCTTCTTTTAATCGGATACTATATGGAAAACCCCTTATGTTAATTGCTTTTTTTTAAACACGTCCGAGAACTGTATGCACACTGGCCAGGGGTATCATTTTTCACGACGCTATTCCGTCGCAGTACATGTACATGTACCATTCAGAACTTAAACTTTGATACCTGGTACTGGATAGACGAATTAAATAGTCCTATAACATATTTTCAGGCCAGGCTGTGCACACAGTTGTGCAGGACTCTTATCACAATGCGCTCTGTAAACCCGAGCAGTGTACATGTAGGTGGGAACTCGGGGTCAGTTTCCTGATCAGACTGCGCACACAAATATCAACTGGTTATTAAGCAGACGATCTGCATATCTTCGTAATCAGACCGGACCATCGTTTTCTGGTATCAACTTCTACTTTAGACATCTAAACCTGTTTTTCTCTCTCTCTTTCGCACGCGCATGCCCTTTCCAGACTGCGCAGACATTTGCCGGTATCAAGTTCAAGGCTTTTCGCTAACACCCTAAACTGCCATTTGCGCAGCTGATATATGCTTGTCTTA
The DNA here is from genome assembly GCA_963989385.1 of Ctena decussata. Lineage (NCBI taxonomy): Eukaryota > Metazoa > Mollusca > Bivalvia > Lucinida > Lucinidae > Ctena > Ctena decussata. The sequence goes on along the minus strand of CAXDIV010000134.1, from coordinate 387,281 downwards.
TTAGGACTGCCCGATAAGACTGCGCAGACGTATTCCGGTAGCATGAGCTACGCCAGCATGTACACAGCTTTAAATCAACGTTGATTCAACGTCATGTGTTTATGACAAGCGCATTCACTTAGCCTCTAATTTCTCTGTTGTGATTAAACCAGCTTTTATTTTTTTTTCGGCACTCGGACGATCTCGATCCGGCAGATTTGGCAGACTGTCCCGCAGACTGACTTGAGTCTTCTTGTTCACACATTACGATTTAACATTCAGTGTCAGCTTCAGAACCCCCTCTCTCTTTCTCCCCCATTTACCCTTGAAAAGAAACTTGGAATCTCTTTCATACTCTCCAGACTGCGGAAATCTGCACGTGCTCAAATCATCAGTGAAGATACACAACAGGTAAATGCGCACGATATAAACACACAGAAGTAAACAAATGGAAACGATTCTACATCATGTACAAAGTGAGGATTCGGGTCGGTCCGTGCAGGCAGCTGACTGCTTTGAGTATTTATGGTCGGCCAGCACAAAAATCGACTTATCGTCGGACCCTTTTTAACATCCTGAGCCTCCTACTGCAGTAGAAATCAGAACAAGCCAGATCAGCATATATATATACATGTATACGCCAATCATTATGATTTTTTTTTCATCAACTATTAAATGTGGCGTGCCTTTAGTTGATCCGGACCTTTGCCAATTTATGGGTTTTTAAAAGTGCACCGAGATGGACTAAGACAAACACGCACGAACACGCACACTATTGTCGTCAAGTGTTTTGCTACACAAAGTATCTGACTCGCACGTAACTACTCTAAATACTGGGGTAAAAGAGTCTAAGCGAAGAGCGTAGATCCTGATCACACTGCGCCTTAGGCAAGGTGTCATCCCATTTAATCATAAGTGTTCTTCAAGTTAAGACCCATAGAGTAACTGGTTAAATTGTCACAGTATTTAAAATGATTACGGTATAGTACACGGTATAAAAAGAGCTGCCCAGATACAGATTATCATGCGCACATACACAAACCCTTTTTTAGTCTTGCTAAATATAAATTCTTCAAGATTTTGTAATTGGCACTTTCAGGCTTACAAGTGGCTTTTCATGAAAAAGTGGGAAAAAAGTAGGAATCGTTTCAAGAAAAAAGTAGGAAAAAAGTAGGAATTTTATGATAAAAAGTAGGAATTATTCATACCAACTTACCAATAAATATTGTATATATTAACTCACTTTAACGCTGCAGAACAGTTCAGAATAAAAGCACCGCAGGCACTGCATGATACCCCGCCACTGCTGTGCATCCTAACTTATTTTTTGAGATATATAATAGCTAAAGAGCCACAGAACTGAGATAGACAGAGATATGATGTCCTTATAACTGTAAATAAATATTAATATAAACCACCCAACAACGTGGAGCATTCTGACCAGTGTAGATTTAGATCAGGCTGTAAAGCATTTCTTTGAGCTGAGAGACTCTGTTTCCTATTCTATGGTGTTAAACATATCAGTGAAGTTTCATTCAGATATTCCATATAGTATAGGAACTACAAGTCAAAAAACATTTTTCAGATCTATCAAGGGGGAATACTCATTAACTGGAAAGGTAAGAGTGATGGTTCTTTGTCACAATATGTAACCTTTGATGTGAAACATACCTATGAAGTTTCGTTCAGATATTCCATATAGTAAAGGAACTACAGATAAAAAAACGTTTTGCAGATCAATCAAGGGCGGATTACTCACAAACCGGAAAGATCAGAGTGACAGTTCCTAGTCACTATATGAAGCCTTTGATGTGAAACATATCTGTGAAGTTTTATTCAGATATTCCATATAGAAAGGGAACTACAGGTCAAAAACCATTTTTCAGACCTATCAAGGGCAGATAACTCATGAACTGGAAAGGTAAGAGTGATGGTTCTTTGTCACGTAAGAGTGACGGTTCTTAGTCACAATATGTTACCTTTGATGTGAAACATATCTGTGAAGTTATATTCAGATATTCCATATAGTAAAGGAACAATAGGTCAAAAACCTTTTTTCAGACCTATCAAGGGCGGATAACTCACAAACTGGGAAGGTCAGAGTGACGGTCCTTAGTCACAATATGTAACCTTTGATGTGCAACATATCTGTGAAGTTTCATTCAGATATCATGAACAGTAAAGGAATAACAGGCCAGAAACCATTTTTCCAATACGAAAAAGGGCAGTAACTCCGTTAAAAATGGACGGATTTTGCCCATTAACAATCCCATACCACTCATCGCCGATAACAATATGTATGCAAAATTTGAAAAAATTCCGTGAATAAATACTCAAGTTATCGATCGGAAATGGTGAGCACGGACGGACGGACGGACACCGAAAGGTATAACATAATACCCCGCCACTAAAGTGTGGCGGGGTATAAAAACTCCAGTCACAAGATTTAAGGGCTGTTTAACTTCAAGAAGCTCTGACATCTTACTGTACATGCTGCTGTCAATCTGATTTTTTCTATTTATTAATCAAATTTAACATTTAAACAAACCATAAAACATAGTGAAAGAACTGTTCAATGTTGTTCTAGAGAGAGAAAGAGAACCAGGTGGTAAGATGCTTATATGAAAATGTTGCTTTGAACAAGATATAATGGTAGTTTATATGAAATAGGAGGACAGCGTCCCAATGTCTTTCTCTGGTACATGCGTTAGAATGAGTATATGATTATAAACACCTTACTTTGATTAACAAGCACAACTATGCAGGATGAGTAAAAGCAGTCATTTCCACCTCTAGTCAGCCCCCCAAAATGCTAACATTCGTATGTCTGAATGCCCATCAAAAGTAGTTTTTTTTGGGGGGGGGGGGGGGGGGGGGGGGGGGGGCACAGCCCCCCAGAAGCCAAAAACAATTTAGAAAATCACATTCTGACAGTGCTCTCCAGCTCCTCAAAATTAAGAGCTTGCTCCCTAGCTCCCTGAAAATAATTGCTAGTGCTCCCCAGCTCCCTGAAAATAAATGGCCATTCTCCCCAGCTACCCAAAACCCCTGGGAGGGCCTCATCCTTCACATTAAGCAACATGCATGTTCAAAATGTTAACACATTTCCCAGAAAGGCACCATGCAGCTTGCATAAGAGGTCAACATTAGAATGTTCAAAGACTGAGACTGTAAGAACCTCATCAGTAGTATATGCCATCAGTCCTTATATCATGTAGCATGTTTCATTCTGCAACAGACTAAAATATTTTGAAATATACAATTTTTTATTTTCATTTTCATTCAAAAAGTAGGAATAGTAGGAATATTTTGGGAAAAAGTAGGAAAAAAGTAGGAACAGGGCAAAAAAGTAGGAAAAATAGGAAAAAGTAGGAAAAAGTAGGACTACTTGTAAGCCTGCACTTTGGTACGTATAATTCTTATTTGCAGGAAAAGAACGGTGTTTTTGTCTCTTTTCTTTTTTTCTTACTGCGATTTCTCGGTACTGATGCCTCTTACCAGACCAGCGCTCAGCTCCAGACACATACATGTAGGAGCTATTACATGGGAACTGCAATGAAACTTGCGGTGTAGGTTGGTTGTTATTCTATGGACGAAGTGTGAATGCCAAAACCAGACTGCGCATGAGCGCAATCTACTCTGGGCATGCGCAGTTGTACCCATACCTCGAATTAATCATTATCTGAAAAAGGCATCGTATTACATCTGCGAACCGCAAAGCCTTAGACCGGTCTGCGCACCTAAATAATAATGATTTTGCAAAGTAAGCATTTTGGTTTATATTCTCTTGACAAACTGTAAATGCTCCAACTAGACTGCACATGAGCGCAATCTACCCTAGGCCCATACGTCGAAAAAAAAACGGGACAGTGTATACATCTGCGAACCACATAATAATCATTGTGAATGTTTGTAAATGCACATGGTATGATAATTGAGCCGCGACACGAGAAAACCAACAAAGTGGTTGTGGGCACAGCGCAGACTCAGATCAGCCTGGGGACCCGCCCAGTCCGATAAGAGTCTTCGCAGTGATCTTAAAGGGTAGCCAAGGGTCTCAGGTACCTCCATGCGGGCAGCGAAGACTGATCAGACTAGGCGGATGCCCAGGCTGGTCTGAGTCTGCGCTGGGCACACAACCACATTGTTGGTTTTCTCGTGTCGCGGCTCATATGTATGTTCGCTGATGGATGTATTTTAACGTCCATTTGAAACGCGGGCTGATTTATATTACTGCACATCAGGGATCTCGGGGACGCCGAATTCGGCGTCCCTGGACGCGAAAATTCCGACCCGGACGCCAATAATTGCCTTCCGAGGATTCCCGCGGACGCGATATTTTTGCGGCTGTACTCCTTTAAAATCTCCTGAAATGTCAGTTTTCACAAGTTGTGAAGAAGACACACGTCGCTGACACCTTTGACAGAACTATAGAGGAGCCATTTATCTGAACTGATAATCGATAAAATCGTCGTAAATGCTACCTGTTATTTACCTGGAATTTCACACCTTCTTAATCCCCACTACCGTAGCAGGGCACGTGTCAGTAATACTTTCTTAATCGCTAATAACCGGCGATCTTTTGATCAATATAAACAAATTGGGTCAACATGGTATCTTTGTCTTAGATCTGCCGCCTCGCATGCCTGGTCAGTTTACATCTTTAGATACCGCATGACATTAATTGACAGAAGGTGGGACTTTAACAGTGGCTGTGTCAGCAAATTAAATTTACAATATATTACTCGCCAATTGGATGAGTGCTCGAGAGGGGCAACTGCCGTCTCATAAAAGAGAATCTTTTACGAGAAAAATTTTGATTTTCAGGTAGATCTAGCCTGCCGAAGTATGAGCCTTTTATTAGGCACGTTTTCTATTTCCCGACTGTTTGTAGGACACCGTGCGCTGTGCTTGATGGGCGTTACACGTGTATATTTATTAGACTTTTTTTTAAACTTGGAAAATGCAATCGGTAATTTCAAGTTGCTAGAAGCGGCCGTCAGAGGTAATTACACTATATTTTAAGCAAGGCCAGTTGTTGCAATTCCCGGACCAGTGACTTTTTAGATCTTTGGTTCGTGCACTTTAAAATTCTTTCCCGCCGTTTTTAATCTGTTTCCCGCCATATGTTGCGCACCACGTGCTGAACGAGTACCAGTGTAGATCTATAAATAACTCTTTGGGAAATCCGCGAGTTCTAAACAGACATTTCAACACGCGGTATAGGAACTCTTATTGACACAGATAGGCGCAGATATTCGCAGTTAATGTATAATTCAATAAACAAAGGGAGATTTAAGGACAGGTACCCCATACATTCAAGTGTAAATCAAACTTGATTTGGACATAAGCAATCAGTCTATAATAATAATAATAATAATAATAATAATAATGACTTTATTTATAGAGGATAACTCAGTTGGACAGGTCCAATCTTCCCTGAGGTCCTCTCTCAAAAGCATATACAATATCTACACTGACATGGTAACTCATCATTAAACAAAAAAAAAAAAAATAAAAAAAAAAAAAAAATAAAAAATAATAATAAAACATGCACTTATGTTTGACCATTAATGCTTAGTGTCCCATAAAAGACTTTGTGGCACACAGAACAGACCCAGATCAGCTGCCGTGTTCCATGGCATTTGATTAAGGCCAACACTGTGTGCAATAATTACTGGTAATTCTGAAAGAGAGAGAAACCTTTTTAACTGCAAGGTTGAGGAGTCCACTAAACATTAATGGGACAAATTACCACAAAACTCTAAGTATTGGGACAGATAGGTCTGAACAAATTGTGCAGTCCCAGATCAGACTCAGGGGCTGCACCATTTGCCCGGCATTTGCATCTTTTGTACATATTGAGTTCTATTTTCAGGATAATTACTTTAGATGTCCCAATTTTCAGAATCTTTATGGTAAACAGAAATTATATACAAGATCACAAAACAGCTGGCATTAATATTAAATTTGTATCCCAGTGGGCTGTCCATGATTATTCTCAGGCAATAATATCTTGATTTGCATAAGATTAATTTATATCTCCAAAAACAGTATGAGTTATCACTAATCACAGAATTATGCAAATTGATTTGACTCAATTTTCCTCCCAGGTGTGTTTTGAGCTCAAATCCTCAAATATGTATTGTCAATATGAGTGTTCATAATGACTCTAAATAATATGACAGCAGTGTCAATACAAATAGTGCAGACCCTGATCAGAGTGTTCCTAAGGAGCTGTCTGACCAGGTCTGCAGTATTTGCCTTTCCACTATAAAGTTTTGACACAATCTGCTAAATATAGAAATCTACTTTTCCAAATTTTTGCGTCATGCCAGTCCCTTTTGAAACAGTTCCCAATATCCTCCAAGCCAGTCCAATGTTTGAACCGGCCTAAAAAATTTAAAAAATTGGTCCTGAAATAACCGTTGCCTGGTGAGGATCAGAAATGTCCACTCTTGGATGGACAAAGTGAAACCCACTGGGATATCTAGGAGTTTTGACAATGATGTATAAAAATACTGCATTTACCCCAACTACTTGGACAGAAAGATCAAACAGTGCAGACCCATAGTACTGTTTTTGGAGCAGTCCAATCAGTCTGCACTAGCTAACAACTGTTTATGAAGCATTCTTTGAGAAACAAAGTTAATACAAAGCACAAAATGGCAGTATTACTGTAACAATCAAAAGTATGACTGAAATGGCCAAATGTTTAGGGCAAATACGGTATATAATGTTGAATGGTCAATATGAGCAACTAGTATTTCGTACCCACTCTAGGTATCTGTCCTTAAATTGTTGAACTGAATGACTAGATTTAATACTTTGAGGAATAGAGTTCCAAAGCTTTGAGCCTGAATAAGCAAACGAGTTACGAAAAATCTCGCATTTGGGTTTAGGTACATAAAGTAAATTTTCTGTGGCAGACCTTAAATTACGGCTATGTATTTCGTTTGTATAGTGAAAGAGACTATTCATGTATGTTGGTGCTAAATTATTCATAGTTTTAAACATCATAATGGCTTTCTGAAATTTTACCCTTTCAGGAAATGTCATCCAGTTTAGTTCAGCAAAGAGTTCCACAGATGGAGTATCAAAATCTTTATCTAAAATTAGTCTGGCAGCTCTCTTTTGAAATTTGATCATTGAAGTAATAGAGTCAGCTGAGCTGTTTCCCCAAATTGTGCAGCAATAGTCAAGATGGGGCAGAATATAAGCATTATAGAAAAGTTTACGGACAGGTATTGACAAATACTGTTTTATTCTGCCTAACAGGTATAAAAGTGTGTTGCATTTTTTTAGAGATTTATCTACCTGTGAACACCAGGAAAGGTTACTATCTATATTGATTCCTAATAGCTTTTCTTGATCTGATATCTGAATATAGTCTTCGTTTAATTTTATGTCCGGTGGGTCACTCATGATTTTGGAAATGGTTTGTTTAGTAGAAATGAACATAGCTTTGGTCTTGGTCAGGTTTAATGTCATATCATTTATCTGACACCATTCATCAAAGTTTAGGAGATCAGCTTGAATGAGGTTAGTAAGAACAGAAATAGAAGAATTTGAAGTAGACATTGTGGAGTCATCGGCAAATAAGTCAAGTTCACAGAAGTCAATATGCAGAGGGAGATCATTAATGAATAGGATGAAGAGAAGGGGGCCTAAAACTGAACCTTGGGGTACACCCGCTTTTATTTCCCTTTCAAATGATAATTTGCCTGAAACTTGCACTTGTTGCTTCCGATTAGACAGATATGAACTTAAAAATGCTAACGTTATAGGACTGAACTTATATGAAGCAAGTTTATGGAGTAGGATTTTATGATTGACTAAATCAAAGGCTTTTGTAAGATCAAGAAAAACTGAGCCAACAATTTCATTTTCATTTATTGCAGCGAGCCATGTATCAACAAGTTTAGTCAGTGCAGTTTGACAGGAATGTTGTTTTCTAAATCCAGACTGGTGATGATATATGAGGTCATATTTATCCATAAAGTTTGTTATACAATTACTGATATGCCTCTCAAAGACTGATGATATAACTGGTAAAACTGAAATGGGTCGATAATTATTTGGGTCAGATTTATCACCTTTTTTGAATATAGGTGTTACTTTAGCTATCTTCAAATTGTCTGGATATATTCCCTGTTGAATACTTAAATTTAATATAACAGCGAGCGGTTTGCATATTACAGGAGCTGAGAGTTTGAGAAATTTTGCGCTAATTTCATCTATGCCTGTTGCTTTATTTGTTTTAAGTTTTTCTAGCTGTCTTTTTATAAACCCTATGCTGACATTTGCAATACTAAAATGAGTATCATCTGGAATTATGTTTCCGACTTTTTGATCAAGTTTTTCACTATTAAATCGGTTGTGATTATAATTTGATCTGAATTGTTCAAAGACTGATGTGAAAAAGTTATTAAAAGTATTTGCTGCTATTTCTGGATCTGAGATAATATTTCCAAACTCGTCATTTATACAGGCTGTTTGATGATGTTTTGATGTACCAGTAATATCGTGTAGGTTTTGCCAAAGCTGTCGTGGATTATCACGGTTGTTATTGATTGTCACAGAGTAGAACTCTGTTTTAGCTTTTTGAATTAAAGATTTGACTTTATTTCTCCAGATTCTGTATTGCTCGGTATTTTTCTCAGTATGATATTTATCACGCATTTTCATTGCTGCTAATATTTCTGAATTTATCCAGTTTGGTTGTACTGCATGTTTTACTCTACGACTTTTTTTCAAAGCATGCTTATTTAAGACAGAATTGAAAAGAAAAACAAATACATCTAAAGCACTGTTAGCATTTTCAGATTCATATACCATATACCAAGGCAGATTTTCTAAGTCCTGGAGAAATAAAGTTTCATCAAAGTTCTGAGTGTCTCTGTAATTAATAGATTTGTGGACAGGACCGGAAGGGTATGAACTACTAGTTTTCCTGGTTAAGCAAATAGGGTAGTGATCGCTAACTGCAAAGACGGGAACTTTAGTTTCTGTGATATTTTCGGGTATATTACTGTAAATATGATCAATCAAAGTTTCTGAGACATTTGTAACTCTAGTTGGATTACTTATCATCTGCTGAAAATTTAAAGAATTGATTGTTCTTATCCAAGATCTTGCACTGGAGTTATCTTGCAGCAGATTGAAATTGAAGTCACCTAATAAAATGACTTCTCTTTGCACTGAAACAGCTCTTTCAATATTGTTCTCCATTTTGTTTATCCAGTCAACTGGACTTGAAGGTTGTCTATAGCAATAACCTATTAAGAAAGACTTTTGTTTGTTATTTTTCACTTCAATCCATATTGCTTCCAAGTCATTTGTTTCTAAGTCACTGCGATGAATAAATGACAAATTCGATTTCATATAAACAATTAGACCACCCCCATGTCTTTGCCTATCTTTACGTACAAAATTATATCCATCAATTTTGAGCTCATTGTCCGAAAATTCTTCATGCAGAAATGTTTCACAGAGACATAAAATATCAATATTTGATTGGTTATGGAGTAAAATTTTAATTTCATCTAATTTTGGATAAAGATAATGAATATTTAGATGGCAAATGTGAATTCCCTTGTTTTTTAACCAGTTATTTTCAAGATTGCCAGAGGTAGACGTAGTGTTCACGGTTGTTGTCTGCGGTTGTTGTATCCTTGGTTCATTCGATTGTCCATATTCTGTTGTTTCTGGAACTGGTTGTTGAACCAAGGTGGTTGGAAGAATGGTACTGGCATGTACAGCATGTCTCTGTTGTTGTTGAATCTTCTCCTCCCTTGCTGCCTCCCATTGTAAAAATTTGTTTGCTGATCATTGTTCGTGGAATCTGGAGTATTGTTTTCAGACAGACTGAATACAGTGTTGAGTTTCTGTCTGATGTTCTCTCCAAGTAATTTCCCGCCTTTAGGATTAAGATGTATATTATCTCTATACAATGTTGAGTTTGGGACACTATTAACCATAAATCTTGGTGTATTGTCCAAAAAGTAATATCCTTTCTCCTCACAGGCTTGTCTAAGCGACTGATTTGTTGCTGTTATTACATTATTCACAAGCCTGTCATTTCTGCGTGGCAGAACAGAGGAAACTATGATTTTTGCCCCACTGTTTATGTTTTTAATAGTATCTGCAAGGTCTTTCATTTCGTCAGTTATTGTTTCTGGCTGATCTGCATCGGAAACGTTGTTGGTGCCTATATGTAGAACAACAGCTTTTGTCTGCTTTATGCGTCTGTCATCATCCTCTGCCAACTTAATTATGCTGTTTTCCACTGTTCTTATCCGGCCTCCAGAGTGGGTTTTGATGTTTACTTTCAGGTGAGCATCTGACATTCGCTTTGAGCTCAAAATCTGTGTGATTGAGTCACCAGCAATAAATGCGGTATTTTCTATACTGTCAACGTTGTTTTCAACAGCAGCAGGTCTGGCTGGATTTGTGCTGTGCCTGCCACTCCTGTCTACAGATCTATTTGTGAGTTGGTCTGTCACTGGACCTATGTCATTTTCTCTTCTGCTTAAACTGTTGTCTGTAGAAGTGGAGCTTGTATTCTGAATTCTGCGGGAGATTTCTATTTGTTCCCGGAGCCCTTGCATTTCTTTCAGGAGGACATCCTTGAGATCCTGTATTTCTGTTTCAAGTTTTTGTTCCACACTGTCTGTAGCAGTTGAATTTTTCATTAGTTGATCAACCAGCTGTGTCTTTTCTTTACTGATAGTTTCTATTTTTTTCTTAAGTTTATTATTCTCTTCTTCTAAGACGAGACTTTGGGCAGAGTCTTTTGACTTTTTGGTTTTCAATGTTTTGACTTGACCTTCACTTTCCTTTAACTTCTTATTTGAGATATCTCAAATTAAGAAAGGCAAAATAGATCTACATGTAAACGGATTTCTGCGTTTGATGTCAGCGGGTGAGGTAAGGTGCGCCGACGTGTGTGTGTGTGTGTGTGTGTGTGTGGGGGGGGGGGGGGGGGGGGGGAGATGGTTGAGATAAGTTGTAATTATCACTGAAAGCAATGTTGCAGTGGACTAGACATCACTGAATAGTACTGAACTGTAGCTATTACATGTTACACATCTGCTGAAGGGAAAAGTAAATTAATAGATCTACCTTTGACTTTAAATGGAAGATTTACCAAATAATTGTCAATGTCAAATCTTTTTACATTTCTATAGCATAATATTTGATGTCCAATCACAAAAGCATTGCCCTTCGCCCGTCCAGTCCTGTACAGGCCCTTTTCATCTTTTGTATCCCTCAAGGACAATATCAAAGGACAATTTTAACAAGATAAATAAGATATTTATAGGCTAAATTTTATGTTAAAACATATGGGACTCCAATTTTTCAGGATGGGACTCCTACTTTTCAGATGGGACTCCTATTTTTGGAAAAGGAGGAGTCCCGGACTCCTATTTTTAAAATTCCAGTGAGAACCCTGGCACATGCGAGTAAGGTCGTAAACTCGAAGCATAAATTGAATTGGGAGCTGCGCATGGTCAAATAATGACTCGTGGCAATTATGCCAGTGGTCTGTCTTAACGCTCCTGCAAACTTTGAATGCACATACCATGCATGTGCATAGGCTGGTTGGTGCTCTGCGTTTGACAGATTTTGTCAGGACGTTTTTCATGTCGTTCTGACAATTTCTTTTTGCAACCCCGGTTTCTCATCTCCCGTTCATGCATCATTATCAAAAACTTAAAAATAAAAAAAAGAAAAGAAAGACAGGAAGAAAGAAAGTACACAATACCGCACGCGCTTAAGCGCGCATGCACATTTCCACTAAATAGGGAAAGTAGACTCAGTTCAACCTGCGCACCCACATTCTCAATCGATCGTTTTCGGTTATGTAAATATGTACAGACTCCTCGGGATCAACAAACAATGCAGATACAGAGGGCGCTGATCAGATTACACAGTGTAGGCTGATCTGGGTCTTCGCTGTTTGCACTCAGTTCAAAGCACCTTTTCCGGCTGCACGGCGCAAAATACCGGAAAACAAATACTAAGAGTCGCACGCGCGTTAACGCACGTGCAGATTCCCGCCAAAATAACCACCATTTAGTAGTAAATTAGTAATACAGCTGCGGCGGGGCCAAAGTCCTAAAGCAGAGATTTTTTGAGAGAGTTCTTTGTCTTGGAAGTTATAATAGTGGAGTTAAGTAGAAAAAAACGATGTCCCAAACTTGTGTTTGAAATTATAGAAATTCACTTTCTAAGGGTGCCTAGGCCCTATTAACTTTTATTGCAAAAACTGCCAAAACTTCATAAAGCTTGCATCATTTAAATTGAATGAAATAAGTTAAATGAAAAACAGAGCTTTTATCATTTTCGGGAGAATGGTAACACATCGATCTTCTACAGAAGCACAAAATTTCTCGCATCCCATCCCGCTTGAGTATTACCGCAAATATCATGCATGAAGCTTGAAACCTTCGCGCGAAACACTCCCAAAACACTTGCAAAAGTCTCAAGAAGCTAGCGCTGAAAAGATGAAAATTTCGGCGTGATGCGAGGTCTATCGAACTTTCGCGGCGGGTGTATTTTGTTTTAATATTTTTATATATCTACATCATCGGGTAAAACTACACACACGACTTGTGTAAAAGTTGACTACATGTATGACTGCACACATTTCAAACATCGCTAGAGGCGTGGTCCCCAGTCGTCGCGGAGCAATCGCGCCGCGTCTAGATAGGCGCGAAATATTCCCACGCCGCTCCCACGCTGCACGGCGCGGAGCAAAGCGGGCGTGGAGTGGCGCGGCGAGGCGTGGAAATAGCGCGGGAATATCGAGGGAACAGCGTGGGATTTAATCTTTTTCACGCTCCACTACACATCACGACGCGTAGCGATTGATAGTAAGATGTCGACGGCTGTACTGTATACCATGTATACAGGATCTTTAAGGAGAAGTCATTTCATACAAAATTTATGAAGAGCTTTTGGCAAAATTCCTAAATTTTTATCAAATGATCACAACTTTCGAACATCTTCAGTGTGATAATGGTATAAACTTTACGAAATTCACATGCAGAATCTTTATGGTCTGTTAAATGGCAAGTTGATTCAAAATTTATAAAATTTGCAAAACGACCATTAAGGTTAAGATTCTATTTATACTGCATAAGGTTAAGATTCTGTTTACACTGCAGACTTAGTTTCTTGGAGAGAAAGTATGACCATTTACATTGAAGACTTGGTATCCTGGAGAGAGTATGGTCATTGCAAACTTGGCTTCCAGGAGAAGGTATGGCCGTTTACATTGCAGGGCAGTATTGATAGGTAGATACATAGACTGATAGACAGATCTTTTATGAAAATGTAGCAAAAAAGTAAAAACGAACAACACCTCCCCCACTTCTTATCTGAAGCCCTAATTCTTACTCTGCTTTGTTGAGCAACATCCTGATCCTCCAAATCTGGCATAGAATCCTCACTGTCGGTGTCGGATCCTGACCCAGAATCGTCGGCTTTACTCTCCTCCACCACCGGCTTCTCTACAGCTTCAGTAGGCATTCTGCAAATAAATAAAGCTGTGTAAGATCTCAAAAGAACTGAAGCACAAATGTACCATAGGTCCTTACTTTCAAAAAAAGAAAGAAAAAAAGACAGTGACAGACAATTTTCGTCACAAATATTGAAATATGCATAATTTTTAAGTGCCATAGTACAATAGATATATTGTTGCAACAGTTACACAGCCTATCATTAATTAGATATGCAACTGAGTGACGGACCATTTCTTGGTCAGTTCCAAAGGATATATTTCTGATGCAAGAGCAAAATAATCCATGCAGATAATGGCATTTTTTAACCATCAATTACTGTAAAAGGAAAAGTTACACACAATCAAAGTAAGTATTTGATGATGTTGCTGTGTCGTGAATACTTTATTAAGGTATCAAGAACATATGAGTCCAGGATACTTGTTATCGAATACAGTGCTCACAGCAAATGGATAGACATATGTAGGTGTTTAAATAGTTTGACACATAGTGATATCCAGAATTGACATTTACATTTACCAGTTGTTATCATTAGGATATTTTACCCATCTACAACTTTAGAAATAAAGAGTTACCAGATCATACGAAATAACTTAAGCTTTATGGGAGTTAATTTAGGAGAGTGGGCTAAAAAGAACGTTGTTCTTAATTTGGGTGGCACTAAATACCACAAACCACCACAAACTACCACAAACCACCACAAACCACACCACAAACCACCACAAACTACCACAAACCAATATAGAAACCTTTAAAAGTTTTGCTTGAACTCAAATTTAACAAGTTATTGCTGTAGGGTAAAGCATTGGGGTATAGACAGGGCATCCCTGCCCGAGATCATACTTAGTATAGACTGTAGACGCCTGAAAAAATCAGATGAGACCTGAAGAAAACTATCCACCTTGAAGATGATGTCATTACTATTTTCTGGCATGTAGGTATATGTATTTGCTAAAGTTAACAAAAAAAAAAAAAAATAATAATAATAATTTGATAACGGCACATTTTTTTTTAAACACCAGTAAAAACAATCTAAACATTACCAGTTTTACAAATTACCTTAGCACATATCTAAACTCTTTTGATTTGCGTACTCTGACCACCTTCATTTTAAACAGTTCAGTCAACTCAAGATGTCAGTAGAGTTTCCTTGTATTTTCAGATTGTCCAAACGAAGCTCAGAAGAGCTATTGTTGTCAACCCGGCGTCTGTTTTAGAGTCCACGTCTGCATCCGGATGTTTTTGGTTAAAGTATTTTAAAGACCCATATCTTTTTAACTTAGACCCCTTGGATGGAGATGCGTGATACTTTCACAGATGCTAGATAATGGTCTAAAGCTACACACAGTACTACCCTCATCCCCCAGCTTCCCCTCAGTGACCTTGAGGTCAAGGTCATTGACTTAGAAATTTCATGTTAAGCTACGGGATATTCTTGGTCGAAGTTTTTTAAGACCCATATCTCCTGAATCCGAAGATGGATTTAATTGATACTCACACTAATGTTTGTTATTGGTCTAAAGTTTTACCAACAACTACCCACCCCCCTGATGATCCTGAGATCAAGATCATGGACTTTGAGGATATTCTTGACTAAAGTTTGTAAAGACCCGTATCTCCTTACACAATGGATTGATTTAGTTAATACTTGCACTGATGTTAAATAATTGGTCAAAATTGAAGAATTTAATAGAAAAACAAAGTTTGGCAAAATTTTCATGAAAATCTGACTGTAATCAAAAAAGATGAAATTTTTTTTTATATTTGCATACAGAGTTGGGAACATGCAAACTTGGGAGTAAAAGAGGTCATAAACTCTTAGTCAAAAATGAAAATCCTTAACAACCTCAGTTTCAAACATACATGTATTTCAAGTGACTGAAATGCACAAATCTAGTTTTAGCATGATAAAGAAATGATTTAAGTCAGTAGAAACAAGCAAATTTGCACTTTTTTTCAGACTGAAACATTTATTACATGACAGGGACTTCCAAAATGGCTGCCATGATCGCCATTTAGAATTTCTAAACCTTCATATCTTTTTTATTTCAAGTCCAGTTTTCATAAAATTTACACCAAATTTAGTTGCTCATCAAATTCTATATTTTTAACTCAATTTATAGTTTGATGATGCGTACTTCCCTTTAATTTTTGACAAAATTATGGGCATTTTGAAGTTACACATTTTCAGTGTTGGTATTGCTTTTAAGGGTAGCAAGTTTGTGTAATCAACTCCTCCCACAGCTTATAATGGAGCATTTTGAAACTTAGCAGACATACTTAACATATGCATGGAAATGTTTTATGGTTAAAAAATTATTTCTGACAAAATTACAGGCTTTCAAACTTTTCAGTGTTGGTTACTGATATAGGGTAAACAGTTTGTGTAATCAGCTCTTACAGTTTTTGATGAATGGATCTGAAACCTTGCACACATGTTGCAGAGATATTGAAGATATGCATGAAGTTTAATGAAGATCCAAAATTAATGTTTGACAAAATTATGAGCATTTGAACTTAGAAACCTTAATGTTTATCAAATTAGGGTAGAAAGTTTGTCTCATCAACTTCTCTCATACGTCACAATGGATCCTTTTGATGCTACATGCACAATTGTAACAGACATAGTAAGATGTGCTTGAAGGTTTTGAAGAACAAAAATTGTTTTCAGAAAAATGTGGGCTTTGGATCTAAGAAACTTTCAGTGTTTGTACAATAATATAGATAACAACCTACTTCTGTTTATGACAAATCAGTTTGAGACCATGTGCACATTTCCATGGATTTGTGATGGTAGTGGTGGCAGTGGCAAGGAGGTGGGGGGTGAGGCTTGGTGTGGAGCACAGGTGAGGGGGTCATCACCCGTGCCTTACAGAGATCATTTTCTAGTTGTGTTTGTTATATTTTTTGGTGGCAGTTTTATAAATGCATATTGTTTTCCTAGTACCAGTATATAAAAGGGTAAAGGTTTCCCACAGCCTAATAGCCATAGGGGCAGTGGGGGATAGAGACCCACCGTATCTTGGGCACAGCTGATGAAAGGCGGAGCCCATCTCTCTCCTTTCGCTGCCTTATCCTTCCCTAATTCGAAAAAGGTACCCATTAACTGCTGGGTTGACAGAGAGAGTTTTCCAGTCGTCGGATGGCGACGGTGAGCCGTGAACTCATGACCTTCCGGCGACTTTCTGCACAATAACCGAGCCACTATGACCACTTGGCTACCACTCCTCTACGGTATATAGATGGATTCATATACATATACTTCACTTAGATGCTAGTTCTGAGTTTTTGCACAGTTAAAGAAGCACCCCCTGCTATGACATTTACAGCTTTTAAAAATACTTTTTAAAGACTTTGCAGGGATAATGACAGAACATTGTTGTCAGTGGTAGCCAAATACTACTTTGAGCAGGTCCTTCATAGCAATTTTCATTTGAAACATACTAGTAAAATGTAAACCTACATATCCGCAGATATGATATAATTTACATGGGCTTGTAGCATGTCTTTTATGGGACAAGTATCCTTATATTCAAATTAAAGTTATATGGTCTGTAACTTTTGATCATTTTTGACAACTTTTAAATGTTTTATTTTTAGTGATTTTAAAAGTTGATCAAGACCAAGTTCTCATCATAAATCTATTCATTACACCTGACAAATGCATGAAAAGGTCATAACCTCTGTGAAAACAGGAGCTTTTTACTTTCAAGTAATTACATTCGGGACGAATGAAATTCTAGACAGTTAATAGTTCACCTAAATTACCATTGTTTTTGTAGCAGTACTGGCTTAGATTTGCTATTATCATGAGTGTTTCATGACCACCTGGGCTTAATTACTGTACTCTTGAAAATAAGAAACATTGCCACCAAAAATAAATTCCTTGAAGTTACAGACCATATAACTTTAAGAAGCAGTACATTATCATATAAAAAATAAATAGGTATGTTATCAGCTATTACAAGCTATTACTGTTATGTAAAATCAACAAACAGTCCATGTCTTGATGTCTGATAATCCAACAACACCAACACATGGAGCTACTAATTGATTAATTGGTCTTCCAGGGGTGATGCATAATTATATTGAGATATGGTAATTAGAAGAGGATATTTACTAATACTTTCTCTAAAATTGGAAAACCAGAGTGGTGTTTATAGATGTCATGCTTTTTGTTTTCTTGTCAACTGAGGAAAAGCTCAATTTATATATTTAACAAAACATGTTCATGACAATTTATTTGCAGCCTGCAATGCTTTTCAATTTTTAGAGAAAGTGTATGAAACGCTTGTACAACCATACTAATCCTATTAAACACCCAGGACCATTACATCTTACAAAAGTGGGGCTAGATATAGAGCATAAAGAGTAGTAAATCTGCCACTGCCACAATACTGCGGATAAACAGTATTATGGTGAATGGATATATGTCAGATGATGTAATTCTACTATTTTCCTTTTCTTACCTCTCTTCTCAATAGGAGTCGGCTCTTAATAAAGGAAAGAACTTGCTCCTAGCGGAGCAAGTTCTTTCCTTGAAGAGTGGACCCCAGTTTGATTAGCTGCATCTTCCATAGAAACAAACAGGAATTCATGTTCCCTTTTGTATACCTGATGGAAAACATGGAGGCTGGCTAGCCAGTATATATAATGTTTTATTTTGGAAAAGAGGCAGGGGCTTTTATTTGCATGGGTGTTTATTAGGATTAATATTGTACTTTAGAGAATAAAGTCAAAGGAAACTACAGCATTGTATACTTTAATTTATTTAATAATATATACTACAGTATTACAAAGAAGCATTTTGAAATGGCTTAATATCATCTCAAATGTACATACATGTATATTGTTTTAAAATTCATTTTTCTGTGTATGAAATGTACCCTTAAATTTACTCTAACATGAGTAAATTTCACAGTATCCGAACGCACTGTACCCTCTCTTCCGGTTTTCATAGCGTTGAATCGAGAGTACAAAATTCGCTTATAACCAGTAGCCGGAAATCATTATGTTTTGAGTTTTTATCCGGAATCTACTGCGTCATTTATAGTTATTCAGCTTCGAAAATGTAAAGAGGTAAGTTTAATATAATTTTCTCTTCGGTCTTTTACTTTATTGCCCTGTACAATGAAAAACTCCCTGCCGTCGCAGATTTTTTTTTCCGAACAGCTTAATTTAACATGAGATTGTGTCGTGCAAAACTTAGCTATCATTCTGTTATCAAAACTAACAAACTGTAGATTGATAACGCCTTCCGTTTATTCTAAAGATTTTTTATAAAACATGTAAGAGAATGCTCAAAATGGTTTAAGAATCATGCCAAGGGCGATTTGAATACTGTACCAATTACTACCCACCCATACACAACATTGTACGGGGTAATAAAGTAAAAGACCGAAGAGCAAATTATATTAAACTTACCTCTTTACATTTTCGAAGCTGAATAGCTATAAATGACGCAGCAGATTCCGGATAAAATCTCAAAACATAATGATTTCCGACTACTGGTTATAAGCGAATGTTTGTACTCTCGATTCAACGCTATGAAAACCGGAAGAGATTGTACATGTAGTTCGGATACTGTGAATTTCATGATACATTGGCAGCAGTTTTTGATTGACTTGTTGTTTTACGTCCACGGTAAACAGCTATGATCATGTCGGGATGGACAGTTAACCTAACCACACTATTCCTGGGCAGGCTTAGACCTCCTAAGCGGTTAACCAGTACTAAGTGCACATACTTTCGCCAGTAACTGACAACTGCCCTTCTTGAATCAGCTCATTGGCAGCAGCAGTATTGAATGCAGGTACCCATAGAGAAAAGAGATCACTTGCATATCAAATATTACCTAATTATCTTTTAATTTCTTAGGTTTTGGGAATTTGTCACATTGTGCATCACACATCTCCATTAAATCTGTGCAGTGAACATCCTGTCAAATCAGGAGCCACAATAGCTCAGTGTTCATCCCACTGGGCTGCTGATTTGGATTTGAAAGCCACTCTGTGCAACTATAATAGAGCTAAATAGCCTACAGCCTTTCATTTTCACCTTTGCATCTGCTCAAGATATCTGAAATACTATTGATAGGTTTAGTGCAGGCCTGCTAAGCTAGGGGTCCCAGTTCAAATCCCACTGGAGGTGGAACACTTTTTGACCACAAACCCAGCTTCATCCCAAACAGTCATTCATCATTACCCTTCCATCACCTTGATATGACTGAAATACAATTGAAAGAGCCATAAAACTTCAAACCAGTGGGTCTAGCACTGGCATTCTTAGCTAGGAATTGTGGTTCCAATCCCTCTGGAGGTAGAATTCTTTTTTACTATAACTGGAGGTCCAATGCACATAACCTCTCTCTGTCACCCTTACATATGACATGATAAGTACCATTAAAAGGACAGCAAAACCACAAGTCATCCATGTATAACTCCCTCTCAAATCTTCAAATTTCTGTTATGGTTTATTGATACTTTTTATACATGTGATTGTTTTTCTATTAAACAAACAGATTTAGCACCAGTAGCCCTGTGGGTTGTACCCTGGCCTTCTGATTTAATGGTGCCGAGTTCAATTCCTGCTCAAAGTAGACATTTTCACCCATAACAGGGTTCCATTGCATACAACCTGTCACTATCACCCTCCTGTCATCCTGATTTGACTGAAATTATATTGAAATGGACATAAAGTTAAAAGTCATCCATCATACTTCTGTTCAATATCTAATGCAGCCAAAATCTAGGATACAGATATTGTGTCTGAGTACATTTAGTAAATTCTTTTTTCTATACCAATTTATAGATGATGCAGCAGACTAAGTGATACAAAATCTCACTTAATTTCACCTTCTAGAGACTGATTCCCATAATATTTTTCAAGTCTCACTTAAATTTCACTGAGTGAAAAATAAATGAGATTTGAAAAATATTATAGGCATATTTTTACAGAAAAAGGCAGTTGTTTGTTTCTTGCACAACCACACCTGGTTAACTATGTTTTCAAGGATGTAACAAAACAAAAAAGGGCTGGTTAACTATGTTTTCAATGATGTTATGAAACTAAAAAAGCTATTATGAAATGAAAAAGAGTCATAGTTACCAAACCAACCTGGTCATCAGGCCATTTGCTAACTTTGACTCTTTTTCATTTTGTAACAGCTCTTCTTGTGACCTTGAAAATGGGATCCGATTTACCATAAAGATGATGATGATGTTTTATAGGATTATTATGGTAAATTGATTGATAAAAGTGATACAGAGTCAGAAAGTGGCAGTTGCACGATCTGTTTGTTTTTGGATCAACTGACAATTCAATATGCATACATGCCTTAATAGGTATATAATAAAACCTTAAAACTGTTTTATTTTAACATATCACAGAAGATAGAAAAGCCTGGGTCATCCAATAATTTGCAAGACAAAGTGATATGAAGAAACATTAAGCATTATGAAAAGATGTTCTTCTGACTAAAAATATCTTTTGCTGGTCTTTGTTCTTTTACGTTTTTGACCAGCTTTCTTTGCCAGTTTCTGTTCATTAGGAATTTCAAAGCTTACATTTCGTGCTTTCAGTGTTTTTGGATTCAGTCTCCTTTTTCTGTCAAACAGGAAGTCAGTAAACAGTTTTTGTTTGTCTGCATTTGATTTTGAACCCCATACTACAGAAGGTACTAGATAGTGTCCGTATCCTGGTGCAAGGTGGTAATTACCAGAACCATGCATTGAAGCCCTGAGATCAAGCATTTGTAGATTTACTGCATCATACAGTGTTCCAATTAATTCTGGTGTCTTTTGGGGCTTCCAGTCAATATCTTTTTTCAGCACAGCATTGAGTGACTCACATGCATTGTTGGTCCACAATGGCTCATTTTGTTCAGTTTGTCTTCTGTGTTTGTTTACATGTTTGAAAATTCTTGGTTTCAGAGCACTTTCAAAGTACTTCAGAAAATGCTGATACCTTTGATTTTCTGTTTTTAATTTTGAAGACTGTTGTTCAAAAACAAAAGAATCATTTGCATCCACCAAACCGCCTGGCCCAAATATCTCATAAACTATTCGCTTTCTCCTTTTTTCATCCATCTCCTCTTTCTGGGTCAGAAAATGGCTTAAATTGTCTTTCATGTGCTTTGTGCACAGATATCTCTCTGAATTCTGAAAACATACATCAAGTGCCTTTGTTAAAGCTTTTTCATCATCACTTCCTATGTTGAAACTATTTCCCACTTGCAACTCTGTTTCTGCAATCGGATTTGTAAGGCGAGCTCTGATATGTGAAAAAAAATAATGATAGGATTCAAAGGAACCATCCCAGTGGAGGTACATTGGACCAAAAAAGACTGGATGATCTTTTGTTTTGTTCCTAAGAAACCTCAGGTTCTTATATGTGAAACATGTTACATAGGTTGCACCTAGGTTGAAAGTTCTGTCAACCCCAACAACGTAATCAGTTTTCTTGGAAAGAAAGAATTGGAAGTCTTTTATCTGCTCTTCTGTATACAAAATGACTGTAGGTGCATGAGACTTGGTAGAATTAACTTCTTGGACAAATGGATGAGTTCTTAATAGTTTGAACACTTGTAGCATTTCGTCTGCCAGAGTATCACCTTGAAGAGTTTGTGAGTTTTGTTTTTTCTCTTGCCTTTTCAAATTTTCAATCACCCGATAATCTCTAGGTGCTGTTTCTGGATTTTTCTGACACAAATCTTTGAAAATTGTACGAACAGGAATGTTCTCCTTAAGCTTCCGCTTAATGGCATTTTTTGTCTCAGGATAAGTTTTTACATACTGTCTATTGGCAGTCTTACTCTGTCCATGTACTGATAAACTTCTGACGGGATACAGTCCAAAATACTCTACCACAGCTGCAGAAGATTTGTTCTGAAATGACCCTGGGAGCTTTTTAAACCAGGAAATATGCTTTGAGAATTCAGGACTTCGCTTGAGGGTTGAGTAATATTTATGTAAAATAACAACATCATCTGTATCAGGCTGTGGCTCCAATGGTATCCAGTTAACAACTCCTGATTTTACCTTCTTTATGCAGTACTTTCCATCTTTCTTTTTTACAAACTGCAAAGTGCCATTTTTAAGGACATAAGTTAACTCCACGGTTCTTGTTTGATCAGAATTCCAAGCACCACAGTCATCGCAGTAAGAAGCATTTTCATTTTTTTCAAGTCTTTTTATATTATCCCCATTGTCTATAAGGAAATAACAGTTGGATTTTATACCATTTGGCACTCGGGGCAAGACAGTATTATTCTGGGTTATGAGGGAATAGATTTCTTTGGCACTGAGACCTCTTCCATTTGATGCAAAGCCCCCTTCTGGTACATGTTGCTGAATTGTAAGATCAGAGCATTCATCAGGGGCTCTTGCATCATTATCTTCATTAGGATCTGACACAAGGGAATTATAGTTTTCTGGATTCTGACTGTCTTCTTTAGTTTCGTAAGACTTTTCCTCTTTTCCCTTTTCCATTGTGTTCAGAATGGCTGAAATACTTTTACTGTCTATTGAAGCGTTTGAGAATTGTTCATCTAAAGGCACAGTATCATCACTATTTATAGGTGTACTGTTCTTTTGGGGAGGTGAATTTATCCTCTTTTCAGGTGTATTCTTTGTCTGCACAGTGGACGCACTTGTACTGATTACAGGTGTACTCCTCATCTGTGGAAGTGGTGAACCTGATGTTTTTTGTCTTTTATGAGCACTACAGTCTTCAAGGCTGCTGGATAGATCAGGGAAGTCTTGCTCATATGTAGAGGAATTGCTGGAAAAGTCTCTTCCTGCAGTTTCCATCTTGGCTGGCTGCACATTGAAGGTTGCATTTGATTTTGGTTTAGAAATGAGTGGCACATAATGATTAGGTGTCCAGCCTTTCTCTCTTCTTCCACCTGTCCACATTATGTAGATAGGTTCAGATCTGGGTGCATTAAAATGTGATGTGTTCACAGGTAAAATTGTGGTATTCAAGGTCTGGTAGGGGAAATCATCCACTCCATTGCATGGTGGGTACACAGAGACAATTGCTCTACCAATTACAGTTGCCACTGCTAACATGGTCCTCACAGATGACCAGCCTTTTGCTTTACCGCAGTCCACGCATGCATCTTTGTAGTGTGGTGCTAATGACATGTAATCTTTGGCTTTGGGCAAAGTTTTGTATTTTTCAGCATTGACAACCATTTCAATCACAGTCCTCACGCGAAGTTCTTCTGCCATGTCTTGTTTTCCACATAAGGCAACCGAAACTGCATTAAACAAACAACTTCCATCACTATATACCCACATGGGTTTCATATCTGGTAAAACATCGTACTGTAGCTGAAGCTGTCTTGCTCCCCAGTCTATAGTTCCTTGGTAGACATCCTCCATATCCATTTCTTCAGTAACACAGAATGGTTTTCTCATCACTACTGATTCTCTTAAGACATATTTCGCCATGTAAGAATAGCCTCTGCAGGCAGCCTGAAATTAAAGGATAAAGAAGAATTTTCAGAAGACAGCAAAGCATGCCTCATGGGTGCCTGATTCTCACAATCACTGAACCATGAAATGTAGGTCACAGTGATCTATAAATAGTATGAGGTAATTCGCAATGAGTGTACACAAGGTTTTTCTAAGATTTGACCTAGTGACCTAGTTTGTGACCAAACATGACCTAGTTTCAAACCTAGCATAGATTTCATAAGCATAAACAGTCTGACAAAGTTTCATGAAGATTGGATCAAATCTGTGTCCAATAGAGTGCACACCAGATTTTCTAGGATTTGACCTAGTGACCTAGGTTTTAACCTGACATGACCCTCTCACAAACTTGGCTTAGATCAAATTTGACGCAAAACGGCTAGATAAAAAGTTGTGTTTCTTTCGCGATGGCTGACGCTCTTGAGTAAACAGAATTATTGCAATTTTCAGGCATAAAAGAAACAGAAAATTTGACTTTTTCAGTGTAAGATGAATTATGTCCCCCCACCAAAGGTGAGGGGGGACATATTGTTTTCAGTGCGGATCCCGTCGGCGTCGGCGTCGGCGTCTGCGTCGGCGTCGGCGTGACAGATTCTTGTATGCGCGATATCTCTTGAACCAATGGATGGAATTTCACCAAACTTGCATGGATATATTATTGGGACAAGCTTATGAGCTGATTAGATTTTGGTGACCTTGACCTCATTTTCAAGGTCACAGGAGGACTTAGATGACAATTTCTTGTATGCGCGATATCTCTTGAACCAATAGATGGAATTTCACCAAACTTGCATGGATACATCATTGGGACAAGTGTAAGAGCTGATTAGATTTTGGTGACCTTGACCTTATTTTCAAGGTCACAGGATGACTTAGATGACAATTTCTTGTACCCAATTTCTTGTATGTGCGATATCTCTTGAACCAATGGATGGAATTTCTCCAAACTTCCATGGATATATCATTGGGACAAATGTAAGTGCTGATCAGATTTTGGTGACCTTGACCTCATTTTCAAGGTCACAGGAGGACTTAGATGACAATTTTTTGTACCCACTACATCTCCTGAACCTATGGATGGAATTTCACAAAACTTGCATGGATACATTATTGGGACAAGTTTTTGAGCTGATTAGATTTTGGTGACCTTCACCTGATTTTCAAGGTCACTGGAGGACTTGGATGACAATTTCTTGTACCCACTATATCTCCTGAACCAATGGATGGAATTTCACCAAACTTTCCTGGATACATGATTGGGACAAGTTTATGAGCTGTTTAGATTTTGGTGACCTTGACCTTATTTTCAAGGTCACTGGAGGACTAACATGGCAATTTCTTGTACCCACAATATCTCCTGAGCCAATAGATGGAATTTTGCCAAACTTCCGTGGATACATGATTTGGACAAGTTTAAGAGCTGAACAAAATTTTGGTGACCTTGACCTCATTTTCAAGGTCACAGGAGGATTTAGATATGTGAAAATTTCACTAAAATTGATGTACCTCTTTAAGCTTTGGCTTGATTTCCACTTTACTTTCATAGATATACCTATGGGACAGTTTCAAGAGTGTAGTGTGTTTTGATGACCTTGACCCCATTTTCAAGGTCAAAATCTATCTTACAAATGCGTATTTTTCTCTCCTAAAAATGAGATATCTTGAACCAGTGGATGGATCTTCATCAGACTTGCATGAGTGTATCATTGAGACAGGTTTAAGACATGTTTAGTAGTTGGTGACCTTGACCCATTTTTGAAGGACATAGTCTTCTATGTAGAATATCTTTAGAACCAGTGGATGGATTTTGTCCAAACTTGCATAGATATTTTATTTGTACAGGCTTTTTATTCATTAGAGGGGATGGGAAATGGGCTGGTGGGGGGACATCAGTTTTTCTCTGAAAAACATTTCTAGTTTTTATTTCACTCATGAACACCAAAAGTGGTATTTTCACTCGTGGCTGTGCCACTCGTGAAAATACTGCTTTTGGTGTTCATTCGGTGAAATAAAACTCGATCTTACACTGAAAAATTCAAATATCCTCTATTTGATCCAGTATTTATCTAACCCATGTCCATGTTCATGTACTGTTTCTTTTAAAATGGAATGGAATTTTGATTTTAAAGAAATCCCCATCTGTCTGTCCATTAACTTTTCTTGTCCGCTCAATATCTCCTTAACCCCTTGAAGGATTTTTTTGAAACTTGGGTCAAATGTTCACCTTATTCATACTTCAAAGATGTTCAACAAAGGTCAAGGTCACACTTAGAGGTCAAACGGTAAAATTTTGTGTCCGCTCCATAGCTTGAACACCATTTAAGATTTCTTCATGAAAGTTTGTACAAATATAAAGCACCATCAGACGATGTGCAGGGAAAAAGAACCATAACCCTATTTTCATTTTTGATGGAATTATGTCCCTTTGTATTTTTCATATAGTAATTTTATATGAGCTTCATGTCTGCTCCATATCTCAAAAACCGTTTAAGATTTCTTCATGAAAGTTTGTATAATTATAAAGCACTATCAGACGATGTGCAGAGAAAAAGGACCATAACCCTACTTTCACTTTTAACAAAATTACACCCCTTTGTATTTTTCCTATAGTAATTTCATACAAGCTTTGTGTCCGCTCCATATCACGAAAACTGTTCAAGATTTCTTCATGAAAGTTTGTATAAATATAAAGCACCATCAAACGATGCGCGTAGAAGAAGAACCATAACCCTATTCTGTTTTGAAAGAATTATGTCCCTCTGTATTTTTTGTATAGTAATTTCACATAAGCTTCATGTCTGCTCCATATCTCGAAAACCGTTTAAAATTTCTTCATGAAAGTTTGTATACTTATAAAGCACCATCAGATGATGTGCAAGAAAAAAGAACCATAACCCTACTTTCAGAATTACTCCCCTCCTTGTATTTTTCGTACTGTAATTTTGTATTGAATTTGTGTCCACTCCATATCTCCTTAACCTCTTGAAAGATTTTTTTAAAACTTGAGCCAAGTGTTCACCTTATTGAGGAAACTTGCAGAACTCATATTTCAACAATGTCCGACAAAGGTCAAGGTCACACTTGGAGTTCAAAGTTCAAAAGGTAACATTATTTGTCTGCTCCATATCTCAAAAACCGTGTAAGATTTCTTCATATTTATACAAATATGAAGCATCATCAGACAGTGTGCAGAGAAAAAAAAACATAACCCTACTTTCAGACGGAATTATGCACCTTTGTATTTTTCATATAGTAATTTCGTGTCTGCTCCATATCTTGAAAACTGTTTAAGATATCTTCATGAAAGTTTGTAAAAATATCAGAGGATATGTAGAGAACAAGAACCATGAACCTACTTTCAGTTCTGATGGAATTATGCCCCTTTGTAATTTTTGTCTAGGAATTTCATATTAGCTTCGTTTGTTTCGTAGTTTTATATCTGCCTTACTATTGAAGACTGAAAGCTACTGACAAAGTTCTGTCTTCTCTTGTTGCCTTTCCAATTTTAAGCCCCAACGGGCGTATATTGCCCTGCTCAGCGTAGCTCTTGTTTAATTCTTGTTGTCTTAAACTTAGATCCCTCTTCAAAATGTTGCCAAAAAATGTGAAATTCTTAGCCACTGATGGTTGGAACTTTTGGCCACTGAACTGGGTATATGTTGCAGTGATGTCTGTGGGAAAATATCAGCTGCTCATTAAATATTTTGTTGAGCTGTGTATAATACTGACATACTGAGCATTTAATATTAAAACACTGTACAATAAAAAAAACTCAAGTCATTTTCCCAGGTTTTGGGGGTTAAAGTGCAATCTGCTCCTCCTAGGGATTCCATGTATTGAAGCAATGTTATACTTGTACTGAACATGTATAGGCCTAGTCATGAAAAAGTTTTGTTCTAAAAAATTAAAATTGGACAATAATATGGTTTTTTCCACATTCAGTCATTTTCCAAGGGTTTTTTTTAATTTAAGATACAGGCATACAGCATATAATGTTGTGTACTGAACAGACTTTTCATACAGGTTTGAAACTTCACCCACATGAAAAAGTTCCAAAATGAAATATCACTGCCCCTTTTCAAGCTTTAAAATGATAACCATTATTTATTCCAGTGGAAAAGGCTCCTGTCTCACCAGCAGTGCCACTAATATAATTAATTAACTGGTAATTCATATTGATAGGTACTTAATTATCATGTAACCACTATCAATTAGCACACCCTGGAGATATCTTATTTTCCAAACAGTCCAAATGCTTAAATGCACTGTCATTTAATATCATAAATTTTGGATCAATATTATTAAGTAAATGCCATTGACTAATATTCTTAATCTTTATAATGTTTTTTTTTTTTTTTTCTAGTCGCAGGTAATACAAGCACCTCCTGCAATAACAGGGCTATATAATATGCTCACCAGTAAGATTGCATTTTGAACATGTAACCAAGCACTTTGCAGCAGTGCACACACATAATTTCTATAGCATTTCCATTTGTCACATTTGTTGGGGAGTGACAGGTTTGGATGTCTTTTTTTTGCTTTTTACAACTCATAAATTTTATTCTGTTATATAATATATATACCCCCTTACATGCTTTGTTATTTGTCAGCTGTATAAAGGGAACAGAAACTAGAAAATTGTGTCTGTAAGACATAGTGATATTGATGTACCCTGTGCCAGTCCCTAACCCTTGCCCAGTCCCTGCTCAGTGAAGGCTAATGTCTGAAGTGTCAAAGTCAAGAATGCCTTAATTTTGTCAAAAATTAATTTTTCATCAGCAGAAAGTCACATGAATAGTAGGGAAGGAATTTATTACACAAACTTATTTAGGCATGACCAATGGACAGACAGACAGACAGACAGACAGACAAAGGGACAGGGGAAAAACATTATACCACCTGACTATTGTCATGGGGGCATCAAAACTAGAGCAAGTGAGCAGGGGCTCACATATACACCCGACCAGTGCCACCCCCTAATGAAAGCATTCTTTAACACAAAACTTCATTGCTATGCTATACATGTACTAAATTCAAAGTCAGTGACTTTGACCTTATATCAGCAGCATCCATATGACTTTTTTAAACTAGTATAAAACTAGAGCAAGAGAGCAGGGGCTCACGTATACCCCCGGCCAGCGCCACCGCCTACAGAAAATAAAATGTTACATAAAACATTAATTATGCAACTGTTTACAAACAGACAGACAGACAATAAATCATACCCAGTAATAGACCCATTCAAATATCAAAAGGTTTCATCCCAAGATTTTGCAATAAGCTAAAGAATACAAACTTTTTTAAAAGTCAATCTTTACAGAAATGTTAAATAAATTTCAAAGTCTGTGACCTTGACCTATGGTCAGCAGAAGCATCCAGATTATGTCAACTAGACTGTTTCAGCCTAATAGTAAATCTAGTCAAACATCGAAAGGTTCCATTCAAGTATACTGAACATATAAGCAGATAAAAAATAATGCAGAGCTTTAATGCTAATGTTATACAAATGTCCAAGTCTGTGACCTTGACGTAGAGTCTGCAGCAGCATCAAGATGATGCAAACTAGTACATATCTATCCTGTACTAATACTTAACACATCTGAACAAATTCCAATTAGCATTGCAGAAAAAAAAAACAGACCAAAAGTTCAACTGCAGCAGTTCCAGTAAAGACTTTCAGGAAAACAGAGCAAAAGCAAAAACTTAACGCAAAACTTTAACGTAATTGTTGTACAACTTTCTGTCTGTGACCTTGACCTTAGGCCAGCAGCAGTATCCAGATAATGCAAACTGATCAGAAACCATCCTGTAGTAACTCTAAATACATATAAAAAAAAGTTCCAGCAAAGACTCTCAGGTAAACAGACCAAAAGAACAAACGTAACGCAAAACTTTAACACAAATGTTAACTAACAGGCGGAAGGACGGATGGATGGACAGATGGACAAATGGACAGACAGAAAGGCAAAAACTATACACCCCTTGACATACTTTGTATGACGGGGGTATAATAAACCCAGTGAGGCCAGATTGACCCCTGGCCCCACCTGTGAGCCTGACCTTAAAGTGCCAAAAAATTCTAAATATTGGAACAGAAAGGTCTGAGCATACAGTGCAGACCAGATCAGATTGTCAGCTTTTAAGGAGCAGTCTGACAAGGGTCTACAATGTTTGCTATTCCATCAGCATTTCGTGGATGCAACACTGCATTGTCAAACCAAATTTTTCCATTTATAAGACAATTATGATAATTTTGTCAGGTGTCCTATTTTTTAGAATTTTTAGTGTTCTTCAGTCATACAATACATTGCTTGTCATTTAATTAGCCAAGACTAGTATTTGTCATACTGTACACTGCAGCACTTCAGCAAATTGGATGACGTTAAGTGATATCCCTGCTATTGTCAATTTGAAATGGTATGATTTGATTACATTTTGATTCTTGAGTTAAATTTCAGTCATTAGGTACCAGGGAACTGTGTCTTAGTACAAACTATCTGAAAAGTGATAGGTATTCTAAGGATGACTTAAAATTCTTCCAGATTCTTAAAAGGACCACCATTATTCAACTGGGCACATTATAGTGAGTTTCACCAGGATTGCTCAATGTAAGGGCAAGTTTTGTTGGCATTGATTTGTGAAATTTATGGCCTTAAATTTTTTAAAGAATCTATAAAACTGTCTGCTTGTATTACTATAAGAATAAAATCTATCTTCAAAAATTATACATGTTTGTTATAGCTTGACATCTATACAAACTCCATTATCTAATAGGCAATAACTCTGGCATCATTAACGCTGTCTTGGCTAAACTAAAATATGCACTATGGCATTATCTGTACTTTAAGTTCCATGAACCACCTTATCCTGGTAGAAAAAAAAAATATGGATAAAGGGTAATACGACTTCAACATCACACAATTTGTGTGTGTATCACCACATTTATTTTAAGTTTCATGACTTCACCTGGTTATATTGTTATGATGAAGAGAATCTGTGTAGGGATAAGAAACATTAAATACTCTGAACAGTCACTCTTTATTTATGACGTTTTGGCATACTGCCTTTATCAAAATTATGAAATTTGTACAAGACTACATATTTGAGCGTTTACATTCCTCTCAGCATTCAAACATGGAATCACGAAAAAAATCAAAATGTTTGAAAAAAAATTCCGTGATTCCATGTTTGAATGCTGAGAGGAATGTAAACCTTCAAATATGTAGTCTTGTACAAATTTCATAATTTTGATAAAGGCAGTATGCCGAAACGTCATAAATAAAGAGTGACTGTTCGGAGTATATATTTTTATGGCTCTGGTTGAACAGAAAGACAATGCCACAATATCCCTCCCTTCATTTTTGAAAGTAAATAAGTTGCACTTACCTCTGATATTCTCATTAAGGATGAGTGGTAGTCATTTCCAGAACAAGTGGAACACAAGTATCCAGATTTAGCAGAAATAAGAACATTGATGTCCTTGGAAGACAATTTTTCACATTTTGCATGAAACCAAAAGTTACAGTTCTCACACAACACACTATTAGAACTACAAGTCCTCTTGCATTGTCCACATGGATTACTCTGATTTTTAACCATTTTAAGGCTGAAAAATCTTATTTATTTTGCAAAAGTTATCTAAGAGAGCTACATCAATTAAAGTATACTAAAGAATAAAGAAATCAGTACTAAAGTTTGGCTTTTATGGACAGTTTAGGACAATGCAAGGTTGGGCGGTAAATTCCACCCCCGGTATTTACCGGTGGAATATACCGGTATTTACCGGTCTGGAAAATACTCCCAAAGTGGAAAATACTGGCAAATACTGGTCGATTGAACTTTTTCACCTTTAAATCGTGTTAAAACCAAAACCAAGTTAGCTTAAAATAACATATACATAAACTTAATGACTTAATGATGTTTTAGTTAATTTTCATATTAAATATATAAGTTTATCATCATAAAGAATAAAATGTTTCACAAATTAAGCAGGTTGAAACAGCCAAAAAAATTTTGACATTTCACAAGTATTAACAGAATCTTGATTCAACTTTATTATTTCAATAGCATAAAATACACGTAAGAAATAACAGGTAAATTCACCTGTGCACCTGGCCAGTCACCTGTGACACCCAATTAGCAAGACATTGTCTAACCTGTTAAAACAACAGGTTTCAAAGCAATGTTTATTTAAGGGGGCAGAATTATTGCTTAGGGCAAGGATGGAAACAACAAGATGTCAGAATGGTTAATTTGTGTTATACAGAAGTTAGAGATAAGTCTAGGTGAAGTACACAGAGGTGTTATAGTTATGGCTTGAGCTATAGTATGGCTTCAGCTCTTAAATACAGTCAGATAATAATATAGCAGTCAGATAATAATTTTTCATAATCAGTCCTAAAGCTGAACCATCACACATCATTACCAAACTACTATTCACCATGAAGCCAAAAGATCCTATGCTGTTGTTGACCAAGACAACAAGACCAGTGCCAGATGTACTGAATGCAAAACAGTAGTTAGTGCCAAAGTTCCATGACTACGTGCCTAGAGAGAGAAATGACCAGCTATGAAACAGACTATTTTTTTTCCTAAAACAAAGTTCAAAATTTCACTGACTAGATCAATTATTAAATAAAGTTATACAATTGTTAAAATTCAGTATAAACATTAAGTCAGTTGACCAATATACTAGAAATACCATATGATTTTGAGTGTAGGTTATTGTATAAATTCCAGGCTGGTCAATTCAATCAACCAGTATTTGCCGGTATTTTCCAGTATTTGCCGGTATTTACCGGTAAATACCGCCGGCATGGAAAATACTCATATTTGCCGGCATTTTGCCAACCTTGGGACAATGGGCTCTACAATGGAAAACACAGAGGTGTGAATGTCTGCAACAGCAGACTTTGCATGATGTCTTCTCAAGTGCAGGAAATGCTGGAAATCCACTGGAATCAAATGGTGGCTTTAAAAACTTAAGAATTAATTAACAGCTGGCAGCAGTCACAAGGCAATAAAACCCCATAAATGATAGGACTGTTTTACTGTACATCCTGTGAATGGCAATTTTTTCAAAGACACACCCCCAGGAAGCTCAATAAACTTGAAGACACATACTGAGTTTCTGCAAGGTACGATGCAGACTGAATTAGCATATTAACAGATAATTAGCATAATAACACAGCATCAGAATTGTTTTTATTTTTTTTTTATCAGAAATATGGAACACTAAATACTATTCAGTTAGAGGTCAATTTTACAAACCTGGCGAAAAAAACAACAAAAAAAAAAAAAAGAAACAAAGAAAAACAGAACAAAACACAAGAAATAAATAAGTTAGACTTTAATTGACCAGTAATTGAACTTAGCCCTTAGTCTAAGACATAGCCCTTAGTCTAAGACATATATTTTTATTGTTGTCATTGTTGGAAAAAATAAACTGTTTTTCTAAACATAATTCTGATGT
This sequence comes from Ctena decussata, assembly GCA_963989385.1. NCBI lineage: Eukaryota > Metazoa > Mollusca > Bivalvia > Lucinida > Lucinidae > Ctena > Ctena decussata. The sequence continues at coordinate 353,826 of CAXDIV010000134.1, read as the reverse complement.
TTGAACATGCATATCTTTCCTTTTTAATTCGTTTTTTATCACTATCACTTCATGACAAAACTGTAAATTCTGAAGCTTGTTAGAATGTATTAAAGACATATTTTTGGACTTCCTTCCACTCACTGACATATCAACCCTTGCAGTTTAGATATGTTTGGGTAGGTGGATAGTAATGTTGGCCTCACTCTGTACGCACAACATATCTTAAATTTTTGACAGCGGCATAAAATCTTTAAAAATAAATAAATGGATAAATAAAACTTCCTTGAAATTTCATGGTGTTTCATTCCTGCCAGGGGATACAAGAAACTAATTTACCACTGATTTATACTGTTTGAATAATCCTCATAATGTGGATGGATGGTCATCATGGATGGATGACTTGTGATTTAACATCCTTTTCAACAATATTTCAGTCATATCAGTACAATTTGAGAATGATAATGAAAGGCTGTATGCAGTGGAACCCCATTTATGATTGATTCCTGCCTACAGCAGATCTCAAACCCTAGACCACAAGATCAGTACCCCAGCGCTTAACCTACTGAGCTACCAGGGCTCCAATTTTCATATGTGTAAAAATATATTAAATATTCTATATGGAAGGTATATTTGGCACACCAGTATCCTAGAGGCCCTTGCTCCTGAACCCGCCATAGTTTCTTCTGAAGTGTAGGTTCCATCAGAAGTTTTAAAATTCTTTATGATGGTTGGCAGTGGTTCATGATGGCTTTTCATGTGGTTTGTGTTAGTTTGGTCCATTATTTACTAAGTACTGGGCTTGAATATCCTGTCTAGCCCCCTTTTTGCTACCCTGAAAGCAATTTCTTTCGAAGTGTGAGTTCCATTAAAAGTTTTGAGGGTATCTGTGATGGTTTGTGGTGGTTTGTGGTAGTTTGTGGTGGTTTGTGTTGTGGTTTGTGGTGGTTTGTGGTAGTTTGTGGTGGTTTGTGGTGGTTTGTGGTATTTAGTGCCTCCCCTTAATTTGGATCTGCAAAAGTTCAAGGATGGACAAACACACAGGGCCTAGATTAAAAAAATGTTTTTTACCCCTGACCCGACAGACCCAAGAAAACAGCGTCGCCCCGAAACTTTTTTTGGCATTTTTTTGTTTCGCCGAGCGACTTCAAAAGAAACAAGGCGAAGTGAGAAGTTTGTGAATTTTATCATGTCCTATCGTAAAATAAAATGCAAGTTATGACCTTGTCAACTTCTTTGTTCCCGGTCCAATTAGAGATGAATTTGCACATCAGCACAGACAGACAGTTATTCGTATCTGTCAGCTTTCATGTACGTTTGATGTTAGCAGAGAAGACTCCGATAAGACTGCGTGGACTTGCAGGCTGATCTACTCTTTGCATATGCACCAGGTATCTTAAAGTTTACCGTGACACACCAGTACAAATCTCCACTTGCCAATGATCGACTGTCTGTCTGGCGGTGTCTTTGAAGTTTGGACTTACGATTAGGGCTGGCTAATCGAAGCCAAAATGGTAATCGATAATCGGTCTAGTCATTTCGATAATTAACCGATTAGTAATCGCTGAATGAGGCAAATTGAAAATGGGTATGTTTAGAAGCTTCGGTGGCACAGATTTGTGCTAAAACATTTTGACAAGGTACACTAACAAACAATACAGTTGATAACTATCCAAATTACCTATTACCTTTGATAAAATCTTGTCTTCTGATATGCCAATCCATGCTTATTAGCTTCCTAATTGGCAGCTAATTGGCAATAACAAAACAAGCGACCATCTTGTTCTATTCAGATTCAGATAAGCAACCTTCGATAGTTGGTAGTACCTACTTTCAGTACAACTACGGGGACAATATCTATCGATTTGCGTGTTAATAAGGACCTAAATTCTAATCATTTTATTAAAAAGACTGGATTAAATTTATAAGCGAGGCTACTGAACTGATAAAATGTTCCGGGATTTGCACAAAACATTAACTTTGTCATCTGAACTGACCAGAACACAACGGGTTTATGCTATTCGTTACAACCTATTCACCCTATCACAAATATTCTTTAACGTTTCCGGCTGGTCTCCGAGACTTCCGTTTTTGTTTGGAAGGAAATAAGAAGTGAATTACGAGAGAAATTTCTGATATTCTATTGCAGAAAGTGACAGAACATTTTCAGCAGGTAATCGATTACTTAATTTTGTCGATCGATAATTGTTTTCGTTTTGCTTATCGACCAATTAACCGATATTTCGATTCGTGCCAGCCCTACTTACGATCAGTGTGTTGGGACTCTGAATGTATGAAAGAAGTGTCTGATAGCTCGCGTATCTGCAGAGACTGGTGAGAGTCTATGCCCTAGCTATAAATTTCTCAGAATCCATAGATTATTGATGCGAACAGACAAGATTCTGGCAGCAATGGGGTCTGGGACCATTCCCCCGCTCTCCCCCCATCCCCTCGCAGGCTCTCATGTTTTCTCCGAAGCCCTTGGACTAAACGTTTCAGTAGAAGCAGTTGTACTATATGGCAAGTTACAAAGACGTTTTAATAACCTATACTGTAATTTTAAAGAATCAAATCAAGTGTGTGTTTATCGGTGGTTATTTATAGAACTGCCAAGTTGTAAACATTGGAATGGGCACCAATCGTGGTCCATAAGTAATGCGAAATACCGCAAACACCGAGTGGTTAAAAGTCAGCGAAAAGCAGTAACTGTTGTCAGAATTCAAAACTTACTGGTGTACAAGAGACAGAATTTCGGCAGGTGCATGAAGTGATTAAGTTTCAGACATCTAAAGGCTTGTACACTGGAATGGTTTTATTGGATCTTCAGAAAGCTTTTGATACTGTCGACCATTTGATTCTCTGTGACAAACTTCGTGCAATGGGTGTGTGTTCTGTTGATTGGTTTCAGTCGTATCTTTCAGGTAGAAATCAGTTTGTTCAAGTAAATGACACAAGTTCGGATTCTTCCCCCATAACATGTGGCGTTCCCCAAGGCAGCATCTTAGGACCTTTATTGTTTCTTTGCTACGTAAATGACATGGAAATTAGCATTAGTTCTGAGTGTAAACTTCTCTTATATGCTGATGATAGCGCTATCCTGTTTTCGCACAAAAACCCTGAAGTGATTTCGAGGAAACTTAGCTCAGAACTGGAATCTTGCAGTAAATGGTTGGTTGATAATAAGTTATCTCTGCATCTTGGTAAAACGGAATGTATTTTGTTTGGCTCAAGAAAAAAGCTCAGAAAAGTTCAGAATTTTGGTATCGATTGTAATGGACATTCTATTCAAGCTCAAACTTCAGTCAAATACTTGGGCGTAAACTTGGACAATTTCTTATCAGGGGAGGCAATTGCGAATGGCATCATTCAAAAGGTTAACTCTAGGTTAAAGTTCCTCTATAGGCAATGTTCATCTTTGAATGAAAAAACTAGGAAGTCTTTATGTTCTGCATTGATTCAGTGTCACCTAGACTACTCGTGTTCATCCTGGTACGCTGGTTTGACTAAAACATTGAAGAAAAAACTTCAGATTTCTCAAAACAAAGTGGTTCGATTTATTAAAAAACTGGGACCTCGTTCTCATATTGGGTATTCAGAACTGACCAGTGTTGGATTTCTCAATGTTGAAAACAGAGTCAAACAACTCAGACTTAATCACGTGTTTAAGATTTCCAATGGCACTTCTCCTTCATATTTATCGGATCATTTTCATAAGGTATCAGAATCTCATGGGTATAATACAAGAGGCAGTTCTGAAAATTTTGTTGTTCCTCGAGTATCTAATCAGGCATTTTCAACCTTCTTCTTTAATGGTATTAAGGATTGGAATAGTTTACCTTCTGAAATAAAAACTTATGTAAGTTTCAACATGTTTAAAACTTCAGTTAAAAGACATTTGAACTCACAAATGCAGCTTATGGAAAACAATATATTTTGCTATTATTAGATCACTTTTATTTGTATGTAGGTAACTTAGGTTTGTGTCGATTCCCAGTCCGTATTCCCCACCCCACCCCCATACCTTGAATCTAACCAATTAGGACCCCATTGGAAATAAGCCTACGGGCTTTCATGGGTTATCCTAGGTTTCTTCAACATACATACTGTCGGTACTTAGTTTCAAGCTGTATTTTATTTTAGGGCTCGTACATAGTTTCCTTTCGGTTTTGGCCTCCAAATTCACCGTTGATGGCATTTCAGATATTGACTTTGATTTTCACCATTCACATTCATGGTCCACCATCTGCTCTGGGAGCACTGTTCCTCGAGAGATGGGGGTGGCTCGTGGAGAAGCCTCACTGACGGTAACACTCCGGTGCCAGATCCATCGATGAGTAAGTACTGTCTATGACGACTCACTGGATTTTCCCATGGTCCGCGAATGTGTGTGGTGAAAGTTATTTTCAATTATGTTTGAAGTCACCAAAATTTAAATTTTTATATGTAACTCTAGTCATTTCCTTATGAACTGTGATTATCAACAGAGCTGTGATAACGAAAATCCAGAAATGTGTGATATGACTTTAAATATTTTAAATTATAAAAAACAGTAAATACTTATTTTCCTATTTTACAGATATTTATACACATATATATTATTTTCTAAAAAATATTTTTACAAAGTGCATTTTTTTTGTTTAATACAAATCTATTCATATATCTTTTAAACATTTAAATTTCAATCATTTTTTATGTAATTGTTGTATTATTGTTGTACATGTATGTTGTTTTTACCAAATAAAAATCAATCAATCAATCAATCAATCAATTTCTGCTAACTGGCTTATTTACACTATTACAGCTGGCCATATATGTATACAAGCAACAAAGGCTCAAAAAAAGGAAGAGGGTACAAAGCAAAATTATGGGACGAAACGTCCTGGGACGAATCGTCCGGGGTTTTGGCCTGTTCGAGACGAAACGTCCTGGGAAGAAAAGTCCCTGGCGCGAAACGTCCCGTTACTCCGCGAACGACCGACACATTTGCTGGATAATCAGATACAAATGTATGACGGAATTTCCCACTTGGGGATCTCTAGCAGTCACTGCGAGTAATTACAAAAACAAATAAAGGTAGCTGGATGTAAATGTTTTAATTCAAGAAATGCATTCTTGAATCATCTCATTAGTTAATGCTTATTTTGTGAGATGAACACGAAATTAGTGGATGTAAATCGTACATGATTCTTCTTCGCAAAACTAATACCGGAAAGGACTTTTCTTACTTGCCAAAACGTCATATCCGGTGCATGGGTGAAATATGATGGGCCGGTATAAAATGCAGCCATAAAATGCAGCCGTATTAAATGTATAGGGAAAACGCAGCCGATAATGCAGCCACTATAGACATAGTAGGGAAAGGTGATAATGGCCCTATTGTTCAATGTTAAGTGAGTGTTAAATGGCTTTAAAGAAATATAATGATGGGATACACATGTTTGAGAGTGTATTGGTTCGAAATATCATCTATTACAATGAAATTTTATCAGGACAAAAAAAATACTATTATTTTTGTCTTCTTAAAAATTTTAATCTTTATTTTTTTGTTTGAATAAAATTGCAAACTCCTGCATTATGATCAAGGAAAAGCTGAAACTGATATTTCTTTTATCATAATCATTTTATTATTTTATTATCTTTTTCATTATACATAAACACTTTTCAACTAACATAATAAACGAATGTTAACTTCTGCGTATGATATCATAATGATACATACAGGGACATAGCCAGACCGTTTACTTTGTAGAAGTAAATATTTCAATCTGAAAGCATGCATCTCCAAGGGTGATCACTCTAATATGAAAAATATGCCCCCTTACGCCATTTTTTCAAAATTGGAACTTTTTCTGTGACTTCTTCTTTGTTTTCTTGCATAGATCATCGTTCTTAAATATGGTTAATTCTTAAAGGAAAGAATTTGCTCCTGGAGGAGCAAATTCTTTCCTTTTAGAATTCACCTGTATTGAGAAGGGAGGCAAAATGCAGAGTTGGTCCTCTTGAAAGTGTACCCATATACATTAAGCACAGATGGAGATGCTTACAGTTCTCCTTCTAGCTATGCCCCTGTATACAGTGGACAAGCGTTTTCAGAATATCCTGTTTCCATTGGCGTCAGTTAGCAAAACTTACCACAAGAAAATGCCTTAATGAGATTAAAATAGTGCAGAATAGTAACTATAGATATCAGGAAAGCAAATAAGTTATTAATATCGCAGCAATAATTTAGCTAGATATTAGCGCAACTTTCCAGAAAATATGTCATCATACTTTTCTCAGTTATTTTTGTGCTTATAGAAGAAATGCATTAAACTTAACGGCAACGTCATTCTTGTCCTATTTCCCTTTAAAATCTTATATATATGGGCGATACGTTTAATCTGCAACCATTTTTTATACACATAGCAAAAACACAAAAGATAGTAGACTTAAAATGTTCAGGTTTTCTGTTATTTGCACACTAACCTGAAGGGTATCGCTCATCTGCGATGTTTAATTTGCAACCATGTACAAACTTGTTAAATTTAATTTAAGTCTTACTATAAATAATGTAATTATGACATGATAACTGAAACACCCTCTACAAAACTCCAATTTCCCTATTATTTTCCTAGCAAAAACGGGCTTCCAGGCCTTGTAGCTAAAAAATTTGCACATTAAGGTGCCTTTATTTTGCTCTCAGATTAAACATGCAGACAAATTCCAACTTATGAGAAGCTTCTTGTTACACATTCTTATAGAAAAGGAAGCAAATTGATGAAAAAATGTGATTTTTCCCTATCACTTCCATAGTAAAATCGCAGAGGAGGGTACCATTATATAAATTGCTCTATCTAAAAAAATGAACATTAACATGTTCTTTTCTGCACCTTATACTGCTTATATGGTTTCAGGGTTTAATTATTAGCAACTTATTTGAACTCCTTGTTACTCTGTCAAAACTTTGTTTCAGACCAGCGAACATCCTTAACGCAATATTTGTGAAACCATCTTTGACATTTGTCACACTGAACCATGTCGTCCGGGCATTCTGGTAAATTACAAATACAACAGTTTTGAATGTTAATAGATTTTTGTTTCTTTTTCCTTCTGCTGCTAATGGTTTTACAAGCTAACGGAAATTCTGAAATGTTGTTGTTTTCAAAACATTGAAGAAGATGGGTGCGTAATTTATTTGAATCAAATATCAATTCAAAAAATGATTTTTTACGAAAGCAGTAAGATGTATTAAAAGCAATGGCATAAAGCCCACAGTCTATGCTATTTGTTTAGTTTCATTACATCGGGAATTTGGACAGTTATTTCATTTTTTAGTCGGTCATAAATTTGGGATAGCTGGATTATCAGACCAAATTACGTCGTAACGTTATGCGTTGACATCCATAAAAACGTTGTGTTTTCAAATTGCGAAGTTGTGACGTGTTAGTGCAAAATTTGCTAATAAAATGTGATTTTAGTTTGATATAATTACATTCCCTTTGATTTTCCTTAGATGAACCTATTTCGGAGAAACAGTGTACATACTTCCATGAACAACAGTAAGTCATGCAACGTCGTTGGTACGCAACGTCACATGTAAACAAACGATACCATTGACCGTTGTAAGTTCTATTTGACGTCACGTCATGGTGACGGCCGTTTAACGTTAGAGGCTTACCTGTTGCTTAGTGACAGCTTTTTGTCGTATGATTTACAAATGTTGCTCTTAAAAATCGAAAATGATGCTTAAAATAATTCTAAAATCAAATGTAAATAAAAGAGAAAAATTTCATTGTTCCAAAGTTCATGGAAGTATGAACACAATGGGTCATGTGCAAAGTTAACGTGACCGCCCTTCGGGCGTAACTTACTTTGCACATGACTCATTATGTTCAAACTTCTAAGAACATTGAAAAAATGAAATTTATTTTTTAAATGATAAATAGAGTCTTGCATTCGTGCTCCTGTATTACTGAATCTATTAAACTCGTTGGGGAAGAGTGATAAGATGCTTGGCATAGCCTCGCATCTAATCTTTTCCCCCAACTCGTTTAATAGTTTCAATAGTACCTGAACACTCATTTAAGATCCTCTATATAGCCGTCAGCATGGAGAATAAATGGTGTTAAGTATATATACAAAATTGGATTTAAAGAAAAAAATTTGAGCAAGTGAGCAAGGGTTTACGGATGCTTCCGGCCAGTATCATCGCTTAATGGCTAGACAGATGAACAGTCAGACAATCTTTATCAAACTCCACAGCAGAGCTAGTCAAAAGGTTTGGTTTTTCGATTTCAGAAATATAAGGAATTATGCTAACAGCACATAGAACTTTAATGCCACTTTCATTCACGAAATTTCAGAGTCTGTAACCTTGAACTTTGGATGGCCGGATGGATGGTTTAATATTGATGGGTTCAGAAATTTTCAAATGAAATATCAGACTAAAAGCTGTAATATTTTTAACAGTTTCCTACTAAATTAATTTAGAATGTTACCATAATTATTTAGTAAATATGGTAATATATTCCAACCTTTTGGTCATGTTGATACACTAGCATTTGGCGTATTACAGCAATATCAAATTATTTGATAACAGTATTTAATAATTAAATATTTAAATTTAAATAACAATTTATTTGATAACAGTATTTTATAATTACATGTTTAAATGTTCATCATACTTCATCAGTTCTGTTCTGTTCTGTTCAATTCTCGTATCGACGTTACCCAAGTGGCTCAACGGTACGTAACCATAGTTGCACACACCCGGCGCCGCGTGTCCGTCCAAAAATACTTCATCATACTAGCACACAACAAATATAGTAGCAACAATTAATCTGATTGGCTACTACATGTATCCATTTTGATAAAAGTCAGTGTTTACATGATATGGCAATCAATAATCCAAAAGGTTTCTGGCGTGAAATAAAGAACTTAAAAGGGAGCGAGTCTAGTCAAAATAATATTGACCTCTCTCAGTTTCATGAGCACTTTAAACACATTTATTCCGATAATAGTAATTTTGCTTCTGAAAACGTGGAGCAGTTTATTCATTCAAATTTTAATAGTGGAAATAACGACCACAACGTGAACGAAAGCCCGTACGATACTTCTCTGCTTGACGAGCCAATTACTTGTAGCGAAGTCACAAAAGCAATTTCAAAACTGAAACGTAATAAAAGTCCAGGTTCGGACCTACTGCCACCTGAACTTTTTATTGATACGGCTGATTTGTTATCGGATGTTCTTTGTAAATTATTCAATTATATTTTCGAAAATAATCTTTATCCGGAGAGTTGGACACACGGTATTGTTGTTCCAGTACCAAAGAAGGGGGACTTATCGGATGTGAATAATTACAGGGGTTTAACCCTGACAAGCATTTTTTCAAAAATCTATTCGCATATATTAGATAATCGTTTGCGTGCTTGGGTTGATGATACCCATATTATAAATGAATGTCAATTTGGTTTTATGCAGAATAAAAGTACTATCGATTGCCTTTTTATCTTACAGTCTATTGTTAATAATCAGTTGCATCATAAAAAGAAACTTTATTGCGCGTTCATAGATGTTCAAAAGGCATTCGATCTTATTTATAGAAACGGTATTTGGTATAAATTGTGTGAAATTGGTGCATCCTTGAAATTTGTTAAGTCTGTTAAAGCTATATATAACAGTGTGAAAATTTGCGTACGATATTTGGGAAAATTGTCCGATTGTTTCGACAGTCTTGTAGGGGTCAAGCAGGGTGAGCCCTTGTCCCCGTTACTTTTCATTTTATTTCTTAATGATATTTCTGATGAACTACGTATCAATGTGGACAGACTGAATGTTAACAATATTATCGAAGAATTTCAAAAGTTTATCCTTTTATTTGCAGATGATACTTTACTTTTGGCTGAGGAATTAGATGAGCTGCAGGTTATGTTAGATCAATTGTCTGTTTATTGTAAAAAGTGGAATATAACTGTAAATGTAAATAAGACAAAAGTCATGTTGTTTAAGAGTTCTAACAGACCCAAAAATTTTGAAGTACTTTATGAGGGCTCGGCTTTAGAAATTGTTCGCAATTTTTTATATTTAGGGGTTAATATATCAAGTAATGGGAAATTTTATCAAGCTTAAAAACATTTATCTGAACAAGCCTCCAAGGCCCTATTTTCTTTAAATAATCTATTCAAAGACAATATTTTGTGTGTTCAAGATAAACTTAAGATATTCGATTCATTAATTTTACCTATTCTCACATACGGGTGTGAAATCTGGGGATTTTATAGAAGTGATGATATTGAAAAGGTCCATCTTAGATTTTTAAAGCAAATTTTAGGGGTTCGTAGACAAACTAGTAATATAGCTGTATACGGCGAATTAGGCAGGTTCCCATTATTTGTTATAAGAAAAATCAGAATTCTAAAATATTGGTTTAAAATATTAAATTCTCCGAATTCCTTATTGTTTAGAGTATATTGCCAACAAGTAGATTGTTTGAATAATAATGCATCTTATACTTGTTGGTGTGCATCAGTTCAAACTCTTTTAAACGAGCTGGGGTTCAGTTATTTGTGGGATGGTCAAAGTTTGTCAAAATTACAGTTGGATAAAGTGATACAGATGGTTTATGATCAATATTATCAAAGCTGGTATAGTGGTTTAAATTTATCAAATAAGTTGGATTCTATCAAATTATTGAATAAGATATTTGGTTTCGAAAAATATATTTCTTGCATTACCAATGATAGGCATAGAATAGCACTCAGTAGATTTAGATGTTCTGTCCATAAACTCATGATTGAGGAAGGCAGATTCAGAAATATAGAAAGAAATAATCGTATTTGTCAGTGTTGTAATATGAATTTTATTGAGGATGAACTTCACTTTCTTCTAATCTGCCCTGCTTTTAGGGATATAAGAATGTCTATATTACCTAAATATTATTGTAGATGGCCCTCAAAACAAAAGTTCATCAAATTATTAGGTGCTAGCCAAACTGGAATATTGAAAAAATTAGGAAAATACATTTATTTAGCGAATGAAAAGCGTATTAGTTTAATGAAATAGTGTTTTTTTCTGTCAATTTTATAAGTTATGTTAGATTTGTGTTATTGTTACGAATGTACAATGTACCATGTTGTCATGCTCTTCTCGTGCCGCCACTGAGTTGGTATTGTAGGACGAGAAACATTGTGCTGTTTAAGTCCAATAAACTCTATTGTATTGTATTGTATTATTATTTGATTGACAGATCCCCAGTGATGTTTGACTGTTCTGTTTTCACACCTAGATAATCTCTGGCAGACGTCAGATAATTATACCTGTATAAACAAACTATTTAAAGTATTGTTTGAAGAGCAACATGTACTTTATGTACACAGATACATTAAGAATCATTATTGAGCTCCCGCATGTATTTATTTTGCAAGAAAATGAAAGCTTCTCTGTTCTGAAGAAGAATTACTAATAAAATTTAGAATTTCTGCCAACTAATCCTAAGAGAAATACATTTTCTATATTGCGAAATAAAAATGAAATACAAAAGAAACAAATGATAACAAAACATTTAATTACTGCAAACTGTTCTTATGTTTATTAAGCCATACATTTTTGCCATTTCTTATTTTAAAATTATAAACCATCTGTTTATCATATCTGTCTATTTCCAACAAAATGATTAATTCAGGCGGAGAATACTCAGGTCGACTGGCTCTTTCGGAACCTTATCTGGCCACTTCATCCAGAGAGTTAGATCATAATTATTTTATTTTTATTTTGTTGGTTATCATTGGTGAACTGATCATTTTCCATTAATACACACTGTTCCATTGACATACCTTGGTAAGCAATATTTACATATGATTATTGATAATATGGTCATTAATCTTAACATTTTTAGTAATTATAATATTATAGTTAATAAAAATAATAATAATAATAATTATAATAATAATGATAACAGAAAAATGAATTAAAAATTATCAAAGATATGATATAGGCTATTTCCACGGAAAGCAGTTTAATATTGTCTTTACAAATTCTGATTTTAGGCTGATTAAGTGTTGTTTTAAACTTGACATTAAAATGCCTAGTTATCTTCTCAATAACTGAGACCCAACATTTCTATATGCAGAAAATAAGAAAATGAAAATAGTTTTTTTACACGAAAAAGTCAGAATTCTTCATCCTGATAAATTGGGATAAATGTCAAAATGCATAGAAGTAATCCATCTTTCCAAATCCATAAATTGAATCATCGTTTATTTGTTTGCAAATTTTCTGCAGAATTTGTACTTCTCTTTCGGTTGATAATCAAGCTGATATCATTGAGGTATTTAACTCTACTTCTAGATATTTAGACGATCTTCTGAATATTGATAATCCTTATTTTGAAAGCATGGTTAACCAAATTTACCCACCTGAACTTAAATTGAATAAAGCTAATACTTCAGATACCGAGGCCCCCCTTTTTGGATTTACATCTATCTATTTCTAACGGTTTTGTATCTTCTAAAATTTATGATAAACGTGATGACTTTGACTTTGATATAGTTAATTTTCCATTTTTGGATGGTGACGTTCCACGTGGTCCCTCTTATGGAGTGTATATTTCTCAACTTATAAGATTTGCTAGAGTGTGTAGTCATGTAGATGACTTTAATGCTCGTAATAAATGTTTAACTGCTAAACTTCTTCAACAGGGCTATCGGTATCATAAGCTTAGAAAGGCTTTTTCTAAATTCTATCGCAGACACCATGAATTGGTTTCAAAATTTGATGTCGGATTAAAATTTCTTTTACACCAAGGCCTATCGGAACCAGAATTTTATGGTGACTTAGTATACAAATTCAAAAAGATTAAGGGTAGGACTGATTTTTCTGATCAATTACGAAAAATAATAATACGTCACAAACGTATTGGCTATAATTTAAATGTTATGCGACAGTCTGCATGCTTAGTGATTAACCCAATCACGGTTGATAACTTTGCTGCACTCTTTAATTGCACACCGGGGGATCGGTCGTCAGACTCTATGATGGCCCCGACCTAAAGCTATATATTTTAGTTGGTTGGGACCGGAGCCTTTTTGTCTGTTGCTTGGTCCACCGGGGCTCAACTGGTGACCTTCTTTTGCTTCAGATTTCCAGTGAGCTCGTTTGGCAGGACAGGGATCTCCACCTGTCAGACGGCCCGTTGTATCTGTTGAGTCCTCGTCTTTGCTTCTTCATGGTGTTGAAATTTGATTTATGTGTTTACCGTGATGATTCATTGACGAGTTAGAGGGTTATCATGCGAACCGAACTACCAACTAAATGTTTTGTACCACTTCAGAAACTGAGGGTGAGGTTGGGCCTGTAAAATCGATTTAAGCCCCCAGTAATTCATTACTGACCGTTCCAAGGCGGTAGTTCTGTTGTGGTTCTCTGTTGCCTGTTTTTGGTGTCAGAGTTTCTGTGATGTTTTACCTTATATATGTTCTTATTATTTTTGGTTCGGTTTGGGTTGCTGAGTGGCCACCTTTTGGGAACAAGCTGCTCACTCGGTTGGCCATATGTTCTCTGTATCTTGAATATTTGTAATCTTAGTTGTTTCCAACTATGGTTTGAGGGCTGGATTTGGATTTTGATTGTTTCAGTTCCTGGTCTTTGCATACTTTTTACTTTTTGTAACAAAGGACCTACAGAAATGAAATATGCTAACTTTTTGGCGAGGTGTATCGGGATATATATTATGTGACAAAAACAAAACAGAATGTATTAACTGCTTAAAACAATATCAGGTCCATTTCCCCCCTTAAGCAACTACACTTTTTGACTATATCTGCAGTCATTAAAACCAACAAAAGGCCTATTAACACATTTTCCTACTATGTCTATTTTGGCTGCATTCCCTGCCATTTTTATAGTGGCTGCGTTTTTCCTATATATTTTATATAGCTGCATAAAAAGCTGCATTTTATACAGGCCCAAATATGATACCAAACAAACATGCTTTTTCATACCAATTTTCGGCCGTTATAGGAGCACATAGTAGCATATACTAACTTAAAACTTACGGGTAACTTACGGGTACCAGGCCATCTTCTAAGCAGGAACGCTTGTGTAGGCCGATCACAGCAGAATGAATAAATAATAATTATAATTGATATGAATAAACAGATTGACTGTATATATCTCGATTTTCAGAAGGCTTTCAATACTGTGCCGCATAAACGTCTGTTGCGGAAATTAGAATAATTTGGTATTAAAGGAACAATATTGCTATGGTTACAAGACGTCTTAAGTTACCGACAACAGAGGGTAGTTCTAAATGGAATCTTTTCAAGCTGGAAGCCAGTTTTGTTAGGTATCCCCCAGGGGAGTGTACTGGGGCCAGTACCAAGGTTGGGTGGTAAATTCCACCCCAGGTATTTACCGGTGGAATTTACCGGTCTGGAAAATACTCCCAAAGTGGAAAATACTGGCAAATACTGGTCGATTGAACTTTTTCACCTTTAAATCTTGTTAAAACCAAAACCAAGTTAGCTTAAAATAATATATACTCAAACTAAATGACTTAATGATGTTTTAGTTAATTTTCATATTAAATATATAAGTTTATCATTATAAAGAATAAAATGTTTCACAAATTAAGCAGGTTGAAACAGCCAAAAAGTGGATTTAAGACAAAAAAATTGACAATTTCACAAGTATGAACGGAATCTAAATTCAACTTTATTATTTGTCCTTAAACTCAACAGGATAAAAATACAGGTAAGAAATTACAGGTAAATTCACCTGTGCGTCTGGCCAGTCACCTGTGACACCCAATTCAACAGCAAGACATTGTCTAAACTGTTAAAACAAGAAGTTTCAAAACAATGTTTTTCTAAGGGGTCAGAGTATTGTTTGGGGCAAGGATGAAAACAATAAGTTGTCAGAATGGTTATCTGTTGTATACAAAAATTAGACAGTAAGTCTAGGTAAAGTACATAGAGGTGTTATAGGTATGACTTGAGCTATAGTATGGCTTCAACTCTCGAAAACAGTCAGATAATAATAAATAATATAGCAGTCAGATAATATTTTTTCATAATCAGTCCTAAAGCTGAACCATCACACATCATTACCAAACTACTATTCACCATGAAGTCAAAAGATCCTATGCTGTTGTTGACCAAGACAACAAGACCAGTGCCAGATGTACTTAATCCAAAACAGTAGCTAGTGCCAAAACTCCACGACTCCCTGCTCACAGAGAGAAATGTCCAGCTATGAAACAGGCTATTTTTTCCCTAAAACAAAGTTCACTGACTAGATAAATTATTAAATAAATAAGTTGATACAGTTGTTAAACTTCAGTATAAATATTAAGTCAATTGACCAGTATAATTGAAATACCCCTATGATTTTGAGCGTAGGTTATTGTATAAATTCCAGGCTGGTCAATTCATTCAACCAGTATTTGCCAGTATATTCCAGTATTTGCCGGTATTTACCGGTAAATACCGCCGGCATGGAAAATACTCATATTTGCCGGCATTTTGCCAACCTTGGCCAGTACTCATCATAATATTCATAAATGATCTCCCGGATGTGGTTAGATGTATCTGCAAGCTCTTTGCTGACGATACAAAACTTTACAAGACAATATCTTCATCTTTGGACCAACAACTATTACAGCTTGATTTGTTTTCGTGTTGTGCTTGGTCTGATGACTGGCTGCTGCTGTTCAATGTTAGCAAGTGTAAATTCATTCAGTATGGACTAGTTAAATTTTTGTTCAACTACCAGATGAGAGACAGTAAGGGAAATATTAGTCTATTGTCCAAAGACTCTGAAGAAAAGGATCTCGGAATCATATTTCAGGATAATTTAAAGTTTGATAAACAGATTTCAGAATGTGTAGGCAAGGCCAATAAGATATTAGGACTCATTAAATTTCCTGTGTACACCTTGATTGTGGACTGTTTTTGAAGCTATATAAATCTTTAGTTCGACCAATTATTGACTTGGAAATGTCATATGGTATCCGTATACAAAAAAGAATAAAAAATTAATTGGAAATATTCAGCGTCGTGAAGGGATTCCGACTACACTCGTTTTGTGTGTGCTGTATTGATTCATGGAATAATCTCTCACAAACAGCTATTGATTCTAAAACTGTAAATGAGTTTAAGACAAACTGGACAAGGAGTGGAGGAAGAATCAGTTCAAGATCGACGAGGTCTACTAAGGGTGGCATATCAACATTGTGGTATCAATAATTGCATAAACAGCATATATATGGAAATGAGCATATCAATTTTCAAATAACAATATAGGAGATAAAAGCGTGACGTCACTGATAAGACTCCTGGGGGATTCCCCGAGTATGGTTGGCAGAAAGATTGATACAGTATTATAGTATACAGCTAATCCGCATGTTGTTCTATCACACATGTTTAAATGTATTTAAACAACGGTTAAAGGACACCTTTATACAAAATTGGGAGGCAGACATTAACAATTCGTCACGGGCTAGATTCTTTAAGTCTTTTTCAAGTTTTAACTTCCAAAATTATTTGAATATTATAAATGTTAAAACATTTCGAGTGGCTTTATCAAGACTTAGAGTTTCGCCTCATAGGTTAGAAGTTGAAGCTGGTAGATGGGCAAGACCAGCACGAGTTGAGTATGAAAACAGAAAGTGTTTAGTTTGTAATGAACTAGAAGATGAATACCATTTTGTGTTTGAGTGTCAAATGTATGGTAATCTTAGAAATAAATATATAGATAAATAGTATACAACAAGACCTAGTATGTTCAAATTTGTAGAATTACTTAATACTGATCGTAAACAACAGATTCGAAACTTGTCTATTTTTGTCTATAAAGCTTTTGAAGAGAGAGCAAAAATAGTATACATTCAAAATGTTTAGATATTACAAGATTTGTTTGTCTTTTTTTTTAAATCATATGTATAACTACCTTATGTTTTTGGTATTGTAGATATCAGATGCTTGCAGATGTGATACCAAAGTTGAAAGTTGTCTTATAGTCATCAGTTGACTACAACAAGCTAGCTACCAATGAAACGATGTGCATTTATTGGGCTAGAGTTGGAAGATTCTATAAGGTAAATTTTCGTCTAAGATATCCATTATACCTTATTTTGTCGTGTAGACAATGGTATTACTCGCATTTATGACCGGCTACGTATATGCTAACTATCTGTTATTTCAGATATGCGGAAATAAACAGCAGAAAAACACATCTCTCCGCAAAACTTTATGTTGCGCTTCATGCGCTGATATTAGGGTAAACGGGTATATATCGGCTGAGATAGATTCTCTTTTAGAAATTCGAAAACGTAAATCCAGATCTCATGGTATAAGACAAAAAGGAAATGATAAACGTAAAAGATGTGCTGCCAAAAAATCTAACACTTCTCTTAATGATTTATCAACAAAATTATTGGAACATGGCCGACATGCTATGCTTTCAATTCTTAGTTCCCTACCCATTCCAGTCTTACGCAAATTGGATATAGAGGCTAATAGGTTTTACGATAGAAATCACCAAATGTACGAAGCGGCACTTCTAACTAGATGTTATACTCAACACGCTCTCCGTCCACTAATTGATTCTGAAATCAATCATAAAAGAAATTTCATTAAAATCCCTTTCATTAACAAAGGTATTGACTTTATAGATTTACCTAGTATATTTCAGGATAAATCTGTTACATCTTCCATACCTGATTATTTCCAAAATTCTGAACCACCTATTATTTGTTATAAGTATAACAAACCGATTAGAAGTATCATATTTAATTTCAATAAACTTGTGTCTGATCTTGACATCGATGCTAATACTCCTGATTCATGAGATTGTAAAGATTCCAAATTCATTTACCCATCAGCAGGTCATGTTGTGACTGGAAATTTGAAGATCATCCCGGATTCTAGAATTCGTAACATTGTTTCTAAGGGTCCTAAGTATAGATTCCCTTCCCATATCGATTTCAACAGATGTAGGGAATAAATTGCATCTGCATTAAATGATTTTGGTAATCGTTGGTGTAAACGAGAGGGTGTTGAAAGTAACGCTTTAAAGAAATGGAAACTAAGTATCTTTAATATTGTGGATAAACGTATAAAATTTTATTCACACAATACTAATCTTTTACCTCTTAAGCCTAAATCTTCCTTTAGATATTTGAAGCAGGGTATCCAGGATTTTCATAGGAAGTATGTTTTGGTTCCTGCTGACAAGGCCGCAAACAACATTGTTGTTGTTTGTCGGATGCACTATATTAACACTTTGAAGCAGGAACTTAACGGCACCACGGCTTACGAAGAGACTTTTACAGATGAGAAGACTGTCGTTAATAGCCACTCAAATAATTTGCCTTTAAAGTTTGCTGTTAACGTTAAGGAACGCCAAGACAAACTTCCTACGATGTATTGGTTACCTAAGCTTCATAAAAAACCGTATAAAGCTAGATTCATTGCCAACTCTAGCTCTTGTACTACTACAGAATTATCTAAATTATTAACTTCTTGCCTCACTGCTGTGAAATCTCGTGTCATTTGGTACTATGAGACAGTGTATGAGAGGTCAGGGAAAAATATGTTTTGGTCTATAAAAAATTCTGGTGAGGTACTTAGTAAACTGAAGTCAAGAGGGTTCCGTGCGACTAGTTTGTCCACTTATGATTTTTCTACTCTTTATACCACATTACCCCATAATTTAATAAAGGAAAACCTTGTTGATTTGATTGAGAGGGCCTTCAAAAAGTTCTCCAAAAATGAAGATACCCTTTATATTGCCTGTAACGATAAGAAAGCGTTTTTCACTTCTACTGACCGTAAAATATATAGAGGATATAGTCTTTGGTCATGTCAGAATGTATGTGACGCCTTATCATATCTCTTAGATAATATTTACATCAGATTTGGTAATAAGTTATACAGACAAATTGTTGGTATTCCGATGGGTACAAATTGTGCTCCTCTTGTGGCCGATTTGTTTTTATTTTGTTATGAAAGAGATTTCATGACTTCTCTTTCTGTTGATAATCAAGCTGATATCATTGAGGCATTTAACTCAACCTCTAGATATTTAGACGATCTTCTGAATATTGATAATCCTTATTTTGAAGGCATGGTTAACCAAATTTACCCACCTGAACTTAAATTGAATAAAGCTAATACTTCAGATACCGAGGCCCCCTTTTTGGATTTACATCTATCTATTTCTAACGGTTTTGTATCTTCTAAAATTTATGATAAACGTGATGACTTTGACTTTGATGTAGTCAATTTTCCATTTTTGGATGGTGACGTTCCACGTCGTCCCTCTTATGGAGTGTATATTTCTCAACTTATAAGATTTGCTAGAGTGTGTAGTCATGTAGATGACTTTAATGCTCGTAGTAAATGTTTAACTGCTAAACTTCTTCAACAGGGCTATCGGTATCATAAGCTTAGAAAGGCTTTTTCTAAATTCTATCGCAGACACCATGAATTGGTTTCAAAATTTGATGTCGGATTAAATTTTCTTTTACACCAAGGCCTATCGGAACCAGAATTTTATGGTGACTTAGTATACAAATTCAAAAAGATTAAGGGTAGGACTGATTTTTCTGATCAATTCCGAAAAATAATAATACGTCACAAACGTATTGGCTATAATTTAAATGTTATGCGACAGTCTGCATGCTTAGTGATTAACCCAATCACGGTTGATAGCTTTGCTGCACTCTTTAATTGCACACCGGGGGATCGGTCGTCAGACTCTATGATGGCCCCGACCTAAAGCTATATATTTTAGTTGGTTGGGACCGGAGCCTTTTTGTCTGTTGCTTGGTCCACCGGGGCTCAACTGGTGACCTTCTTTTGCTTCAGATTTCCAGTGGGGTTGTTTGGCAGGACAGGGATCTCCACCTGTCAGACGGCCCGTTGTATCTGTTGAGTCCTCGTCTTTGCTTCTTCATGGTGTTGAAATTTGATTTATGTGTTTACCGTGATGATTCATTGACGAGTTAGAGGGTTATCATGCGAACCGAACAACCAACTAAATGTTTTGTACCACTTCAGAAACTGAGGGTGAGGTTGGGCCTGTAAAATCGATTTAAGCCCCCCAGTAATTCATTACTGACCGTACCAAGGCGGTAGTTCTGTTGTGGTTCTTTGTTGCCTGTTTTTGGTGTCAGAGTTTCTGTGATGTTTTACCTTATGTATGTTATTATTATTTTTGGTTCGGTTTGGGTTGCTGAGTGGCCACCTTTTGGGAACAAGCTGCTCACTCGGTTGGCCATATGTTCTCTGTATCTTGATTATTTGTAGTCTTAGTTGTTTCCAACTATGGTTTGAGGGCTGGATTTGGATTTTGATTGTTTCAGTTCCTGGTCTTTGCATACTTTTTACTTTTAGTAATATGTACTGAACAGCATTATTTTTCATGATCTTGTCTGCCATCACTGTTAGTATTTGTATTTATATGTGCTCAAGGACCAAAAGGCCTATTGCATTTGAATAAAATTATGTCTATGTCTATGTCTATGTCATGTTCATAGTGCAAATTTATAAAAGTCTAGCTGATGTAGCGTGTAAAAAGGGAAACGGAAAATACAACGAATGAACGTACGGACAAACAAGCCATTAAATAAATGAATGACTGAATAAATGGCATCGAATCGACGATGAATGACTCAGATGCATATTTTTTTTCTCAACTTTTTGAACTTCAAGTAGCTTGCAAAAAGAACTGTTGGCTTAGCTCTATTATAGAATTTTACAAACTGTTTTAAAATCAATATTTTAGATGGTATTTACTTGTTTTAGGATATAGCTAAAAGCTTACACTGAAACGAGATACATTGTAATTCAATTTTATCACTGAATTATAGTTAGCATTAAACTGTTCTTAACTTGTTAGATCTTGCATTCACAAAATACAATATATACTTTTTATCATAGATACTCTAACAAAAAGTGTCTGAGTCTGTATCCTATGTTAATTTTCTGAATTAAAACTGTTTGTTTCCTGTTGTATTATTGTATCTTCGCTGTCTTCAGTGGATCCTTTGATCAAGGCCGTCTTATCATCTTATCATAGTTAAAAAAACGCGGCTGGTCTCCTGTGGTGACAATTTGAAATAAACATGTATCTAAAATAAACTTGTGCGCCGAGTGCAGCTAATTATCCGTTAACACAAACGTGTGGCTTCCTCCATTTTATTTATTTTTTCTTTCTTTATTTATTTAAAGATTCTTTTATTTTCTATTTCTAGATTATTCTTTTTTTTTTTTTTTGAAACCGAATTCTTCGACTTAATGCCAGAAAAAAAAGTCAACCCGGTTAAGTTGATGAGTAGACCCAAATACGCGTTTTACTAGATGAATTCAATTAATCAAATGATTTCTTTTTCGTATGACAGGTAACTAAGACTTTATTTCCGATTGTTTTAAATCGGTAGCTATTTATTCGCACTTACTTTAATTATCTTCTATGCATTTTAGCGATTACACTTCAGACTATCCTATAGTAAAACACTGTCCGCTGCTAATCTTTTGCCAACCAAGCTACCCACGTGATCATCTGATGACGTCACAGCGGGGATTCCCGTTATGTCCTATACTGTATAGGAGGGGCGCCGTAGTCGAGTGGTTAGAGTGGCTCTGCTATTGTGCAGAAAGTCACCGTAAGGTCGTGAGTTCGCGGCTCACTGTCGCCATACGATGACTGGAAAACTCTCTCTGTCAACCCAGCAGTAAATGGGTACCTTTTTCGAATCAGGGAAGGATAAGGCAGCGAAAGGAGAGGGATGGGCTCCGCCTTTCATCAGCTGTGCCCAAGAAACAGTGGGTCTCTAACCCCCACTGCCCCTACGGCTATTAGGCTATGGGAAACCTTTACCTTTTTTTACCTATA
>CAXDIV010000134.1:113394-331948 GCA_963989385.1 Ctena decussata | reverse complement strand
GCACTGAAATTGACTGAATTGAAATCATTATTTAGACTTTAGTAAGCTATTCCGCTATGTGACTTAAAGAGATAAGGCATTCTGCTAACCTGAGCTGAAGCTTGTCAGTAGTGTAAAAGCTACATTTTTAACAGTTTGAAACTGTGTGGACTGTGCCTGATGAAATGAAACTTTGCAGTTTTAAATGGTCAAAGTAGAAACGGCTTTAGACATTTTGATAGTTTCAAACTGCTCTTTGAGACACTATTATTTTGGTTTATATCGAGCCGTCTTCCAGAGAGAGAGAGAGAGAGAGATAATGGGCCAGAGAAAAATATCAAAACAACCGCCACCCGCACCTACTGCAAGCACAGTAGGCCCTTGCACTTCTATTATTCATATTAGCACTAGGCCCCGGCACTGAAATTGACTGAATTGAAATCATTATTTAGACTTTAGTAAGCTATTCCGCTATGTGACTTAAAGAGATAAGGCATTCTGCTAACCTGAGCTGAAGCTTGTCAGTAGTGTAAAAGCTACATTTTTAACAGTTTGAAACTGTGTGGACTGTGCCTGATGAAATGAAACTTTGCAGTTTTAAATGGTCAAAGTAGAAACGGCTTTAGACATTTTGATAGTTTCAAACTGCAATCCCTGAGGTTGTATGCTTTTTCACCGGCGTTATACATACGAAAGAATTTGGAACTACACGTAACAATCACATTTTTAATTTTTCACAAGCGCTTTAAGTAAGAAAACATTTTCAGGAGGTTAGAATGGCGGAGTTTCCAAGATGACCAAGTAGCATCGTTCTGACGTTACGTTATTTTCCGATAAGAATTTTTAAAATGAGAACTAACTGCATCGTCAGTAGGAAACAAAGAGTCATATTACATACGTAAATTGAGACCGGAAGATAATTCTGATAAAAAAATAAAATGTTTTGAAGTAAAGGTAGTCTTTGTTTCATTGTCTAAGGTCATTCAAATTTCAAAAATGTCAAAAATCTCCTCGTCTGATGCCACTGGGCCGATTGAAGCTAAACTTTGTATAGCACCAAAGTGTTTTCATAACACTTAGGGGCACATGAACAAAATGGTAAAACCAAGCAGAATGACATAGTCGATGCCATACCGACTTAAGGGCTGGATTTGGATTTTGATTGTTTCAGTTCCTGGTCTTTGCATACTTTTTACTATAAATATTGTTAAAATGATAATTATTGGCTGATCTTTCACTTTCCGAGGGAAAGGCCAAATGTGCTTCCTAATGCAAGTATGATTAGAAACCATCGAAGACTAAGGAACAATATTTGGTATTAGCTTTTTTGACATTCATTTAGTCAGTACAAATAAGAAGAGGTGAGCGATAGAGGGATATCTAGTCTTCTGGTTTGAAACTCATCTTACTTTTGCAAAAAGTTCAAGTGTCTGGAAAAATGCCAAAGCTACAGATAAAATATCTAAAATTCTACTCTTGCTTACAAAATAATAAAATGAAAGTTTACACAAACTAAACATGATTTAAAATTGTTTTGAACAGTAAATAATTTGTGATTGGCTCTTCTTTAAGTTAGGATATAAGTGTGAATCAAGGGCGAAAGTTTGTAGAAAAATATTTGAAAGGCCCCTTGTTATATTTTGGTCGCTTTAGTTCTTTAGAAATACATTTTCTAGCATGTAAACATTAAGTCACTGAATAATTAAAGTAAACTGGTACACTTTAAGGGGAAGGTACTAAGGAATCGCCAGCTTTATAAGGGAAATGGGTACGCTTTCACTGAAATGAACTCTTTCCATTTCCATTTTATTCCTTTTGAATGGGGATCAAATCTGAAAGGATAGAATTTGCTACTCTAGGAGCAAGCTCTTCTTTCAAGACTATTCGGGTTTTATTGCCCCTGAAGGCAAATAGGAAAAGTAGAAAGTATGCAAAGACCAGGAACTGAAACAATCAAAATCCAAATCCAGCCCTCAAACCATAGTTGGAAACAACTAAGATTACAAATAATCAAGATACAGAGAACATATGGCCAACCGAGTGAGCAGCTTGTTCCCAAAAGGTGGCCACTCAGCAACCCAACCGAACCAAAAATAATAATAACATACATAAGGTAAAACATCACAGAAACTCTGACACCAAAAACAGGCAACAAAGAACCACAACAGAACTACCGCCTTGGAACGGTCAGTAATGAATTACTGTGGGCTTAAATCGATTTTGCAGGCCCAACCTCACCCTCAGTTTCTGAAGTGGTACAAAACATTTAGTTGGTTGTTCGGTTCGCATGATAACCCTCTAACTCGTCAATGAATCATCACGGTAAACACATAAATCAAATTTCAACACCATGAAGAAGCAAAGACGAGGACTCAACAGATACAACGGCCGTCTGACAGGTGGAGATCCCTGTCCTGCCAAACAACCCCACTGGAAATCTGAAGCAAAAGAAGGTCACCAGTTGAGCCCCGGTGGACCAAGCAACAGACAAAAAGGCTCCGGTCCCAACCAACTAAAATATATAGCTTTAGGTCGGGGCCATCATAGAGTCTGACGACCGATCCCCCGGTGTGCAATTAAAGAGTGCAGCAAAGCTATCAACCGTGATTGGGTTAATCACTAAGCATGCAGACTGTCGCATAACATTTAAATTATAGCCAATACGTTTGTGACGTATTATTATTTTTCGGAATTGATCAGAAAAATCAGTTCTACCCATCAAGAAGATGGACTTGACACAGTCCAGATGGGAAGTCACGAAGTATTTGTCGGCTCCTCCTCCCCTTCCGACACCATATTTTTTCACATATCGTGTAAATTTTATTTACAATTGTACAATTTGACGATTTGACGATATATATATTTTTTACAGTGTATGTATGTATGTATGTTTGTATGGTTGACTACAGTGTATGTATGTATGTATGTATGTATGTATGTGTGTGTATGCATGTATGTATGTATGTATGTATGTATGTATGTATGTATGTATGCATGCACGCATACTCGCACGCACGCACATACCCACACCCACACGCGAAAGTGCGCACGTGCGTGAGTGGGTACAGGCCAAATACGCACCTTCGTACGCATGCATGCATGTAGGCACCCATGCATGTATGTATGTATACGCATGCTTAGATAGAAACACGCGTAAAGACACCCATATTAATGTAATAATTTCCTATGTGTATGATTTTCATGTAAGTATATGTGTGTGTATCTGCATGTACTATGTATGTATGCGTGTATGGACGTATAGGAAAACCTGTAACATATAGGCCTATATATCTGTATAAAAACAAGTCTTAGTGCGCGTGAATACAGTATATTCAAGCTATTGGTGAATGCTGGATTAAAATCCCAGTAGTTACAATATGCGTTAACTGCAGGTATGTAAGCAGAAAGTACACTATAATTGCATTCCACACATGTTTAACTACGAAGTCTACTCCAAAGGTATGTAACAGATACCAACTGTATATAACATCTATGTGAAAGCCTATGACATGTACAATATGATCAAAAGTAAATAACGAGTATATAAAGAAACCAGTGTATATGCGTGAGTGTGCGTGTGTCTGTCCATATGTTAGAGGGTCTACTCCAAAAAGACCTACTATACAAATACGTAAAAACGTGTGTGTGTGTGTGTGTGTGTGTTCCATAAACAGCTATGCTTTACTACGAAAGCCGAATTAGTAACGAACTAGAGATTATTTTCTGACACGATATGTTTGAGTCTAGGTTGTTCTGGTGATGTGGATAAGACTGCCCATTCCCCGTAGGATGTATACCACACAGGCGGCCCTGGAAACCAGGTAGTTCGATCCCGGAGAAAATGGCGCAGACTCATCCCTCTATCACCTGTCGAACAACCTAGTCTCCCTCACCTTTTTTTTTTTTTTTTTTTTTTTTTTTGATCTTTATTAGTGGTATTTAAATTAAACTGAAAGGAAACTCTTTTTGAAAGCTTAAACTTGTATACGATAAAATAAAGATAGTTCAGACTGAGGTCACATTCCTGACACGTCGGCATGCAAGTCGTGCGACACGGACTTTGTATTTACAGTTAATCTTCAGGAGGTAAAGAATTGATTTTTAGGTTTTTAACTGTACATTTCAGCACTTTAGAATAATTATGGGGTTGTGGCACAGTTTATTCTCATAATTCATGGATTATGTAACAATCCTCGTGAGGAACGCGTGTCCAGAAGATGTAGGCCGCTGAGGAAGTTATAAACTGGCGTAGATCTAAAGAAGTGGTCGCCGTCAACCATGTATAAAATTCCTGGATTCAACCTGAAAGGAAGGAAAGGTATTTTAATATATATATTAGTATGTATAATCAAACAATTACATTCTCAGGATACAGCCAGGGTTTGATCAAGCTGTCTGCATGTGTATCTGCTTGCTTTCTTTTTTCTCTCCTTTTTTTTTTTTTACCCGAGTTAATATCTTAGCCTTGTTGATCGATTCTATGTCCCTCCCGACAGTATTTCAGTATCAGGGTGATGAGATTGTGATAATAACGGACCGTGTCTCATGACCCATAATAGCCAGTAACCCCCCCCCCCCCCCCCCCCCCCCCCAACCAAATTTGGGAAGACAGGACCTGCGGACTAGCCCATGGATTTCAAGATTGCTTTCGTTTTAGATAAATTTTAGAGATTTCTCCTGAAAATCTTAACTATTACTGCATTTGGACAGAAACACCGGTAAGCAAACCGTGTAGATCCAGACCAGACGCCGCATTTTGCGGCTTCTAAACCAGATCCACCCTGTTTGCATATGTCGCTAAACGGGTATCCAGTCCAAAAAAGGCCAATATTGGTTTCATTGGTTCTATGATGACAAGATTGTTTAAAATGCTGTTTTCTTTAAAGTTCTATGCTTCTTTGTAGTTCTGTGATCTTGGGTTGTACCTGAAAATAGAAAAAAAGATTACTCAATTAGTACCATGAATTTGAAGATTCTACCTGTCTTACTGGATTTATGTTTATGTTCTGTATTTGTTTGCCTCCATTAACTGTCCATCCCACATCACACTTCAAAATCAGACCAAGCAGACAACTCGGAGCGCCATAGACAGACAAAAGGCAGCTTTTTCATCTTCTCCATAGCACCTCGAACCGTCGGCCCGCAATCCCATGACTGGGACAAAAGACGAGCTACAGAGGCAAACTCTTGGTGTATAGTGAGTGCGTGTGCAACATGTAAAAAGTTATGCATTCTTGCTTGTGTGAGCATGTTTGAACATGTATGTATTCTTGTTTCGAAAAACATGCAGAAAAATAGAGAAGTGTACGCATAACCTTAAGCCGAAACGTGATATGAGGTGTCTTGTAGTAAAAATAACCTGGTCCAAACAATCATGCAACCTGATCACAGTTTTACCTTGTTTGTTTCGGTAATTTTGGTCCTGAAGAACTCATATAAACTCTGATGGATGAACTGGATGAACGGAAAGATAGCAGACGGGCTGTTTTACTGTCATTCAACACAATTTCAGTCATATTAAGACAATGGAATGGTAATAATGATTGATTATGTGCAATGAAACCCATTAATAGGTTATATTTGCACCGTCAATAAATGAGCCATGTCATAAGAAAATGTGTTTTGATATATGTACTTCATGCAGTCTGATAACAGTCTTTTCTGTTTTTTAAAATATGCTACGTTCTCCTTGTACTGGTTGTACAAGGGGATTGGAATGCTATAGTTGGAAAGGATGCACATGTAGACTTAGAAAACATGTGTGGACCCTACTGCAATGTCGAGACAAATGAGAGAGGTCTCAGACTTCTAGATTTCGCAACCTGTAACAGCCAAGTATTGACAAACACCCTTGACCCTCACAAACCATCAAGAAGATGGACTTGACACAGTCCAGATGGGAAACACCACAATCAGATTTATTACATCTTGGTGAGAAAGCGCTTCCGATCAGGAGTCAATATCCATAGGACAAGGAGTTTTCCTGGAGCAGACATAAGAAGTAACCATGACTTGGTGATAATGACCTTCCGAGCTCGTCTGAAGAAGGCTAGAAAGCCAACCAAGCCAAGACTGAAGTTTGAACTTGAGAGGCTAAGGGACCCAGATGTGGCATGCACTTTTCAAGCAACAATAGGTGGGAAATTCGCACCACTCATTGGTCTGAGGGATGATGACATGGACATAGATACCATGATTGCCACCTAAAATACAGTAGTGACTGAGGCAGCCAGTGAGATACTTGGGAAGGAACGTCGCAGGAAAAAGCCCTGGGTCACCAGAGATGTTCTCGATCTCTATGATGAGAGGAGAAATTGAAGAAAAAGAGGTATGAAGCAGGAGGAGCAGAATAATACGGGGAAGCAAACAAGAGGATTCAAAAGGCAGTGAAGAAAGCGAAGGAGCACTGGTTAGCTAATCAGTGCGAGGAGATTGAAACTTGCTTGAACAAAAACAACAGTAAGAAAGCATAACAGCTGGTTAAGGATCTAACTTCAGAGAACCAGGGTAGATCCACAACTATCCAGGACAAATCTGGGAAATGCCTAACAGAGGAACAAGAGATTCTCAGCAGATGGATAGAATATTGCTCAGAGCTATACAACCATGAGACTTACGATCTTCTGAATATTGATAATCCTTATTTTGAAAGCATGGTTAACCAAATTTACCCACCTGAACTTAAATTGAATAAAGCTAATACTTCAGATACCGAGGCCCCCTTTTTGGATTTACATCTATCTATTTCTAACGGTTTTGTATCTTCTAAAATTTATGATAAACGTGATGACTTTGACTTTGATATAGTTAATTTTCCATTTTTGGATGGTGACGTTCCACGTCGTCCCTCTTATGGAGTGTATATTTCTCAACTTATAAGATTTGCTAGAGTGTGTAGTCATGTAGATGACTTTAATGCTCGTAATAAATGTTTAACTGCTAAACTTCTTCAACAGGGCTATCGGTATCATAAGCTTAGAAAGGCTTTTTCTAAATTCTATCGCAGACACCATGAATTGGTTTCAAAATTTGATGTCGGATTAAAATTTCTTTTACACCAAGGCCTATCGGAACCAGAATTTTATGGTGACTTAGTATATAAATTCAAAAAGATTAAGGGTAGGACTGATTTTTCTGATCAATTCCGAAAAATAATAATACGTCACAAACGTATTGGCTATAATTTAAATGTTATGCGACAGTCTGCATGCTTAGTGATTAACCCAATCACGGTTGATAACTTTGCTGCACTCTTTAATTGCACACCGGGGGTCGGTCGTCAGACTCTATGATGGCCCCGACCTAAAGCTATATATTTTAGTTGGTTGGGACCGGAGCCTTTTTGTCTGTTGCTTGGTCCACCGGGGCTCAACTGGTGACCTTCTTTTGCTTCAGATTTCCAGTGGGGTCGTTTGGCAGGACAGGGATCTCCACCTGTCAGACGGCCCGTTGTATCTGTTGAGTCCTCGTCTTTGCTTCTTCATGGTGTTGAAATTTGATTTATGTGTTTACCGTGATGATTCATTGACGAGTTAGAGGGTTATCATGCGAACCGAACAACCAACTAAATGTTTTGTACCACTTCAGAAACTGAGGGTGAGGTTGGGCCTGTAAAATCGATTTAAGCCCCCCAGTAATTCATTACTGACCGTTCCAAGGCGGTAGTTCTGTTGTGGTTCTCTGTTGCCTGTTTTTGGTGTCAGAGTTTCTGTGATGTTTTACTTTATGTATGTTCTTATTATTTTTGGTTCGGTTTGGGTTGCTGAGTGGCCACCTTTTGGGAACAAGCTGCTCACTCGGTTGGCCATATGTTCTCTGTATCTTGATTATTTGTAATCTTAGTTGTTTCCAACTATGGTTTGAGGGCTGGATTTGGATTTTGATTGTTTCAGTTCCTGGTCTTTGCATACTTTTTACTTTTACGGTGACAATGTGGTTCTGGACTGCAATCAGCTCCCAGAAGAAGATCAACAACCGATCCTTCGTGAGGAAGTTGAGATTGCAGTAGGAACATTAAAGAAGAGGAAATCTGCCGGAGTTGATAATATACCAGAAGAACTTGTTAAAGCTGGCGGGGAGACCAGGATTGGTGTTTTAACCGATATCTGTAACAGGATCTGGAGAAAAGGAGGATAGCCTACCACATGGACTCAGTCGCTGATTATCACGCTCCCTAAATAGGCAAGCTACAGCTCTGCCAGAACTACAGAATCATCAGCCTCATCAGTTATTCAAGCAAACTCATGCTGAAAGTCATCTTGAACAGGTTTAAACAACAAGCCGAAGAGATAATCGCTGAGGAACAGGCTGGGTTCCGAGCAGGAAGAAGCACCACAGAACAGATCTTCAACCTTAGAATCCTGTGTGAAAAGTATCTCCAACATCAGCAGAATCTGTACCATGTCTTCATTGATTAAAAAAAAGCCTTTTAGAGGGTATGGCATGCAGCCTTATGGGCCACCATGAGGAAGTACAATATCAGTGCAAATCTAGTTCGCACCCTTGAGCAGCTATACGACAAGGCTACAAGTGCAGACCTGATAAATAGCAGCACAGGAGAATGGTTCAGAACAACAGTTGGAGTAAGACAAGGATGTCTTCTGTCACCAACTCTCTTTAACATTTTTCTCGAACGGATCTTGTCTGATGCTCTGGAAGAACATGGCGGAAAGGTTAGCATAGGCGGCAGAAACATTACAAATCTGCGGTTTTCCGATAACATAGACGCTCTAACTGAGGAAGACCAGGAACTAGAAGCTCTAGTTGAAAGCCTCAACAAAAACCCGCACAAGGTATAAGATGGAGATCAGTGCTGAGAAGACCAAACTGATGACGAACAGCGCAGATGGCATCCAGAGGGAGATCAAGGTAAAAGGGCAGAAGCTAGGTACCGCAAGCAGCTTCAAATACCTAGAAGCAGTTGTCTCAGATGATGTCCAAAACAGGAGATTCTCTCAAGGATTGCACAAGGCACTTCAGCTCTTACCAAGCTGAAACCAATTTGGAGATATAACAACATATCTCTTGGATCAAAGGTGAAACTTATGCGCTCCCTTGTCATTTCCATATTTCTGTATGCCTGTGAATCGTGGATCTCGACCGCAGCGATAGAGAAAAGAACAAATACCTTTGAGATGAGATGCTACCGAAGGTAACTGAACATTTCGTACAATGACAATATAACCAATGAAGAGGTTCGCAGGAAGATCCAAACAGTCAGTGGAGAATATGACGATCTCCTGACGCTGGTCAAGAAACGGAAACTAAGGAGGTTTGGCCACGTCTCAAGGTCTTCCAGTTTAGCAAAGACATTTCTTCAGGATACAGTGAAAGGAAAAAGAAGAAGAGGTAGACAGAAGAAGAGGTGGGACGACAATTTCAAAGAGTGGACAGGAATGGATTTTGCCAGCACACCTAGGGCAGCTGAAGACAGGACAAGGTAGAAAGGGATTGTTTTGAAGTCATCTGTGGTGCCCCAACGACCTAGTGAGGTTATGGGATACGATCGAAATAGACGCATCAAAACCCTCGGTCCCTGCCTCGAGCGTCAATAGAGGTACAATCCCTTGACTTATGCTAAGAGCGATAGGACTGTTACGTTGTCATACTCTCGGTCCGTGCGTCGAGTGTCAAATGAGAAAGTAACAAAAGGATATCTCACGATCTACAAATTGTTTATACAAATCATTGAAAACTGACCAGACATAATTTGTATTAAAGTATATTATAACAGAAGTAATTTATCCTTGTGTACGGCACTTTAAGACCTACAATTTTCCCTGTCTAAGACGAGTAGGTTCAGCAAAATATGGATACATTTAATCTTGCGGCATTTTCGGCGGGTTTGGGATTATTATTCATGGATGTTTATGGTTGCTTAAATTCGAAACGACAAAGCACATGTTCTTCACTGATTGAAGAAGTAAAGAGAACTAACACAGTCCAGCAAAAAATGTTACAGTACTTGACTGAGGAAATCGAAGACTTGATTGAAGAAGTTTAAAACCAACAACGGATGCAACAAAACTTGACTGATGAAGTACAAGACCTGAATAAAGTACTGAAGAAAAGTAATGCAGTCCAGCAACAGATGAAACAGAACTTGACTGGAGACCTAAGGGACCTGAATAAAGAGATGAAGGACCATTTAAAGGACATGAATGAAGACCTAATAAAAAGTAAAGCAATTCAACAATGTGAGAAACAAAACTTGACTGAGGAAATACAGGAATTGAATGAAGAGCTGATGAAAATTGTACAGTTCAACAACAGATTAAACAGAACTTGACTGAGGAACTGCAGCACGTGACAAAAGAACAACTGAATTTGAATGAAAAACTGAAGAAAATGATGCAGTCTAACAATAGATGAAACAGAACTTGACCGAGGAACTGCAGATCGTGGCTTAGGAACTACTGGACTTAATGAAGAAATGAGGAAAAGTGATGAAGCCCAGCAAAAGCTGAAACAAGACATGGCACATGACTTATAGGACTTCAGTGAGGAACTTAATGCACTTAGTAAGTTAACAGCGATATTTTGGTGTATGTATGTAGCTCTAGGGTGGATCTGGTAGAATTTCCTTCCTTCTTTTGGGTAGTTAGTCTTAACTGTGGCAGAGAGCAAATTGTTTCCATGAAGACGGTAATCACACACCTAAGAATCGAATACAGTGCTGTTTAAATGATCACCCAGGATACAAGAGTACAATATTTTGTACTTTGATACAAATAGCAAGCTTATTTCAAATCATAACTATTAGCTTGTTGGGGATTTTCTAAATAGTTTACTAGCGAAACCTCAAAATGACAACCGCTCATTAGGCATCGCTCTCATATTGTATTACAGCCCTTCTCTGAAAAAGCCATACTGGATTTAGTCTGTCCGCAAATCCGTAACACTAGATACTGGCGCGCGGAAGTTTTCTTCTAGTTTACATGGAATATTATTGATCTTTGCAGGAATCTTTCATTGGAATGTTAAAGATGTGCATGTGGTTTGGGTATTTACTCTTTGTTTCTCACTGTTTCTGCTTTCTAATCCTTGTCTTCTTTTGCATGAAATACTGTCAAAGTGTATTGACATTAAGTACCTTTATGGCGCAACTGCTCTCACAGTTTTCCATTTAATGTTTTGAAACTTTGCGGTGGTTTGCTGCATAAAATTCAGACATGTGGCTAAGGTATAATCATTTGATTATAATTTATGCTTGACGCGTTTTTCTGCTTTCTCTTATTTATTTTTAACATTAAACACTATTTGTTTTCGCTTTTTTATCTAAAGTTGTGAAATTCTGCCAAAGTTTATAGACAATGGTTACCTAGACTGGCTTTAGTTTATGCAATGATATTGCTTTATAATAATGTAAGATATATAAAATAAAGGAATAAATGAGTTCAACATTTTCAGATAGCTGACTTTAAAATCTAGTCTTTTCATGTCTTATTTATGAAAAAAATGATGCATAAGTAGCCTAGACAAGGGAGATAGTGGTTTATGGATTGTAACATCGCAGCGGTTGAGGTGGCTGGATGGGGGGCGCTTACGCTAGCGGGTTAATACGTAGGCGTCTCTTACCTGATGTATGCAGCTGATGTGTCCCGCGGTGTGGGTCGGAGAGGGATGCTCGTTGTCTGCCGAGAGCTGACCCTCATCTCTTTTCTGTCAAACTTTTGGAGTTTAGCGACACTGAAGAAGTTAAATACAGAAACGCGCGTCTGTCGTACTAAATTGGGCATGAATACATTTGTATTTATATATATCAAAATGATCACCTTGGGCTGATTGTCGAATTCAGCGTTTGAAACCTTGTCAAACATTGCATAACTCTACAGTGGCCAGTTATATACGTTACCCCAATCTGATGGTCCTCTAATCTGGTGGTCCTCTATCAAGCCTGGTTCCAAAACAAACTTCAAAATGGCCACCTATTCTATCCCTAGCCCATAACCTTACTAGGGCGTTGGGGCACCACAGATGACTTCGAAACAATCCCTTTCCTACTTGTCCTGTTTTCAGCTGCCCTAGCTGAGCTGGCAAAATCTGTCCCTGCCCATTCTTTAATATTATCTTTCCACCTCTTCTTCTGTCTACCTCTTCTTCTTTTTCCTTTCACTGCGCCCTGAAGAATCGTCTTTACTAAACTAGAAGACATTGAGATTTGACCAAACCACCTTAGTTTCCGTTTTCTGACCCGCGTCACGAGTTCATCATAGTCTCCAATGGCTGCATGGATCTTTCTGCGAACCTCCTCATTGGTTATATGGTCCTTGTTCAGTAACCCTCGGAGGCATCTCATCTCAAAGGCCTGCGTTCTCTTCTCCAACTCTGCTGTCAGTTGTCACGATTAACAGGCATACAGAAATATGGAAATGACAAGGGATGCATAAGTTTCACCTTTGATCGAAGAGATACGTTGTTATCTCTCCAAGTTGGTTTCAGACTGGTAAGAGACTGATGGTGACAATGCGGTTCCGGACTGCAGTCATCCCCCAGAAGAAGATCAACAACCGATCCTTCGTGAGGAAGTTGAGATTGCAGTAGTAGCACTGAAAAAGTTTGATAATATACCAGCAGAACTTGTTCGCTGGAGGGGAGACCATGATTGATGTTTTAACAGATATCTGTTACAGGATCTGGAGAACAGGAGAATGGCCTACCCCATGGACTCAGTCGCTGATTAGTACGCTCCTTAAAAAGGGCAGCCTACAGCTCTGCCAGAACTACAGAACCATCAGCCTCATCAGTCATTCAAGCAAAGTCATGCTGAAAGTCATCTTGAACAGGCTTAAACCACAAGATGAAGAGATAATCGCTGAGGAACAGGCTGGGTTCCCAGCAGGAAGGAGTACCACAGAACAGATCTTCAACCTTAGAATCCTGTGTGAAAAGTATCTCCAACATCAGCAGAATCTGTACCATGTCTTCATTGATTTCAAAAAAGCCTTTAACAGGGTATTGCATGCAGCCTTATGGGCCACTATGCGGAAGTACAATATCAGTGCAAATCTAGTTCGAACCCTTGAGCAGCTATACGACAAGGCTACAAGTGCAGTGCTGATAAATGGCAACACAGGAGAATGGTTCAGAACAACAGTTGGAGTAAGACAAGGATGCCTTCTGTCACCCACCCTCTTCAACATTTTTCTCGAACGGATCATGTCTGATGCTCTGTAAGAACAAGCCGGAAAGATTAGCATAGGCGGCAGAAATATTACCAATCTGCGGTTTGCCGATGACATAGATGCTCTATCTGAGGAAGAGCAGGAACTAGAAGCTCTAGTTGAAAGTCTCGACCAAATCTGCACAAGGTTTAAGATGGAGATCAGTGTCGAGAAGACCGAACTGATGACAAACAGCGCAGATGGCATCCAGAGGGAGATCAAGGTAAAGGGGCAGACCCTGGGTAGGTTCGCAATGAGGAGGTTCGCAGGAAGATCCAAGCAGCCATTGGAGAATATGATGAACCTCTGACGCTGGTCAAGAAACGGAAACTAAGGTGGTTTGGCCACGTTTCAGGGTCTTCTGGTTTAGCAAAGACAATTCTTCAGGGCACAGTGAAAGTAAAAAGAAGAAGAGGTAGACAGAAGAAGAGGTGGGAAGACAATATCAAGGAGTGGACAGGATTGGATTTTGCCAGCTCAACTAGGGCAGCTGAAGACAGGATAAGGTGGAAAGGGATTGTTTTGAAGTCATCTGTGGTGCTCCAACGACCTAGTAATGTTATGGGATAGAATAGAATAGAATAGACAGTGTACATATGTTTGTATGTACGGTGAGTAGGACCATGCATGAATGCTTAGTTTATAAGCATTTGCTTTTAAAACAGTGTACATCATGTAGGACTTAAGTAACTCATTGAGTGTATCTAAACGTGAAAGAAAAAATAATCTGTCGAATCTTTATATTTAGATTCTGCTGTCCCTTTTAATACTTCAGAGTTTACATCTAATAGGACGGTAGGGGGAGAAGACCAGCCTTGCAGTATTATAAAGGCACTGAGTATTTCTGGTCTGAGATATGAGTTAGCTTTTTCTTCAAACTTTAACTATTTTGGAATGGTTTTAATCGGCAAGATTGTTAAAAGGAATATGTTTTTCTGTAAATTGCACCAGAAATGCTTCAAATACTTTACTGTCATATCTTGAAGCCGTCGTCCAAACGTATCTGCGACTTCTACGTACCATGCTATACATTCTAATAATGTTAAGAGGAAAAGAAAGGGCAAAAATGGGAGAACTTCGGAGAGAGAGAGAGAGAGAGAGAAAGAGGAGCAATCAAAGGAACTACAGAGTTTACCGTTAAATTACAGGCGTAAGGAGTAACGTTCCTAATTGATCGATTTCCCTGTACTCTGTTCAACGGATAAACAAAAGAATAAATGGCTATCACGACGCAGAAGAAATAAAACATTTGCTATGAAAATGTGCATCTATAACAAATTTAGAGCGATAGAAGCGCAAATTTATTATAAACTCCTTAAATTCTCGCTAAACCCCTACTGATTTGAAAAAGGTAATGGACTTCTCTCGTCGAGCTCCCAAAACGACTTTGCAACCGAAACAGCGAGTCAGTACGCCTACATAGTTTGAATTTGCCAGCGTAGGCAACCCCTTCGTACCTAAACACACATAAAGCTTAAGCAACTGTCCGTTCAGAAATATGTCTAGCACCGTTTGAGAGAGTTGGTAGATTTGCCTTTCGGTATACTGTGTTTAGCGGCATTCTTTTTGTTCCATTGGTAGGTTATTGTCTTTGATTTTGGCACTTCCTGCCTATTGTTATTAATTATTAAAGCGCCAAAAAAGCAGACAAAAAATTTACCTCTGCGAGATTTCAAAAATATTTTGTCTAATCTTTATCGCATTAAGAAAATTAAGAATTGGAAGACAGCAGGGCAACTAGTGTAAATACAAATGAAGAACTTCATGATAAGCCTCCTAATCTGGATATATGCTGTTTGCAAATTCAAAAATTCCCATTTCTGTCGTTTTTAGGATTAGTGTATTTTAAAGTTGATGGCATCAATACTAATCGTTTTCCTTTCACTGGAGGGTATGGGGTAGGGAGTGTGAGGGTCGGTGTGTGTGTGTGGGGGGGGCGATTTATTTCTATGACAAATTGAAGGAATAGTTTGAGAACTGTTTAATGGTCTGTAAGCCGCTATTTGTTTAATTTTCTGTTATCTGAAAGAGTTTGTCTGGTTCTGCATTTCGGTATACTGTGTTAAGTTTCCCTTTTTTGGTATATTTTAAAATTGATGGCATCTATACTTGACGGTTAGACAAAACCAAAACAGTTACAAACTTTCAGATTAATAATTACTATTATTACCTGTGATAAAAGCTTGTCAAAATATGATTAAAAGGAAAATGATTTTAATTGACGCATCACATAGGCTCTAAACCCGTCTGATAAAAAGAGCGTTTAATGTTCAATCTAACTTGACGGACCCGACCTAAAAACTCCAGCTAAGTTGCCGGGCTGCGTAGCGCAATCGGTAGGGTACCTGACTCATAAGTCAGAGGTCCTGGGTTCGATACCCTATCTGGCCACATACTTTCGTTTCTCCTTCCGCTGATTCAAGAAGGGCAGTTGCTAGTTACTGGCGAAAGTATGTGCACTTAGTACTGGTTAACCGCTTATGAGGTCTAAGCCTGCCCAGGAATGGTGTGGTTAGGGTAACTGACCGTCCCGACATGACCATAGTTGTTTACCGTGGACGTAAAACAACAAATCAATCAATTAATCAAAATCCAACTAAGTTGTTTGGACAGTTGCTTGGAGCTTGATGATCTATCATTTTTTGGGCCACACAGGGGTTCAGCTGTTGGCTTTCTTTCACTCCAGCGTTGCAGTTCTTGCTGTTGGGTGCACATCTTGTTTCATTTTAAGTATTTAATCATGATTGACATATATTAAATCATGGTTGATATATTTCCGTTTTCCATTAATGGTTCAGAAGTCCTTCGCGCGGGCCGAATGACTCGTATGTTTATGAACCATAACAAAATTCTGGGCGGGAGTTGTGACCATGCAAAATTGATTAAAGCCCCCATCTCTATCCCCCAGTATTTTTTGCTGACCGTTCCAAGACGAGGCTTATGTTGTGGGTAACTAATTAGTGTTATAGCCATTGTCGGTTTTCTATAAATCTTTGATGTTTTGTATGTTATTTAAAATTGCCTCGTGGTCATCTGCTGCGAAAGGTCTAACCCTTGGCTTTTCACTGGTCATCTGCTACGAAAGGTCTAACCCTTGGCTTTTCACTGGTCATCTGCTGCGAAAAGTCTAACCCTTGGCTTTTCACTGGTCATCTGCTGCGAAAGGTCTAACCATTGGCTTTTCACTACTCATCTGCTGCGAAAGGTCTAACCCTTGGCTTTTCACTGTCTTGTTTTGCGCTGTGTTTATTGTCCTTCCCCGTTTGGTAATTTACGCGGGATGTGGTAAGCGAAGAGCAGCGTAACATATGTTTTCTTGTACAATTAGGGTGGCACTCAGGGTTATCTCCCTTACCCTGGGGCTATAGACGAAGTATCTAGCTTATCCATAATTTAATTAATTGATGACGGAAGCTCTTCAGATTTGATAAGGACAATGGTCTTGTTACAGTCTCATCTGAGATTGTTACCGGGCGAATTTCAATAGTTTCTGACTCTGTTATAGCTCTTATCAACATCCAAAATGTGGGTTTTGAAAATGTTTGATCATTGCATGTCATTTACTTAGGTCTGTAGTTGTGTAAGGATTGACCTCTTACCAACAGAAACAAAAGGGAGTAGAAAGTTAAAGAAATTAAAAAGAGAAAAATACAGTAAAAAAAGAAGAATGGCGAATAGGTTTGTGTGTTGCTTGATTGTTTGGGGTCTAACTGATGGTTTTCTTTCGCGCCGGTATTTCAATGGTATTGTTTGACTTTCCAGTGGTCTCAGGTGCAATACATTATTTCCGTCGAGTCCTTATATCTTATACATCATAGGTGTTATATACGTGATTTGTTGGTTTTCGATGATGGTTCATTGATGGGTTAGGAAACCTTTCGTGCGGACAAAACAACTAACTAAATATTTCGAACCACTGCAGAAGCAGAGGGCGAGGTTTGGTACCAGTAAAACATGTTTACGTCCCCAGTAATCTTTTGCTGACCGTTCCAAGGCGGCACTTCTGTTGTGGTTCCTTGATGTTACATTGTGCTATTTTAAAGAGTAACTACACTTCAACTACTATGTCCGCTTGTCTATGTTCTTTGGCGGTTTGGTCACCTGTTTTTGCTATCTAATCTGCATTTTTTGTTTTGTAAGTTAAGAATAAAATAGATAAAAAGAAGTTGATGCTGTTTTTGATTAGGGTAGCTGAATGACCTTTTTCCGTATGTGTGTGCTTCTTTTCCTATTGGCTTTGAGAGCGGGATATGGGATTTGATTGTATTTATTTCTGATCATTGCCTATCTTTTTGCAACTCTGTAGAGGGCTATCATGCAATATTGTTATTGTAATGGAAAATGTTGAAATAACAGCATTTTTAAAGCTTAAATATTATAGTAAATGCTTAAATAAAAGGTACGTTTATATTAAACATTAGTTTTAACAGTAACTTTGGAAGCTTATAGTATTAAAGCTGATAACATATATACATTGTATTTTGAAATAGATGAGATCACGAGGATAGATGAATCCTAGTAACCAGAGTGGTCAAAGACAATCCTTGACCCTTTGCTAAAGTCATACAGATTTCAACCTCTTGGACGAAGCCACGGGGTTAATGGAAAAAAGAAAACATTTACAACAGTTCATTCTCATCTCTGGAAGCTAATTGCTGATGACATGGAAACTTTGATTGTTTTGCGTGAGACTCGAATACTTTAAATGTGTTCTAATTATGCCCCTTTGTTGACTTTTGACCTTTTTGAAGAGTGCTAAATTGGCTTCTTTGTGCATTCGCACAAGGAAATAAGTAAATAGTAGAGTTCTTAAGCACTGTTGAAATCTACTGAACAAGTACATGAAGCTATGAAGGCATCAAAGTCAAGGTCATCATTTGACTTTCGTCCGTGTTACTCAGATTTCACCAGTTGAAACATTTCCACAATTATTGGACTGAATGCAGGTCAATATCATTTATTTTCCGGTTTTAAGGTTACTCAGATTTTAATAATTTAACAATTTCCAAAGAGACTGGGCTTGATGAAGCCGCATGCAAGAGGCAGGGGAACGAGCATGTGTTCAAATTGATGATTTTTCTGCGCCGAGATGGTCAAACGCATAGAAATTGTAAAACAAACCTTTGAAAATCTTCTATAGAATCAAATGGCCAATGATATAGAATTTGATATACAGCTTCTAGAAAAGATTCTACTAATTGGTGACTTGGTCTTTTTGAAAAGAAAAGTTGAGTTTCTTTTTAGCTTTTATATACAAAATTCCTCTGAAACTAATGAGTTCCATGGTAAACTGATACTTAGTCAGCTACATGAAGATAAATACGAGTACCAGAAATTATGCCTTTCCTTGTTCTTTGTCCAGGTAAGTCAGATTTAAACAATTTCAACATCTGATGCCCCTGCGCTGATTAAAGCTTAATTTCATATGAAACCAATTTTTTTATCAAAGACTTAAGCTCACATGACCAGTGCGGTAAAAATCTTTACAAGTCTCACCAGAGCCGGACAGTCGATGACAGTCAATCTGGTATATAGCATAGTCTTCTTATGGACTATAGAATTTGTTAATAGAATGTCCTTTGCTTGGCATTAGCCAATTTTACGGAAAGGCCAGATTTGCTCCGTCATACATTTAAAGTAGGAAAGGCTTGGATAGTAGATTTTGTCTTTCAAAACTATAGCAGACTAAAGGATAATATTTTGGATTTTTATTAGTATTTCTTTTGACAATCTTTACATCTTCCAGTGATTTCAGCGTAGATGTTATAATGATACAGTGTCATTTGGATTTCTGGCTTGCAATAGATATTGCTTTTGCAAAGTGCCAAGTATCTGGGAAAATGTCAGTACCCCAGACAACATGTCTAAAACTGTACTTGGGCCTAGCAAAAGGTATGAATTGAAAGCTTACACAAATTCATTTATGTTTGAAATTGTTTTGTGAAGGAAATATCATATTGTAATAAGTACTTCTTTAAGTTGCTATAAGTGTCAGACAAAATGTGTTTGTGGGAATAAGATCCGAAGAGCTTCCTGTTGTATGTCGTTTGCTTTATTTCTTTAAACTGAATGCATTGTCTAGAATGTAAACATCATATAACGTTATATCCCTGAAAATTTGATGTGAATAAGTACTCTTTAAGATGGAGTAATTCTGCATTTTTTATGTTTGCTTCCCTTCTCCACAGGGGTCAACTTTTAAAGCAAAGAATTTACTCTCCAAAGAGAGAATTCTTTCCTTTATAAAAGCGTATCCCATTTCGGAAGAGCTATATCATTTAGGGAAGTAATCAGGAAGTCACAAAAGTTCTTGGCTTTGGTACAAATGGCAAAAAACATGACAGTGTACCATATACCATAAGCCGAACCATGGGGAAAAGACAGAATATTCGTAAGAACAGCCATGCAACATAATCTACCCAGTTTACCCTGTTTGTATCAGAAATCATAATTCTAAGGAATCCATACAAAATATTCAGGTAGGATGAATGGGTGGCGTGCGGTTTAACGGCCTTTGCACTCAACTGCCAACGGAAAAGATGATGAATTTTGTGCAATGGAACCCTTTAAACTGGCATAGTCAGTTAATGTACTATTTCATGAGAAATGTGTCTTGCTACTTATGTTTGGAGTTTCAGATAAACCTGCACTTTCATGCAGTCTGGCGAGAGTCTTTTCTATCAGTAAAAGGATGTCTCTGGATCCATAAGTCGTTTATACAAATAAACTGACTACGATCAGACATTACTTGTCCTAAAGCATATTAAAATAGAGGAAAGATATATTTTTCATGTAGCAGACACTTTCCGAATGAAAGCATTCCCTCTGTCCGCATCGTCAAAGATAAGTTGGCTTGACAACATAATGGATGCATTTGACATTGTAAAATTTTTAGTGGGTTTGGAGTTATTATGCATGAATGTTAGCGGCTGCTTGAATTCGAAGAGACAAAGCACATGTGCTTCACAAATTAAAGAGTTAAAAAGAACTGTCGCAGTCCAACAACAGATGGTACAGAACATGACTGAAAAGCTGCAGAATGTTACTGAGGAACTCCTGGACTTGAATGATGAACTGAGGGCCAACGAACAGAAGCAGAAGAACTTGACTGAGGAAGTACACAAATTGAATAAAGAATTAAACAAAAGTAATGCAGTCCGACAAGAGATAAAAAATAGCTTGACTGAGGGGATGCAGGGCTTGAGTGAAGAACTGAAGAAAAATGATGCAGTCCAGCAACAGATCAAACAGAACTTGACTGATGAACTGGTAAATGTGACTGAGGAACTATTGGACTTGAATGAAGAACTGAAGAAAAGTGATGAAGCCCAGCAAGAGTTGAAACGAAACATGACAATGGATTTACAGGACTTAAGTGAGGAACTTAATGCACTTAGTAAGTGGCAGTGATATTTAAGCTGTACATATGCACCCCCAAGGCAGATCAGGTGGTACCGGTCTTCCTTGGAACGGGTAGTTTTAGCTGTCGCAGGAAGCCAATTCTATGAATAAGGGAGTAACATAACATATAAGCAAATATGGTGTTGCTAAAGATGTCTACCTTCTTAAAGTGATGATTAAGCAAGGAGGTATTAATACCAGGTCACTGGAAAACTCGAAGTGTACAAGTGGCCTATGTGTGCAATAATATCACAGGTATATTAGATGGGTGACCCGAAATATCTTCAGGATGTTATTTAGAAATGGTAAAATTGCGAGGGAGTCGACAACTACGCTTTAACCTATCTTGATAATAAAAAAGATGAGCTGAACGCTTCTCCGTATAACCTATGTGCTGGTGGGACGTTAAATCACTCACTCATTCACTGTCTCGCTCACCCTCCAGTGACCGTGACAATGAGTAGTTTATATGTATATAATGATTCGAGTATGTTCAACACGTTGTGGAATCATGGGCTTGCTATTTGAGCCGAGCAATATACGTCAAGCAGTCGAATTGGTTCTACTCAGCGCTAGTATCTTCCCAAACCAATACTTTCACGGAAGTTTGCTGAAAATCCATTTCATTAGCATTGTTTCTATTTGGCTAGCTACTAGCATCGTCCAAAAACAATACTTTCATGGAAGTTTAGTCAACATCTATTTCAACCTTTCAAGAGGTATCTAGCAGTCCAGTGCTCACACCACTGAGCTACATGTGCCGGGGCTGCTAGTATCACATGAAAGGATGAATTGAGTGATTACTGAATAAAGATGGAGGCATCTGTTTTTTCTTTAAACTTTGTTTGTTTTCTTCAAATTCCTAAACGTATTCTTTATATTCCAGAGAAAGATATAAATTTAACAGTAGCATTCACCGCTGTACTGTCTCAAAAAAGGTTAACAAATCTTCTACCAGGAGAAACTATCATCTTTGACCACATCATCACTAACACTGACAACGTATACGATCGTGAGTCGGGCAATTTTACAGCACCATTCGATGGCCTGTATGCGTTCTGTATAGATATGATGGTTCAACCACTACTGTTCGAGTATGTTCAAATCGTCAGGAATGGTCAGCTCGTTATGTGGAACTGTGCGTCTGCGATTGAAGCCAAGCATTACACGGCAACCAGTCGGAGTGGTACTATTCAGCTAGCAGCGGGTGACAAAGTCTGGATTCGTGCAGATGGAGGAGATGGAGTTATTCACGGGCATTCATCTTTCAGCGGCTGGCTTATAAACTCTGTTCATTAATTGTGTTTTAGCGGCTCATACTTTTACAAAAATAGTTTTTAAGTCCAAGGAGTCAAGACGTGGAGTTTTGATCATATGATTTAATAAACATTAATTGTAACTGCATTAGACTCAAGATTCAGTTAACATGATTGATTTAAGGTGTATGTGCTCAATACTTTGCTTTGTCGCCAGTTTTTAAGGAGGACAACTGTGGCTTTCTGTTTGCATTCTAAGATGACGTAGCCCATCATAAATAGGATCTACTACAGGCAAACTTCGTTGTTTCAAACTTGCTTATCTCGAAAACCCTGCTAGTGTCGAAGTGATCTCCCATTCCCGAACATTCCCCCCTCTATAATATTGCATTTCGACCTCCGTTGTGTCGAGCTCGCACATAACGAAAACACTGCTGTATCAAAGTGATTTTTGATTCCCCTCCGACACTTTCCATGTGTTTTACCACTGTTTGTGTCGAAGTCGTATCGCCGAAACGACGGAAAGAAAATGACGGCCATTTTGTGTAGACGTTTTGCGGTAATGAAAAACTTGCATATTTTTGTCTTTAAGCAAATTGGTACAAACAGCGAACAATAACAATGAAAAAGAACGATTTACCGAACAATTGTCTTTAATTGATCGCAGTTCAATCAATTATCCCAAATTATCCAATATTTATCCAATGATTACGTGAAACGATGCAGACATTGTTTTGTTGATCAGCTGTTTTGGTGTGTAAGTTAACTGACCTTGAACCGCATATACGTCACAGGTCAGGTACGTTCGATTGGAAAGTTCGGTCAATAAGGCGCCTTTGAAATTTAATTGATTGAACAGTATTGAGCGGCGCTCT
This sequence comes from Ctena decussata, assembly GCA_963989385.1. NCBI lineage: Eukaryota > Metazoa > Mollusca > Bivalvia > Lucinida > Lucinidae > Ctena > Ctena decussata. Next base: position 309,274 of record CAXDIV010000134.1, on the reverse strand, counting down.
TTGATGCGGGCTATTAGTAACAATCCCGTTTTCAGTAGAAACAGTTTTACTCTAGGTTCGTGCTGCACACGTTTTGTAGAAATACTGACTCTACGAAAGTTAAGATATTATACATGTATAGAACAAAAATTTTGGTGACGTCACAATTTGCCTATCTCGAACTTCGGAAAACTCGAAGTGGGTTCTCCATTCCCTTGGAATTCGAGATATCGAAGTTGGCCTGTATTACAGAAAAGAAGTTGCTCATGAGGTAGCGAGTTCTTATGTTAAACAGCTGCTCTAATTGAGAAGAAAGGCAAAAATAAAAATGGTCGAGCTGTTTCCTTTGAAAGTGTATAAATTCACCTGAAACCACTAGTAGCTTGACTACTGATCGTTCCAAGACAAATATTCTGTTGTTCCTCTTTATTAGATTGTTCACATTTACAATAAAAAAATAGACTTTGCATATTGGACAATGATCGATAATGCCTTTGGAATCATGTTCCTGTCAGCAGTCATGCCATTCAAGTGCGCTAAACCGTAACACACCTCTTTATAGCACCCCGGAGGTTAAATCACACCCCGCGTTAGTGCTTGGGTGCGCGCGCAGCATGGCGACAAGACAAAGAAAATTTAGCAAGCGCGAAAATTTAATGTTTTTATAGAGAAAAACTGGACTGAAATCACTTAAAAATACGGAAAAGGGTGATTGAATGCCCTCTTAGTTATCAGAACCAGGCTCCAACCCCTCAGCTGACATATATACTATAGGGGTTAGATTACAGAGTTAGTAAAATCGAAAATCAACTCGGCTACCAAAGTCAACAAATGGGGAACCAAAACACGTATACAAAACATAGAACGTCACGAAAAACAGATAACTGTACTTAATCAATCGGTCTCACAAATCAAAGCCAAAATGTGTTACATAGAAAATGACCTGACACAAATAAAATCCAAACAGACTGATTATGAGAAGAATGTAAAAATCTACAGCAGTACGTGCGACGATTTGCATTGAACAAAAGCGTACGTGCCATCAATAAAAAAGTCGATTGAAATTGAACACATGAAATCACCCCATAATGACTTAAGAGAAGAGTTTTTAGATACAAAAAGTAGGCAAATGTGCAAAAACCTCATTTTTATAGGCAAAAATGAAGTATTCTTAATCCTGAAGAAGTAGAAAACTGCGAGCAAACCTTGAGTGAATTCTGATCGCGACAAATGAATATTCAGCATGAAGGAATTCAGTTTGACCGTGTGCACAGACTTTGTCGGTATAAACGAAATCACGCATTCCCAAGGCCAGTAATTGTCAAGTTACATAACTTTAAATCGAAGGAAATGGTGAAACAAGGGCGCCCTCTACCCTTTTGGTGTTAGAGAACAATACTCCGACGAATATGAGAGCGGCGCAAGGTGCTGTACTCAACAATGAAAAACGCAAAATTAGACAAACACAACATGGTCAAAATGGTACGAGACACCATATACATTAATAATGGCAAATACAAATGTGGTCCAAATAATACCCCTGTGTTGATTCAACCACAAAATTACTAATTAAATATTAGAAGTCAAATTTTGCATTCTCCTAGTCAAGATAGTGCGCGACCCAAAGACACAAATACGTCCAATGTTTGGCCTATAACTTCACAACAGTCTGATACGGGACATAACCGATATTCTTCTTAGCAACAGCAATAGCAGATTTCGGCGTACGATACCGAATCTTTCAAAATGGATATACTCCGACCCCGAAAAATATTTTCAAACAATCCTCGTACTCTAATACTAACTATGTGCCGACTCAAAATCGTTACTTACCACTGAGCGAACCAGCTGGTATTGGAGGCAAATTCATCATCGGCAAACATTAAGCACCATCGCCCATTGATTCAGAACAATCCAAAATAAAGCACAAGGACGAATATAGTGACAATGAACAGACGTATATGACTGTTCCTCCATCCCAAAGCACATGTGCGACACAAAATATCGCCATGGAATCGAACAATTCAAGCCTAATTAATCCTGTTTCGCTAGTGAATAAACAACTGTCACAGTCTACTGTAAACAATGATACCACGTCATCCAGCCAACCGTTAGACTTTCCGCGGATTAGTGGACTTGAAAATCACGAGAACTTTTCAACCTGTTGTACGTCAGAACAATCAAATTTAATGGTTGCTTAGCTATGGCTCATTTTATTGGTTACTTATATAGTTGTGGCTCATTTTATTGATTTCAAATCAGATTCAGGGCAATAACTTATGCAATAATGGAGCAGTCTGACGTAACTTTACATACATCAACGCGTTATAGTGATTATATTTATACTAATTTTCATGAAATTCCGTTCAGTGGTTACTTAGTATTGATCCGGACGGACGGGCAGATGGAAAGACGCATGAAAGGGCACACAGACAGATGACCATGGACAAAGTAAACCTCAATGCGGGGGATAAAAAGAGCAAACAAGTAACGTATACAACTATACAGTGAGATATTTAAAATCTTGATTTTCAATGTCCTTTACTTGTAATACATTACTCGTGAACAGGAAATACTCCAAAGAGATAAGTATTTAACAACTTTACATGCCTAGGACACCCCTGGCTAACTATGACAATACAAGGGCAGTTAGTCTATTATCGAACGAAAAAGAGGGCAGTTAGTCTATTATCAAACGAAAAAGAGTCCTAGTTCCCAAAGGCCCTTGTCATCGTGACTAAACAAATTCATTCAGCCACGATTACTCAGTAGTTTTGGAACTGTTACTGTTTTTCGTTTCGTACCAGCTTTTTTCGTTTCGTAACAGTCTTGGAAGTTAACCAGGTGTGACTGTATAACCATATTGCTTAGCAATACTAATGGGTGTAAACTGTTATTTATGACGTCTTAGCCACAGATTCTTAAAGAAGCAAAACTAAGAAAACCAATTTCTTCTCCAGAACCATTTGGCATATTTGGCTGAAGTTTGACATGGGGCACAATTGGGATAAGTGTTTTCAAAATAATAAAATTGAGAAAAGTCTTTCGAGGAATTCAGTCACAGTAACCTACTCTCTGTTTAAAATGTTGATTTTGCTCAATAGCTGAAGAAAAATGAATGGATTGTGGTCAGATTTTGGTACGAGTCATCCTTGAATGGAGTTACAGTTAGCTCTCGATATTTCAAAGTCGAAGTTTATCCAAAACTATTGATAACTCAAAGTAAATTTTCTGGGCCCAGAAAATTTACTTTGAGATATCTTAGTCTGATGTAAAAAAAAGTTGAAATGAAAATAAAAAAAAAGTGTCCAAACTATATCCTTTGATATAAAATGGTACTGTGAGATATCAGTCTTTGAGATGTTAAGGGTTAATTATATTTCAAATTTATGTAACTTCTCCTTCCCTCCTTCCAAGGTAGCTCTAAGCTACTATTTATAAATGACGCGAACATCAAAATGACAGTATGATATCTTATAAACCGTTGAATAGATTTTTAAATGATCCTTACATGAAGCTATATTTATTTTGTCTGAGAGGGCCGCTATCTACTGTTACCTAAGATAGGGAAAACACCAATATGACAATAACCACTCGATGAATTTTGACCAAATTTTGGTCATAATCGTCCTTGCATAGGGGTCTTACATAAAAATAGGACATCAAATATGGCCATTGTCACTAAATATAACATTGAAAATTGATATTTTCGAGAACCCGTGAATAGATTTTGACCACCTTTATAGCAGAATGATCCTGGTTTAAAACTACTTCAATTTTGGCAAATTTACTAGCCAAGATGAATACCATCGACTGGTGCCAAAATACTTAAAAAACAGGAAAATAACAATATCTGAAAAGATCAAATTTTGTATCAGAATCATTCTTGCACGGATTTCTTTCAAATGGATGCCATAATGAACAATCCAAGATGGCCATTATTACTTAAGATAGCAAAACATAAAAACATGGAAATCTAAAGAACATGTGAATGAAATTAGACAAAAATTGTTCAGGACCATCCTTGAATAGATAGTTTGCAAATTTGTGCGAACTGACTATCCAAAATAGAATTTAAATACCTTGGTGTATTATTTACGCTAAATGGTCGCTTTGTTCAAAATGTAAAGAGCATATCTGAATTAGCATGTAAGGTAATGTATCTCGTAAGAAAGAGAATAGTGAATTTATATTTACCAGTTGACTGTCAGTTGAAGGTATTCGATCGAACTATTGCATCTATTATACTGCATGGTAGTGACGTTTATGGCTTCAACAATTTACCAGCTATTGAGAAAATTCATTTAAATTTTTTGAAAAGCATTTAAAAATGAAAAAATGTATACCGCATATCATGGCTTATGGAGAATTTGACAGGTATCCGCTTAATTTTTAGCAAAAGTACGGATGATGAAATACTAGTGTAAGTTAGTTAAAGGGAAATATAGTAAAATCTCAAATAGACTAAATAAATTGCTGTACTATCCAGATAAAAATCATATGACTTTCATGAACTTCATATATTGAATCTATTTTACAAAATGTTGGTTTGAACTTTATATGGTTAAATAACAATGATATATAAGCGTATACCACATACCCTTTTTTTTTTTACTAATTCGTAACTTCAATTATACTGCATTATTATTTTTTTTTTTTTTGTGGCTTCCACACATAGATCTATAGATGATGTGCTTTTCACCGGGACATACATACATTCATACATACATACACTGTAATGATATTAAATATATAGCTGCTTGTATCCTTGTCATCAATGCGCGTCTTCCACCCATAAACTGTATTGCGTTATTTTAGATACATTGTTACGACCTGGCAGTGGTAACAAAAAAGATGGAAGTAAACCAGCAACAAGCCTGTTTTTAAACTTAACAAAATTTATTTACATGTACATCAAAATAAAACAGTCATTAATTAATCAAGAAAATGTGTAATTAACGATACCTTATTTTAGTCTAAATGTCCCTCAGAATTTAAAACACAATCCTTTAATAATTTCTGATCCCAGAAGATAAAGTCTGAATATTTCCAATAATCACAGAATGAAAGTCGCAAAAGTAATCCAATATATTTAAATTCCAGTATAACTTATTTAACTACAGACTGGTAAAACTTTACAAAGATGAAGTAACTGAAAATCTGAGCTCTTTATATATTATCTAGGAACAGTCAGGAATTAACCAGAAATAGATATTATTAGAAAGTACTCAATTCTGACATAATTTTATACCAGAAGATTCTTAATGTTTACAACAGAAAGTCCTATTATTTTATCAGTACTAAAAATAGTTATTTCAGAAAGTTCTTAAGTACAATGTAAACAACTTGTTTATTTCAAATCAAGTAAACATCTAAAAACTGCAAAATCATGGTAAAAGAAAATACTTACACCAAATTAAACACCATATTCATAACACTTCCCCTCTTTAAGGAAAAGAAAGTTTTATGAAATAAAGCTTTCTTTTGCCTTATGACCTATTATTATGAAAAAAAATTAAGTTTAATGCTTATACACTGTATATATATATCAGTACAAATCCAGACATCATGTAGTAATAGCCAAATGTAGGCTCTTGAAAGTGCATCTGGGATAATATTATCTTTTCCTCTGATATGTCTGATGTCAAGATTGTACTCCTGCAACATGAGACTCCACCTGAGTAACCGCTGATTTTCGTTCTTCATTTTATGAATGAAGGTCAGTGGATTGTGATCACTGAAGACAACAATTGGTGTGGCTGAAGAAGATAAGTACACTTCAAATTGCTGAAGAGCAAGGATGAGAGATAAACACTCTTTTTCAATAGTAGAGTAATTTTTCTGATGTTTGTTAAACTTCTTGGAAAAGTGACAAACAGGGTGATCCACACTATCATTATCTTCTTGAATCAAAATTAAAATCTTAAAAAGTTCCTTCAAGGGCAGAAAATACATACAGAAATAGGAACATGGGCCAGACTACGTAGTTTCGGCTAATAAAGCCTCGTCAGTGACCCTGACAATACACTGCCTGCACCAACGTCACTAGCATCTACCGCCAGTTTAAATGCTTTGTTGAAGTCTGGTGCTAAGAGAACTGGAGCACTCCCAAGTATGGCCTTAAGCTTATCAAAGGACTTTTGACAGTCTTTATTCTAAATATATTTCTTTCCTTTACCTAGCAAATTTGTCAAGGGTTCTGCAATTACAGAGAAGTTATTACAGAACTTCCTATAATATCCTGCCATACCAAGAAAGCGCATCAGTTGTCTTTTGCATGTAGGTACAGGAAAATCCGAGATAGCCTTCAGTTTAGCTTCTACAGGTTTTACCTGTCCTTGCCCCACAACATGTCATAGAAATGTCAAATTTGCATGACAGAAGTCACTTTTTGCTTAATTGATTGTCAATTTTGCATCACTAAGTCTTTGAAAGAATTCTCTGATAGTCTGTAGATGTAGTTTCCATTCATCGTTGAAGACGATGGCATCGTTGATGTATGCTTTATAACCGGTATGAGTGTTGCTTCTCTTTTGACGGTATCACCACCAATCAAACAACTATGAGTATCACTAACAGGCTTAGAATTAATTTAACTCCCATTAGGCTGCATTCCGCGTCTTTCTGTACGGATTCCTAATTCAATAAATGATTTTAGAACTTTCCAACCTTCAGAAAGAATAAGGCCTTTAAATCTATGTTCTTCCTTTTCAGTCAACCTCCATGGGGTATCAGATTTTAACGTTCTTCGCAATAACTCCCATGTTAGATTAACTCCAATTAAGTCCCCAATACTTCACAAGTATTCCAATCCCTTCAAAAGACCTGGAATATATCCTAATATCTCTAAGTGCAATGCCAAGAGGTGTAATTGTTGTAAACATTTATGTACCAAATCTACCATTACATCATCTGTCAATGGTAGAACATTTTCAGTCGTCAATAATTCTGAACTGGACTGTAAATCGACTGATCTGATATACGTTTTAACCTGAAAAACACACAATTGCAACATGCAATATGTTGGACAAACTAGTCGTGCCCTTAAGAAACGATTTGGTGAACATTATCGTAGAATTAAAAATCCTAAAAAAATTGATACTTTTCTTTATCAACATTTTAAACGTACAGGTCATACTCCTGCTGACGTATCTATACAGCCAGCAGAGAAAATAATTTATGACACTAAATCATCTCGCGTTTCCAAAATATAAAGAGACACGAGGTTGAATTAAAATGGATAAAATTGTTACAAACTGCATTTCCATTAGGGTTTAATGACAACATTTATCAAGAAGGTAACATTTCGAAAATGCCTAATTTTGATGTATTTTCTCTTTTTGATTTTCCAAAACGCAAGCATAGAAGTCATGGTTTAAGAAAAAATGGTAACATAAAACGAAAAAATACTGCTGTTAAGAAAACTAATACTTCCCTTAAAATTTTGTCGGAAATACTAAAAAACCGAGGTCGACATTCTATGCTCTCATTTTTATGTTCTCTTCCGGTTTCTGTTAAATGCATTTTAGATAATGAGGCTAATAAGTTCTACGATAAGGGTCATCAACTGTACGAGGTCGCACTCCTGACAAGATGTTATACTCAACATGCTCTTCGTCCACTAATCGAATCTTAGATCAACCATAAAAGACATTTTCTGAAAATTCCTTTTATAAATAAAGGAATTGATTTTATTGACCTACAAAGTATTTTTAAGGATCGGTCTGTAACTGCATCGATCCCGGATTATTTCGTGAATAAGGAGCCACCTATCATATGTTATAAGTATAACAAACCAATTAGAAACACTATATTTAACTTTAATAAACTGGTCTCAGATCTTGATGTTCACACAAATACACCCGATACATGAGATTGTATCGACTCCAAATTTATCTATCCTGCCGCTGGCAATGGCATTACAGGGAATCTTAATATTATTTCAGATTCAAGAATTCGTAACATTATTTCGAAGGGACCGAAATATAGATTTCCTTACCGTATTGATTTCAAAAAATGTAGGGAAGATATAGCCTGTTCTTTAACTGATTTTGGTAATCGATGGTGCAAGCGGGAACATGTTGAGTCTGATGCCTTAAAGGAATGGAAGGTGAACATTTTTAATGTAATGGATAAACGTATTAAATTCTATTCCCAAAACACAAATCTTTTGCCGCCTAAACCTAAATCAACATTCCGTCACCTGAAGTTGGGTATCCAGCAGTTTCATAGTAAGTACGTTCTGGTTCCAGCAGACAAGGCTGCAAATAAGGTTGTCGTTGTTTGACGGTTACACTATATTAACACATTGAAACAAGAACTTGGCGGCACTAAGGCCTATGAAGAGACTTCAGAAGACGAAAAGTCTGTTGTCTTTAGGCACTGTAATGATATAACCCTCAAGTTTTCTATAAATGTAGAGGAACGACAGGACAAGCTTCCTACGATGTACTGGTTACCTAAACTTCATAAACGACCATATAAAGCCAGGTTTATTGCTAATTCTAGTGCTTGTACCACTACTGAACTTTACAAATTATTAACTTCTTGCCTTACCGCTATCAAACTTCATGTAATTAGGTACTATGAAAAAGTTTACGAACGGTCAGGAAAAAAATTGTTTTGGTCAATTAAAAATTCTACTGAGGTTCTTGATAAACTGAAGTCTAGAGGATATCGCGCGTCTAGTTTGTCTACATACGATTTTTCTACACTCTATACAACTTTGCCCCATAATTTAATAAAAAAGAAACTAATAAATTTAATTGAGACTACTTTTCAGAGAGAGGGTGCTCTTTATCTTGCTTGCAATGATACACATGCTTTTTTTACTTCCGATGACCAAAAAAGGTTTAAAATGTGGTCTTGCCAAAATGTTTGTGATGCTTTAGTATATCTTCTAGATAACATTTTCATCAGATTCGGTACTAAGTTACACAGACAAATTATAGGAATTCCGATTGGTACTAATTGCGCTCCTCTTGTAGCAGATTTGTTTCTATTTTGCTATGAAAGAGACTTTATGATGTCTCTTTCTGATGATACTCAAGCTCATGTCATTGAAGCATTCAACTCAACGTCTAGATACTTGGACGACCTTTTAAATATTCACAACCCTTATTTTGAAGAAATGGTTAGTCAAATTTATCCTGCTGAATTGCAGTTAAATAAAGCAAATACTTCTGATACCGAGGCCCCATTTTTGGATTTACATTTATCTATTTTAGATGGATTTGTTTCATCTAAAATTTATGACAAACGCGATGATTTTGATTTCGACATTGTTAATTTTCCGTTTTTGGATGGTGATGTTCCCCGCACCACTTCTTATGGTGTTTACATTTCTCAGCTTATTCGCTTCGCTAGGGTGTATATTAATCTGGCTGACTTCAATGCTCATAATAAAAGTTTGACTGCCAAGCTTTTACAGCAGGGGTATCGGTATCATAAACTTCGGAAAGCTTTTTCTAAATTGTATCGTAGACACTTTGAATTGGTTTCTAAATATAATATAGGGTAAAGGTCACTTTTGCAACAAGGCCTATCGGAACCTGAATTTTATGGTGACTTAGTATATAAATTACGCAAACTCGTAGGGAAAACAGAATTTCCCGATCAATTTAAGAAAATTATCATACGATTTAAACGCATTGGCTATAACATAGATGTAATGCGACAGTCTGCATGCTTAGTGGTTAACCCAATCACGGTTTACAACTTTGCTGTCCTCTTTAATTGCACGCCGGTGGGTCGGGGTTCAGACTCTATGATAGCCCCTACATAAAGCTATATATTAGTTGGTTTGGGCCGGATGTTTGTCTGTTTCTTGGCCCACCGGGGTTCAACTGGTGGTCTCCTTTTGCTCCAGTACTCCAGTGGTGTTGCTGACGCCCCAGGGATCTCCGGGTGTCTCAACACGTTTTGGCTGTCGACTCCTCATCCTTGCTTCATCACGATCTTTTCTTGATCTTGATTGTTGACCGTGATGACTCTCTGATGAGTTAGGGGACCTCCATACGAACCGAACTATCAACTAATTGTGTGCATCGCAGCGGAGGGAGAGGGTGAAGGTTTGGGCCCAGTAAAACCGGTTTAACCCCCCCCCCAGTAGTTATTACTGACCGTCCCAAGGCGGTACTTTTGTTGCGGTTGCATTTGTTTTATGTTCGGTGCTGTTTAATTTATTGTGTTCTCAGTTTAATCCTTCTATCATAAAAAATAGAAAATAGGTAAAAATAATTGTTAAATGTTTTTTATATAATTTGCTTAGTCCGTTGTAACCCGTCTGTTGGTCTAAATTATTTAGTTCAATGAAGATAGCTGAGTTGCCATCTATTTGGGAAAGAGCTGCTGACTAGGCTTATCACTTGTAATTTATTGTTTGTTGGGATGTCTTTGTCAATCTTTCCCTTTGATGTTGGGGATAGGGTTTGGGATCTGATTCAGTCAGTTCCTGAAGTGTAGTTCCTCTTTAAATTTACAACCACCCAGATCAGATGTCAAGCTATTTATAAGTCTCTGAAACGTTGCTGGAGAGTTTGTCATACCAAATGGCATAACCTTATACTGATAGAGTCCATCTGATGTAACAAATGCTGAAATCTCCTTAGCTCTGTCTGTCAAAGGAATTTGCAAAATCCTTTCAGAAGATTAAACTTAGTTACATATTTTGCTTGTCCAATTTGATCAATACAGTCATCAATACATGGGACTGGAAATGTATCTGTTTTTGCCATAGAATTTACTTTTCGATAGTCTGTACACATGCGAAAAGTTCCATCAGGTTTTGGCACAAGAATACAAGGATAACTCCAGTCACTTTGACTTGGTTCAATAAAGTCATTGTCCAGCAAATACTGAATCTCTTCCCTGAGATATTGTTGCTTCACAGGGTTCATTCTATATGGATGTTGCTTCACAGGCTTTGCACCATCAATGTCAACATCATGAAAGATTTTGTCATTCCTGGTTGGAATGTCCGGAAATAAGTGCTCATATTCAAGAATTAACTGCTTGAGTTCAAGTCGCTTGAATGGATCCAGGTGTAACAGTTTCTGGTCAAGATCCTTTAGGATGTCAGAAGTCTGGAGTTTTGATGATGAGGGATTTTATAAAGTTCATATCCTCAGAGTCCATTTCAGATTGTTCTTGAGGGACAGAATTTACTACACTTATCGGTGAAAGAACTGAATTATCCCTATCAATGTACTTTTTCAACATATTAATATGACATAATTGTTTTTGCTTGCGCCTCCCAGGTGTGTTGATAATATAATTTACATCACTGAGCTTTTTATCAACAGTGTAAGAGCCATAATATCTGGCCTGCAGAGGTCTGCCAGGAATTGGCAAAAGAGCAAGTACCTTCTCTCCAGGTTTAAAATCTCTTTTCCTTGCATTTTCATCATAGTGAAATTTCATTTTGTTTTGAGCTGATTTGAGATTGGACCGAGCAGCTTCACAGGCCTTTGACAATCTGTTATTGAAGTCAGAGACATACTGAAGCAAATTTAAAGAACTGTTATCATCAGAAAGAAATTTCTCTTTCAAAAGTTTCAGTGGTCCACGCACTGTGTGACCAAATACAAACTCAAATGGACTGAAACCAAGAGATTCTTGTACGGATTCCCCAGCAGCAAATAACAGGAAATGAATGCCTTCATCCAAATCCTTTTCAGTGTCAAAGCAGTAAGATCTGATCATGTTTTTCAGTGTTTGATGAAATCGTTCTAAGGCACCTTGACTTTCAGGATGATATGCTGATGACCGATATTGCTTAATGCCTAATTCATGCATCACTTGCTGAAATATTCCTGACATAAAATTAGAGCCTTGATCTGACTGAACAGATTTAGGGAGGCCTACAAATGTGAAAAACTTCACAAGAACCTTAACTATGGTCTTTGTCTTAATATTCCTAAGTGGAATTGCTTCTGGGATACGTGTGGAAGCACACATTATGGTCAAAAGATATTCACAACCTGACTTTGTTTTGGGTAAAGGACCTACACAATCAATAATTATTCTGCTAAAAGGTTCCTCAAATGCAGGAATTGGCTGCAAATGGGCTTTAGGGATGGTTTGATTAGGTTTTCATACCATTTGACATGTATGGCAAGATTTGCAATGTTTAGAAACATCAGATTTTAACCCTGGTCAGTAGAAATGATTAATAATCCTGTGATAGGTCTTGTTTACACCTAAATGACCTGACAAGGGAGTTTCATGGGCCAAGTTTAAAATTTTGGGGCGATAAACCCTTGGAACCACAATTTGGTGGTTAACAGTCCACTTGTCTTCTGCTGAGACATCAGGAGGACGCCATTTTTTCATCAAAATGTCAGTTTTGACATAATATCAAAAGTAAAACGTAAGCAAAGACCAGGAACTGAAACAATCAAAATCCAAATCCAGCCCTCAAACAATAGTTGGAAACAACTAAGATTACAAATAATCAAGATACAGAGAACATATGGCCAACCGAGTGAGCAGCTTGTTCCCAAAAGGTGGCCACTCAGCAACCCAAACCGAACCAAAAATAATAAGAACATACATAAGGTAAAACATCACAGAAACTCTGACACCAAAAACAGGCAACAGAGAATCACAACAGAACTACCGCCTTGGAACGGTCAGTAATGAATTACTGGGGGGCTTAAATCGATTTTACAGGCCCAACCTCACCCTCAGTATCTGAAGTGGTACAAAACAAACAGGAAAACAGGAAACAGCAAACAGGAACCTGGGACATGTCATTTTCATCTAAAACCCTTTCAAATAAAGGTGAGATCTCAGGATCACTGTGCTGTTCTTTGCAAAGCTGTGACCTTGACAGCAGGTCATAACCTTGGTCATTTGAAAATGAAGGAGACTGGTCTGGGTTGGACACAGATGAGGTGTGAGTAAAGTCTGTCTGCATGTCAGACAGGCTGGGTGAAAGAGATTTTGAAATCTCATCATTAAAAGACTGACCTATAAAAGTATCAGTTAAATCAATGTCCTGCTTCCCATCATTCAACATGGCTTTCTTTGCCATAGCCCTAGTGACAGCACACTAGGGGTAAAGGTCAGGAATTTCCTGCTCAATGGGGTCAGGTGGTTGATCAACACAAGGTGTGTTGGTCAAAACTGGATTAACCACAACCTTATCTCCTGCTAGGTCATTGCCTAATAATAAGTGAACACCTTTAAAAGGTAATGAAGGTCTCTGTTACCTGTTTTTGGTGTCAGAGTTTCTGTGATGTTTTACCTTATGTATGTTCTTATAATTTTTGGTTCGGTTTGGGTTGCTGAGTGGCCACCTTTCGGGAACAAGCTGCTCACTCGGTTGGCCATATGTTCTCTGTATCTTGATTATTTGTAATCTTAGTTGTTTCCAACTATGGTTTGAGGGCTGGATTTGGATTTTGATTGTTTCAGTTCCTGGTCTTTGCATACTTTTTACTAATACCAACAGCCACTGGACCAGAAATTAAGTCTGAGGACAAATAAATGTTATAAAGCGGTACACTAACAAATTCACATTCTACACCCTGAATAAGTACACTTGTCCCAGAAGAATTCTTCTCAGAAAATGGCAGGGTATCTGCCAAAATAAGGGATTGAGAAGCTCCAGTATCTCGTAAGATAGTTATAGGGGTAGACTGGGCAAAGGCACAATTTAGTGACACAAAACCTTCTGATAAGAATGGTTCATAAATCTCCATAACAGAATCAGTCTCTGAAATTTTGATCTTAATAGGAATTTGATCCTCGACACAAGACTGTGGGGTTGACCGTAAAGAGGTAAGACCTGTGGGTTTTGGGCCCTCTTGTTTTTCTCTCTTCCTCTTTAAAAGTAAACATTCAGAAATTATATGTCCTGACTGCTTACAATAATTACAAATAGGCTGAGATAAAGGATTTTGACCTTTGTTTTCACCAGGGGGGTTGGGTTTTGGATTATATGCAGGACTGGAATTGCCAGATGGATTACTGGGACTAGATTTGGGACCTGACTGAGGGGAAAATGTCTTTTTAGGAAAAGGCTTGTGCACAAAAGAAGTCTAATGAGTTAAAGCATAATCATCAGCCAAACGAGCCGCTGCCTCTAAAGTTTCAACTTGTATTTCATCTAAGAAAGATTTGATGTCAGAATTAATGCACCTTTTCAATTCTTCAACAAGCATGAGCTGTCTAAGTTTACCATGATCAGAGCCTACTTTCTTTGATGAGCTCCACCTATCAAATACATGCTCTTTTGTCCTAGCAAATTCAACATAAGTTTTGTCATTTTCTTTTCTACAGTTCCTAAATTTTTGCCTGTAAGCCTCAGGGACCAACTCATAAGCCTTAAGAATAAGTTTTTTTACCATGCCATAATCTGAGCTCTGCTCAAGAGAAAGTTGAGTATAAATTTCGCGAGCCTTGCCGATCACAACGCTCCGAAGAAGCAAAATCCAATGCTCTTTTGGCCATTTCAAATTTTCAGCAACTTTTTCAAAGTAGAGAAAATATTTATCAACTACTTTTTCTTGAAATGGAGGAACGAGTCTGATGTGTTTAGTAACATCAAAAACTTTGGTTGAGTCCAAAGGCAAAGATTTTGATGATTTAGCCTTGTCTTGTATTTCAATTTCTTTCATTCTAATTTGAAATTGTCTTTCTCTCTCTTTTTCTTCTTTTTCATATTTCAATTTCTCCTTTTCTATTTCAATTTCTCCTTTTCTATTTCAATTCTCTCTCTTTCTTTTTGCATTTCTCTTTCTTTTTCTAATTTTTCTTTTTGCATTTCTCTTTCTTTTTCTTTTTCTCGTTCTTCCATTTCTAACCTTAATTTTTCATGTTCTAATGTTTGTTTCTGCAACCTTTCTTCTCGTTCTAAAGTTTCAAGCCTTATTCTTTCCTCACGCTCAGCTTTTTCAATCCTTACTCTTTATTCATGCTCCAATCTTAATTTTTCTATTTCAATTTGTCTTTGAATTTCTAATTCTCTCATCTGCAAATCAGTTTGAGTGACGAGAATGTGAGAGGTTGCAGAGGAATAAAAAATTTCCTCATCAACAAAGAACTGAATCAAAATATTCTTAATTTCATGTTTCAACATGGATCTTTTGACTGAAGATAATTCATAATGTGCTGCAATATCCAATAAATCAGTCTTTTTTTGCCAAGTTCAACAGCTCCTGAGAAGGTGAAGCAATGAATTTATTGAGATCAAAAGATATGTTAGCTTTTTGCTGGCTTTACTTATTTGAATAGCAAACAGTGAAAACTTTTTTTTTGTTAAAATTCAAAATTGTTTGATGCACAAGAAATTTGAATTCCGGACTCGAGCCCCCAATTTTTTACGACCTGGCAGTGGTAACAAAAAAAGATGGAAGCAAAACAGCAACAAGCCTGTTTTTAAACTTAACAAAATTTATTTACATGTACATCAAAATAAAACAGTCATTAATTAATCAAGAAAATGTGTAATTAACGATACCTTATTTTAGTCTAAATGTCCCTCAGAATTTAAAACATAAGTCCTTTAATAATTTCTCATCCCAGAAGATAAAGTCTGTATGAGCACATGAATATTTCCAATAATCACAGAATGAAAGTCGCAAAAGTAATCCAATATATTTAAATTCCAGTATAACTTATTTAACTACAGACTGGCGAAACTTTACAAAGAGGAATTAACTGAAAATCTGAGCTCTTTATATATTATCTAGGAACATTCAGGAATTAACCAGAAATAGATATCATCAGAAAGTACTCAATTCTGACATAATTTTATACCAGAAGATTCTTAATGTTTACAACAGAAAGTCCTATTATTTTATCAGTACTAAAAATAGTTATTCCTGAAAGTTCTAAAGTACAATGTAAACAACTTGTTCATTTCAAACCAAGTAAATATCTAAAAACTGCGAAATCATGGTAAAAGAAAATATTTACACCAAATTAAACACCATATTCATAACAACATACATCCATACATATCATACATACATACATACCATACATACATACATACATGTACATACATACATACATACATACATACATACATACATGTAAATAATGTAAATACTATTAGCCTATATTGTTATGAACTGTAAAAATTACACGATATGTGAAAAAATATGGTCTCGGTGTAGGGGAGGAGGAGCCGACAAAAAATGATATATCAGACATAATTTGGGTATGCTGCGAAATAACGTTAAGATTCGAATGGCAACTTGTTAAGAAATGGAAAGATGATTCTTTTAAATAGTCCGAAATGTTTTAATTATAGAATTTTGAAAACTGACTTTGTATTTGAAAAATATATTACAGAATATACTGTAAACTCTTACATAACACTTGCAAAATTTCGGACTACTAACAACAGGCTACCAACAGAAAAGGGGCGGTGGGATAATGTTGAAAGAAACAAAAGATACTGTAATTTATGTAATTCAAATCTGATCGGCGATGAATTTCATTATCTATTTGAATGCAAAAATTTTGATGACATAAGAAAGATGTACTTACCAAAATATTTAAAAAAAAATATTATACGTTAACTTTCACTCAGTAAATGTCAAACTCCAATTTTAAACTGTTACACAGACTCAGCCAGTTTGTCACTTTGACACTCAGTGTGTTTAAGTAGGTTCATTTTATACAGAAGTTATGTTTTCTTGTCCCAGTTAAGCTATGCATACACCATTTATCTTAATTTAAAGAGTAACTACACTTCAGGAACTGACTGAATCAGATCCCAAACCCTATCCCCAACATCAAAGGGAAAGATTGACAAAGACATCCCAACAAACAATAAATTACAAGTGATTTTAGCCGAGTCAGCAGCTCTTTCCCAAATAGGTGGCAACTCAGCTATCTTTACCAAACTAAATAATTTAGACCAACAGAAGGGTTACAACAGACTAAGCAAATTATACGAAATACATTTAACAACTTTTTTTACGTATTTTCAATTTTTATCACAGAAGGGTTAAAATGAGAACACAATAAACCAAACAGCACCGAACATAAAACAAATGCAACCGCAACGAAAGTACCGCCTTGGGACGGTCAGTAATAACTACTGGGGGGGGGGGAGGTTCTACCGGTTTTACTGGGCCCGAACCTTCACCCTCACCCTCCGCCGCGGTGCACACAATTAGTTGGTAGTTCGGTTCGTATGGGGGTCCTAATGTAGTTTGTGTATATTGATCAGTATATATTTCCTCATATGTTGTGCACTGCAATCTGAGAGAAATAAAAGTTATGTTCTGTTCTGTTCAGTCTGGCTCAACCTGATCCATGATGCAATTGACCTGAAGTATATGAAGATTACAATAATAATCTCTGTTTTGACATATATCACACATTATTCCTGTCTCACCTGAAAATTAAAAAATGAGAACTTCTGCAAATTTTTAAGATTTAGATTAAGATCAAGATTAAGATTTATTCCGGAATTAAGATCATTTAACAAAGTAACATATACTATCTATGAACGACATTTGAAATTAAAATTTAAAATTTAATCAACAATTAAAATCTTAAAAAGTTCCTTCAAGAGCAGAGAATACATACAGAAGTAGGAACATGGGCCAGACGACAGCGATTTCAGAGCACGCTTAAATGATGTTTGTGAATATAAGTAGATATGAATTTAATTTAAGAAAAATGAAACAATCACAGTGAATTTGACCAGAACTTAGGGATTTTAGGAATAGGCCAGACCCATTTTAGCTAAAATATAACAATGTTATTCGACTTAAAGTAAAATAAATGGTGGTATTATCACAAAAATTCTAAAAAATAGCGGTTAAACCACTTTCACGGGTTATTTGATTACTCCACTAGTTTACCATTTAAAAAGCTGAAATTTCGTACTAATGCCTCACATACATATAAACTAAAAATATAGGCAGATCCGGAATTAATACAATTAAGTCGCATAGTCCGGTCTCAAAACTAAGTACGTGTCGAATAGTAGTTTTATACTTTGGCAATCCGTTTGCAGAAAAATGAATTTTTAATTTTCTCGTGAGAATAGAATATTACTTTTTCACATTGTTATCTCCCGGAGGCCCTAGGCTCACGACCCGTGAATTGGCGAGATTTCGCGTTACTTCAAAAGCGTGGGACAAATTTAGATACAGCAACATATATCAAAGGCATTTTGATAATAATCAAATAAATATTAATTTATAAATAAAATGATTATTAATGATTTTATACAATTGAAAGCTAACTTGCTGACTAAATAATAATAATAATTATTATAATAACAATAATAAAATTGAAATTAAAAATTACTCTAAAATGCACACAAAATCATTTTTCCTATGCATGTATGTATTGTGACAAACGGTATCGGCAATCACTTAACATAACAAATATTTTATTATGTCTAGCTTTCTCATCTTTTTTTCTCTCTCACATTTTCCCCCATTTCGTTGACATGTTTTAATATGTATTCATCATGTTTTGATATGTTTTCGTCATTTTATCTTTATATGCTTTTCTGTTTTTAAGACATCAACTTTCCGACGTACATGATGCGTACATGCTCTTAGAGAAAACTAACCTAAAGCTTATGCCTAACTGATAATCAGACCAGGTGTTTTAGGGGATTTAGCCATCCCCTAATCATCAATGCCCCGCAGGTAGCAGCTATACATGCTCTGTGAACTACTTTTCTGATAATTCTGGTTCCCTGTTTATAATCCAGGTAATTCAAGCTTGTAGTATTATTATCAGCAGTGTTAGTGATACCTGATTCACGGTTTTAACACACCGCCGAAAGAAAGCTGTCGTAAAATCCGCTAGAAAATAGCAAATCCAATGATAAAATTTTGTCTACTTTTATTTTATATGCAGTCAGTGTGTTTGAAGACATACACAAAATAAGTTTGTTACACTGCCGGAACTATTTTTTATAAAGGCTGCAACCAGGAAGTACAGCTATTCGCTAGTTGTTTCGCTTGTCCCCGTCCCAATATAAAATTGTTATATTACCAAATGCTTAATTTTTAACGTAAAGACCCGTTCGAAGCGCTTAAACAATATAACTTTTAACGATGATTTCGATTTTCTGGTTTATATCAAGATAAGGATGCGGGATATTTATGTTGTACTTGAACAAGAAAAAAAAACCGGTTAACGGCACTATCTTCACCACCTGTTGCCTTGTTCCCAGGCGTCTAAATAGATTACTGTAGTGAGTCTTACGAAGCGGAAGTTGCGCAAGGAACTGGTCTACACTACCACTACCTGGGGCCTGCTGCGAAGTTGCAAAAGTCTCTATCATTTATTGGTTTATCGGAGGATGATAAGGCCGGGTTGATCAGAAACACATGTGAAATCGATACTTAAAATGCTACCCGAGCTATTTAGCAATATTTCGGGTAAGTTGGGGTCAAATCTCTAGGAGCATATGCTCAACATGACTGTCTTACTACTTTACGCAAATAGAAATTGTTGTGTTTTCATCCATTCAGCTAGGAATGTTCATGTAATGATCACAACAGTTATCAATGCGCATACAATTGAATAAGGTGTTTTATAGACATCAAATTAGTGTTCAGGTATTAGTTCATGGGTCAAAAATTTTAAAGTTTGCATTTATGGATAAAAATAAGTGGCAATATTTTACTTCAATTTTCTCGAGATGTGGAAATTATGCATCAAAGCTATAGCAACAGTTCACAAGTCAAAGTCATGGCCATCAAAGATTTGACTCTTTGTCGTCTGCACTTCAATTTTTACAATATCCGAATTTGTATAACACTCCCATACAATTAAAATCTGAAAGAGTTAGCCTTGTATCGAGTAACTGCATCTGCAATATTGTCGCTTGTCTCTGTACTGACAGAGTATTGCTCTGGTCCTTACATGCGACAAGGCATAAAGCGAGTCATTATAGCACGTGACCAGCACGTGAATCGCTTTGTTAAAACATGGTTTTGTGTTCATTGAAACATGCCTATTAATAGCGTGTGACACCGATATTTACATAATAATGAAATTTAAATGAAAGAAAACTAGAAGAAAAAAAAAACACGTCAGTTCCCATATGCAATTACTGCAGTTGGCTCCATTTATTTATTTCTTTATTTATTTTGATATTGTGCTTATGATTCAGCGCCATTGCAAGCTGGTTAGTTATCAACTCAACTCAACTCAAATAGCACTTTATTAAACTCAGGTCAATACATATTGACATATGAGTACATGCATACAGAATACAGAAAACATAACATATGGCGTATCAATAATAATATACTAAACGGGTTGTGCAGGAGTACAGAGAGAGAATATAAGAAGGGGGAGGGGTACACTGTAACATATTGCGGCCTACAGAACCTAAACTACTGGGGTGGGGAAAACAGAGATATAAGAATTGAGTGAGGAGGAGAAATATGTGTAAGATATAAGAGCAAGCTATAATGGTACAGCATGTTATACAAGTACTAACAATGGTAATAACAGAATTAGTAATGAGTCCACTAAAGAGGACTAAAGAAAATATTCATTACACCAACCCATATAAATCTACTTAGAACAGTATTGGCTGCCTATAAATTTACACATGGCTTACCTGCACGAGACTGCATTCAACGTTCAGTTGTTATCAATGAAACTGGTTTAACAATGCCTAGTCCGTGCGAGTCGTGTCTTGACACGGTGCGGTTTCATTTAGGCAAAACTATGAATGATTTCTCGTGACAGTGAAATAGTTTAACTGAAAATAAAATATATCTTTGGATTTTAAACAGAAACTTCTGAAATGTAAGTTTATAAGTCACTTTATACCCGTAATTATCTTAAGTACTCGGACAGTGCGGTCATTCACCAGTAAAGTAAAAATTTTCGGCGACCACTGCAGGCCCCGACCCTACTGGTCCGCATAGACCAGCGGATCAAGGCCTGCAGTGTTTGCACGAATATTGGTGTCCGAGTAACTAGGAGAGCTACGCCATAATAACTGGTACAGTACATCCGTTGCAGATCCTGATCAGGCAGTTCGAGTTGTGCTTCCTGATCAGAATCTGCAATGTAAACCTAGATGTTAGCCTTCAATTATTATTCGGCACATGGAAATATGTTTAAATATGGTACAACGTGACGTAGTCAATGCGCAGTCATTGTAGATCCTGATCAGACACCTTCATAGAGTAGTCCGGCCAAGATCTGCAATGTTAGCTCAATAATCAACATTCAACTATTCAAGGAAATTATATGCACGTGCTAAGCACATTACGACCGTCGGCAAGCACTGCACATCAGGATCAGACTACTTATCGATAGACAGGTGATAGCAAATATGCTAATTCTTCAGATAATTAACGAAATGTATCACACAATACAATTTACATCGTGATTGGGGATTATTTCATTATTTGAATATTTGAATGACAATATAGATGATTAAAACAATTAATTATAACTAACTAAAGAGAAATTATCCATGGATTAAAAACTGAAGCGGTACACGCATGCGCAGCAACAATTTGACAAAGGTCTATTGGAGTAGTTTATGTAGTAATTTATGGAAGACTTCGGACGCCAGGAGCTGCGGCCATGGATTCGTGCCGCTGAGCTCCCACGTTGTTGAACATCCTTCAACTTAGAGACAGACGCTTACCGCAAATATTAATAGAAATTGCAAGCGCAGGTGTCCCCTTCCAAGCGACCTCAATACCCATGACTCGAAAAAATGACAGGGAAAGGCATCAGGTGGAAGATATTTGAGCGAGAACCTGCTTTTTGTCGGGTCCATCATTAAGTCCGATGCCCGACTAACCGGTATGCAGTTAAAGAGGGAAGCAAAGGTATAAAACGCATTTGTTTAAATGCAGTAACAGGCCTTCGTGCACAGATGCAACAACAAATAAAGCAATATAATATATACAAAATACAATATTTTTGTCTGTAAGTTTTTCTTCTGACGTGAGGAAACAAAAGGACTAGAAAGTGACGGAAATTAATCAAAGAAGACATTTAGGTAAAAGAAGGTTCGGGGTTCAACTGGTGGTCGACTTTTGTTCCAGTGTTCAAGTGGTGTTGCTGACGCCCCAGGGATCTCCAGGTGTCTCAACACATTTTTGCTGTCGAGTCTTCATCCTTGCTTCATCACAGTCTTTTCTTGATTTTGACTCTCTGATGAGTAAGGGGACCTCCATACGAACCGAACTACCAACTAATTGTGTGCACCGCGGCGGAGGGTGAGGGTGAAGGTTTGGGCCCAGTAAAACCGGTTTAAACTCCCCAGTAGTTATTACTGACCGTCCCAAGGCGGTGCTTTCGTTGCGGTTGCACTTGTTTTATGTACGGTGCTGTTTAACTTATTGCGTTTTCATTTTAACCCTTCTGTTGGTCTAAATTATTTAGTTCAGTAAAGATAGTTGAGTTGCCACCTATTTGGGAAAGAGCTGCTGACTCGGCTTATCACTTGTAATTTATTGTTTGTTGGAATGTCTTTGTCAATATTTCCCTTTGATGTTGGAGATAGGGTTTGGGATCTGATTCAGTCAGTTCCTGAAGTGTATTTACTCTTTAAATTAGCAAAGAAAGTGTGCAGAAAGCGGTGCATAAACAATATACCTTTAGGAAAATGCTCAAGCAAAGGTACCTTTAAATTATCATAAGTTGTCGTGTTTTTTTCGGCAACTTATAACGTTTATGGTTTCAAAATTGACATAATATATTGTGATATGTTTGAGAACATGAGGATAGATGTATACCTGTGTTCAGAGTGGTCAAAGACATTCCTTGGCTTTTGCCAAAGGTCATTCAGATTTCACTTCGAAACTTCCGAGTATGGCCCAAGTTCCTTTTTTTTGAATGTGTGCTCTGCTTTTGAGGGATCTCTTTAAGATTTTTATTCAACATCCCCTCCGAAGCAACATGGCTGATAGACGTAACATATTCAAATGTCAATATGTCATTACTAGTTTTCTGCTTTTATTTGAGTTTGTTGTGCATCACTTCGCAATATCTTGGTCATCAAAATTGTGCACTACACTACTACTTGAAAACGAAGCAAAGGTTAAACTTCCAATGTTCTACCTGTGGCCGTCCTTATGTAAATTGATGCAAACAGAGCCAGACATACCCATAGAACAATCTCAATACTTTAATATCGAAATATAGCCTGAATTCATGTCCAACAAAGAAACGAATCAGTAAAAGGGTTGGTTAGAAGAAGAGCCTTTGATGACAAATGATGCTAAAGGATACCATAAAATTTCTCAAAATTGAGAGTTCTAAAACAATTACCGTAAATGTCCTACAATGGAATACTTTGGTTTAACAATGCGGTAATGCGTCCAAAGGATGAAGAAGGAATGGCAAACGGTTTAGACCCTGATCAGATTGCTCAGTCTGGTTCTGCAGTGTTTTCTCTTATTTCCATTGTGGTCCCTGTGGGGTTGAATGTGTTTTGTGTAATTTGTTCTTATTTTCAGGATTGTTGCTTTTCGCAAAGTTGTGGTGTGGGTGGTGGTTGTTTTTGTTGGGTTGAATAACTGAGTATCTGATAAACCAAGGCAGAACAAAGGGCGAGGGTTGGTCGACCACAAACCGATTAAGCCCCCAGTGCATGCCGTCCCAAGACGGCAGTTCTGTCTTGGTTCTTTTCTGGGTTTTTTTTATTGTTTTTGTTGCTATATCTGTTATTGATAAATTGTTTGTCATGTTAAGGCTAGCCCGTGAACCATTAACATGGGAAGTGGCTGTTCGCATAGTTGCCGCTGGTTTTTATCTTTGGTGGTTGTCTCTTTCTTTTTAACATGGTGTCTTGGGTGTGATCCAATAGTAATTTTTTTTCTTCTGGTTTCCAACAGATGATGAGGTACCCCATGGTTTTCCTTTAGCTGGGTACCAATTTTAATGGCATCACAACACTCATCTATGACATCACCAATTACACGATATGTTTTGAAACATGATCATTTTAGCACAGGATTGTCTCCATTATCAGTTCGAGTTTTTAATCTCGTATTATTCCCACAAAATATTTCCTTTGTAAAGAATTGGCAGAGGTGGATTTCAAACGTGCCACTCCTGCCTCCAAAATATTGTAGTATGTAGCAATATTTAATTCAAAATCAAGTACAACGGATTTTTTTTTTAAGTTTAAGAGCATGTGAGTGAATCTGAAGACCCCTGCTAGATTAACCTGACTACGCCAATTGGTATTAGATTGAACCAGGTAAGTGACATGAGCAGGTTTTTCTTCATTTAAACAAAACCTTTAAAAGACTGGTGCTGGAGTCAACAAGTGAGTAGTTAACTGCTTGCGTTTTTAGTACCCTCAGTTAAAGTGTATTGGGAACTCTCCATGATATTTCGCATTAAGTGGCTATATTGGTAATAATAAAGGACAGCGCAAAAGTGTACCCATTTACCTTCATACAGATCTTGATTTTGCAAAAGTGTCAAGTATTTGGGAAATGTCAGTGTAGCCTACAAGATAAAAAAGTATGAGCTGAGACACGACCAACCAACAAGTCAAAAAGTTATGTGCGCCGAGCGAAGACTCAGATCAACCTGGGCATCCACCCAATGTAATCAATAAATTCGTTGTCAGCATGGAGTAGCGTAGGCTCTCAGCTACCTTTTAACCGCACAGCGAAGACTCTGATCAGACTGGGTGAATGCTCAAACTGATCTTAGTCTTTGTATGGCGCACGTGTCACTTTGTTGGTTTTGCCGTATCACGGCTCATAATTAAAGTTCTACTCGGGCCTAGAAGAAAATATGAAATGAAAGGTACAAAATGAGACAGTTTATATTACTAGTTTGGACAGTAAATATCTTTTTGTTATTGGTACTCGATTTAAATTACAATAAGCGTCAATGTCGGCAAATGTTTGTGGGAAAAAGATCTGAAGAGCTGCTTGTTGTACATTGGTAGCTTTTATTTCTTTAGAAATACATTCTCTAATATGTTGACATTACACAGCATTATGTCGCCGGTAATTCAAGCTAAATTGGGTACACTGTAAGGGGATGTAACTCCGAATTCCCTCATACACATCTCAATAGGGATCAATTCTCAAAGTAAAGAAATTATTGCTCTATTAGCAAATTTTTAACTTAAGGCATAGACCCCACTTTTGAATGGCGATGTTTTCCTCCAAGTAAGTAAACTTAAACTGGCAGTCATAATAGTTCTTTCCCTTTGTAAAAATGGCAGTAAATCATACAGGTGTATCCATACACCATAAGATGAACTGTGAGAAAAGAACATCCAGGCAACATGATCTACCCAGTTTACCCTGTTTGTTTAAGGAATCGGGGTCCTTAAGGATCCAAACAAAATTCTGATGATAAGATGACTTGATGACTTGCAGTGTGTGCAGTGGAACCCATTGACGGATTATCGTGGCCCCGCCAGTTAGTCAGCTACATCATGAGATAATATTTCTCTCGGCCTATTCGAATCTTGAAGTTCAGATAGCCTTGTGCATTCATGCAGTCTGATCAGAGTCTTGGCTGCTGGTTAAAGATGAGTCATGTTTATACACTGCTTATACTAATCAGTGAAAACTGATCAGACATTACTGGTCGCTCAGCATGATAAGCAAATTAAGGTAATTTTTCCTTGTGCATGGCACTTTTCGGGTGAAAGTATTCCATGTCTCTTCATCGTCAGAGACAAGTTGGGTTAGGAACAAAATGAATCTCTGCTATTTCATGGCATCTTTTGCGGGTTTAGAAGTATTTTTTCATGAGTGTTTATGCTTGCTTGAATTCAAAACAACCAAACACATGTGCTTCACAGATCGAAGAACTAAAGAGAACAGTCACTATCCAAGAAAAGATAATACACAACTTGACGCAGGATCTGCAAGACTTAATACCAATTCTCTGTAAGCACCAGACTTTTTGTATAGAGGGCCGGAAACGCAAGGTCGGAATTTCTTTTTCAAACTTTCTCCCTTTTTTGTTGTCACACAAAAACAAGTAATTCGCACTTCGTTTGTTCATTTACCATCCCGTTGCCATGGTAACCGCGTTTTTCTGTTTTTGCAGAAAAAATGCCAAAATATTAAACAGAAATTCACACTTTCTGCACTTCTATATCTCATAGAATAGGCTAGGTTTCATCAGAAACTCTTTAAATCTAAAAACTAGGGACTTATGTTATTAATGTGAAACATCAAATCAACGTTATTCCAATGTCTTTCTATACCTACTGTACTGCAAATGTGGGTGGGGTAACCAGGTATTGAAAAACACTATTTTTAGGCATTTTTAATCATCATGTTTAAAAAACGCACACTTCTGTGACATATTTGCATACTTTAACGTCAAACAGGAGGCTTTCTACTTTTAGAAAATGAAAAATACTGAGTGGGGCAAAGCTGATTTCAGACCGTAACCATGGGAACAAGCCATACCTTATGCAAGAAAGTAAAAACGGAAGGTTATATTATTACCACAGATTTGTAACCATGTTAAATGTATTGCAGCTCTAATTTGTGATCATTCTGCTATTTAAATATATATTCTACTTGATTTGATAAAAGTTTGACATCTTAAGGGTCGGAAAGGCTATTAATCCATTAAAAGGGCCCAAAAAGGGGCAAAAATGGTCAAAATTACCATATATAGCACTGATTCTCACTGAGAATCAACAAAAGACAACACTTATTACTTTTATATTTGTAAGGAAAATACTAGTTTGACATAAACTGATAGAAAACATGACGATGGCGGGCCCTAAATTTCCAGGGATTGCGTCTATAGGGGCCCAAAGGGGGTATGTTTGAGGGTCATATTTTACCAACATAATGACCATTTTTCGCAATGGAACACATTACAGCATTTAAAATGATGAAATTGGTTTCAAAGAAAGAGCTGGCTTATATTTGCTGCAGGTAAATTTGAAACGGGGGGTGGGGAGGGGTGGGGGAGCCCATTTCCTATTTTTAAGGGGCTCTAAAAGGGACAAAAATGGTCAAAATTAACACTAATCACTAAATTAAATCCTGTCCACGGACCAACATAAAACAAAACAGTTTACATTCAAATTTGAAATAAAAATTTAAGTTTGAAACCGACTGATATAAAATCTGGCAATGGGTGCCTTACATCTCTAGGTTTGGAGTCCCAAAGGGCCCAAAAGGAGTCCCAAGGAGCCCGAAAAGGGAAAAATGGAAAATATTTGCCATAAATAATGATCTTGCCTCTTAGAGAAAGAAGCATACTACAGCATTTGTCATGTTAAGATAAGTAGGAAAAATATAGTCTTATGTATGCTACTAGTGAATTTGCAATAAGGGATGAGAAACCAAATTTATACCCATTTTAGAGCCCAAAAAGGGGCAAAACTCGTCAAAAATTACCTCATATTACTTAAGCTCTCTACGGATGAACAGAATACAACACTTTTCCTTTTAAATTGTTATGAAAATATTAGTTTGACATATAGTTATAGAAAACATAGCAATGGGGAGCCCGATTTCTGAAGACTAAGTCTATAGGGGCCAAAAAGGGGTATATTAAATAATATTCACCCAACATAAAGATCATTCTTCTTTTTGGTACACACTACAGCATTTGTCATAATGAAATAGGTTGAAAAAAGCACAGCCTCAGCACAGTCTTATATATACCGTTGGTAAAGTTGCAATCATGGGACTGGGAGCCCTGGTTTTATCAATGTAAGGGGCTAAAAAAAGCAAAGATGGTCAAAATTTAAAAAAAAAAATCAATATTTCTTTCCACAGACTAACAACAGGCACTACTGGTTATTTTTAAATTTATTATGAAAATAAGTTTGACAGATGTTGATAAAAAAACACATGGCAATTGGGTGCCTCACATCTCTAGGTTTGGAGTCTAAGGGGCCCAAAAGGGGAAAATTCGAAAATATTTGCCCAAAATAACGACTATTCTTCACAGAGGGGCACACTAAAGCATTTGTAATGTTAGAATGAGTAGCCAGAACAAAAGAGGCTTATATATGGAATAAGGGATAAGAAATCATATTAATTCCTTCTTAAGGGTCCCAATTAAGAGGCAAAATGGTCAAAATTACCACTTACATGTATCATTATTTCTTTACACGAATTAACAAATTAAAAGCGAACACTGGTTATTTTTAAATTTGTTATGGAAATATTTGTTTTACAGATACTGATATACAACATGGTGACGGGGTGCCCAACATCTTCACGAATGGGTTAAATGGGGCCGAGAAGGGCTTAGTTAAAAACTTCACAAAAATAATTACATTTTTTTCTTACTGTAACTAACGTCATCATTGCTGAAGTTGCTTGCCGTCGAAGCAAAGGTGTGCACTTTGTAAAGTAAAAATATCTAACTCCATTAGAATGGGAGACACTGTATTGAAAATTTCATTGCACGGCCAATGTTGGGCAATAGGCCAATTTTGATTAGTGCTGTATAATCAAGCCAAGTTTTATCAGTTTTGAGGAAACATCTAGTTATTGAACAGCTATATTGAATCTCTGATTTTTCATTGGTCACTGCGACAAATGTCTATTTTTCATTGGTCACCGCGACACGACACGCAACCACACCCCTCCAACAAAAGAAATCTCTGTTCTTTAGGTCTTTGAACCCTGTTTTTCATTAGTCACTGGGACAAATCTCTGTTGTTCATTGCTCACGCGACACAACATGCAACCACACCCCCACACCTCGAATCTCTGTTTTTCATTGGTCACCGCGACACCACACACCACCACCCCTCCACACAACAGAAAAAACATTGTGCTGTAAGACGTGGGTTTCCCTTACAGTCCCAAAGATCTAGACCTACCATATTTTATTGAAGGGAAAACCTGATCTTGACCTACATTTCACCGTCTTATACCGGAATATGAGTACATCATGTGCAAAAAGCGATCTGGCTATAATTCTTCCATATTTGGTTCATGATATCCCTATTGCATTACTTTTGATCAGGACAACCTAAGATTCAGGGTTAGGCTCATGGGTAGGACTTAGCCGTTTGTTGTATAGTTTTGTGTTGTACATCTAATATACTTGAATGGAGTCTAATGATACTTGACTAGGTTAATTTCATACTAGCTTACATCATATGGATGGTGCTGCTTACAAAAGGTCAAGGTCAAGGACTTTGAATTTTATATACGTATAACATTTGCAGTGTAGTATTATGTTAAAGTATGCTTTCATTAGGCGATGGCACTGGTCGGGGGCATATGTGAGCCCTTGCTCACTTGCTAAGAAGCGGTAACAAGTATAATTAAGAGAATTTTTTCCTTATTTTTCCATAAAAACATAAGTTGTGGTACCCTCAAACATTGTATCTGCATCAAGGCCACAGACACATAACACGTAACAAATATATCTAACAGACCAAGACTGAAAACTCAAGGCTACAAAATACACTGGCAGGGGGTGGTATATCTGCCATTTTCTGTATTTCCTCCATTCTCAATGGGGATCAACTCCTGAAGGAAAGAACTTGCCTTCTTTGGGGCAATCCTACAACGGCAGGGATGCAAACGGAAGTCCTATAAGGCCAGGGAAGTAAACTGGAAGTCTGTCTCAGAAGTTGCCCCCCTTTTGTTAAATGGCTGAAAAAAAACTTAGATGTTTATCAATTCACCCTCAATTATTGTATCTGCATCAAAACTTCTACCACAAAGACACATGACACAGTTCTTTGATCCACAGATAGCCCTAATCTGCCTCCTTCATATCCAATATCCTGGATATTCATGATTCATTTCATGGACATTCAAACAGAACTCATACCCCATGCTTGCAAACATGACGTAACCCCTCATGTTTTAAGGACAGCCGAAAAATTTGACCTGTGGGAAACTATACCTCCTTATTTGGATATTCTGTTTTGAGGATTGCTTTTCTTCATAATCACACTTTGATTTTTTTTTACTGATTCATTGAAAAGGACCTGGTATGATAAGAGCCATTTTTGGCCCCCATTCCGATTCTTTTAAAATTGCATGGTTTCTATTGATTATCATTTGTGCGTATGGGAACAGAAATAATACGTTTCACTTTTGTTAATTCTCAGAATAACATGAGTTCTGACATGCCTATGTTGGTTCAATAATATGAAGGAAAAGTGCAAGAAAACCTGAGTTTAATAAGTTTTTGTTTAAAGAAATAAGTCATTTACAATAGCTTTTGAAAGCTCTTAATAATAGGCTTTTGATGAAATGCTTATACGTTGGGTACCACGACTAATTTCCTGTGCACTGCATAAAGCCTGTCAAGGTACCCCACCCACTCAAGTTTGCAAGTCCAGAGACGCTAACCAAAAATTCCAACAGATCAAAATGAAATGTGTACCAAATTATTCTTTGTGTTCTAACTAAGAAAATGAATACCCACAACATATGTTTATTTTGTCTATGAGTGGAGATATGGGCGTTTTTGTCTTGAGAAACAGGGAAAATGTTCCAAATGCTGCCAGTTTGGTAAGAAAAAGTTAAAAATAAACATAGAGCCCGGTCTCCAGCACATTTAATATTTTCATGGCATGTAAATATATCAAAATTATGTCTGCATATAAAATCTAAAATATGCTGGGGGCCGGGCTCATATCTTTTGAAAGCCGCAAAGGCTATCAAATTCGTCCTTTTCGTCAGAATCCGCTTGGGGTAGGGTATGTTCAAGATTAAAAACACAAATATTTTATGCAAGAACTGGTCGATTTTGTATTTGCTGTTACATTTTTAGTTAAAACTTTCCTATAAATGCATTTTAGTTATCGAAATAGAACTTTTGAAAAATGAGTTTTCTGGGGACCAAATATGGGCCTTATCATACCAGGTCCTTTGTATCTGAATAATTGCATGTTTAGAAATATTGACTTTCTCCAGTGGGCTGGCAAAAAACAAAACTAAAAAATAAAAATAAAATAAAAGAAAATAAATAAAGATTAAAAAATAAAGATAAATAAAATAGAAAAAAAGAAGAAAAAAGAAGATAAAGCTCAGATCTGTGTAATCCTTTCTATTTGAGATTTATGGTCTTCGAAATAAACGTCATTGCTAAATGAATGGTAAGAGCAAGAGTATGTGGTCCAAATCTCATGTTTGCAGCTGGCGTACAAACTACATTGTATAGAAGGATTTGCATGGAGCGTGTTATATGACTGTTTCTTTCAGCTCAGTCTTTGTATTTGTCCATTATAAGACTATGGGAAAATATATTGGCTAAGAACTTGTTTGTCACTGAAATAAGATCTCTGGAATGAAGCATATTTAGAATCGAAATTCGTTATTCACGCTGTTAAACATGGGCATAGAAATGGCTGAAGAATAAGCTCCATGGAAAACCAGCTTTACACATTTTTGAAAAGCTAATAATGTGTAATTGTCTGTATAAAATACTTTACTATTAATACCAACATCTCGATTTGTTTCTATTAAGAAAAAAATGCATCCATTTTTTTCGCTTTTGTTTATTTCTTTTACATTTTCACATAAGTAGCCTCCGTTAGGCCCTTTTAATGAATTTAAGTATGACATTTAATATTAATATATACTAGGCTTGTAGTTTAACAACCAGTGTCAACATTGCAGATGCAGTACTTTGTTTCAGTGTGTAGAAATTAAAAATCTACTATAATTTTTGTTTATTTTTTGCGAATATCAAATTTATCCCTTTCTGGGACCCTATATACTTCTTACCTAGGGATTTAGGGCTCCCTATTGCCATATTTTCTATCAGTATATGTCAATCTAATATTTCATAACAAACTGAAACGTAACCAGTGTTGTCTTTTGTTAGTGTGTAGAGAAAACGAGTGATATGTGGTAATATTGACCATTTTTGCCCCTTTTTGAACCCCTTAAATCATTATGAATAGGGCTACTAGCCGCTTGATTGCAAGTTTACTTGTGGCATATACATGTATAAGGCTTTTTTCAACCTATTTCATCTTGACAAAGGCTGTAGTGTGCTGTGCTTTATTATGAAAAACGACCTTTATTTTGGGTGTATATTTTCAAATTATCCCCTTTTCGGCCCCTATAATCTCCATACCTGGGGATGTTGGGCTCCTTTTTGCCATATTTTCTATCAGTATATGTCAAACGTATTTGTCATATCAAATTCAAAAGCAGCCAGTGCTGTCTTTTGCGTATTGATAAGGAGAATGAGTGATATGTGGTAATTTTGACCATTTTTCCCTTTTCGAGCCCCTTAAATTTTCATAAATAGGGCTTCCAGCCCCTAGAGTGCAAGTTTACTGGTGGCATATATAAGGCTGTTTTTTTTGTGTGTGTGTTTTTCAACCTATTTTATATTGGCAAATGCTGTAGTGCGTTCCACTGTAAAGAATGATTATTATTTTGGATGAACATTTTTAAATTTACCCCTTTTTGGGCCCCTATAGACTCCATAGCTAGAGATGTAGGGCTCCTTAATGCCATATTTTCTATCAGTTTATGTCAAACCTATAATTTCATAACAAATTTAAAAGAAACCCATGTTGTCTTTTTGTTGATTCCTAGAGACAATGAATGAGGTACGTTAATTTTGACCATGTTTAGCCCCTTTTTGGGCCTTTTAAATGAATATAAATGGGACTTTCAACCCTTAAGGCGTCGAACCCTCACCAAATCATATAGAATTAATATTTCTACAGCATTTGGACCAGTAGTTATAGCTGCAATGCACTTAATTTGATCTAAATAGTGTGGTTTCAGTATAGGCTTCTGTTTTCATTTTTTGCATGGGGTATGGTTTGTTGCCATGGTTACGGTCTGAAGTTAGCTTTGCCCCACTCTGTTGTTTTCATTTTCCGAAAATTGAAAGTCTTTTCTTTTATGTTAAAGTATGCAAATGTGTCATAGAAGTGTGCGTTTTTTAAAAGTGATGCTTAAAAATGCCTAAAAACTGTGTTTTGCGATACCTGGTTACCCCACCCACCTTTGAGGACTAGTAGATGTGCCAAAACATTCGAACAAAGTTGTTTTGATGCTTCATATTAATTACATAAGTCCCTTCTTTGTAGATTTAAAGAGTTTTTGATCAAGCTTTGTCTATTCTCGGTGATATACAAGAGCGAAAAACGCAAATTTCTATTGAATTTTTGGCATTTTTTCTGCAAAAACAGAAAAATGCGGTTACCATGGCAACGAGATGGCAAACGAAAGAATGAAGCGCCAATTATTTGTTTTTGTCTGACTACACACAAAGTGAGAAAGTCTGAAGAAGAACTTCCGACCTTGCGTTTCTTGAAAAGTCTGGTGCTTACAGAGAATTGGTATTAAATAATGAATTGAAAGAAAGTGGAAAAGTCCAACAGCAGATTAAACAGAACTTGACGGAGCACATACAGATCTTTAACGAGGAATTTCAGGACTTGACTGAGAAACTTCAGGACGTGAATGAGGAACTGAAGAAAAGTGATAAAGTACAACTACATATAAAACAGAATTTGACTATGGGACTACATTACATGATTGAGGAGCTAATTAAAAGTGAGTAGGGGCGGACTTCACCGCTTTAACGTTTTCCTAACCCTCGCCCTTAGCTTCTGTAATCAGGCAAACTAGGTTGTTAGTTGTTCTGTCCGCTAAAGATTTTCCAACTCGTCAGTGTGTAATCAAGGGATACAAATAAATGACGGATATAAATTAATGATGAGCTCGACAGAAGCCACATATCAAATACAGTCCAAACATTCAGACACGCTCTAGTTATATCCCTTTTAAATCGAACATATAGAGGTTTATAAAATGCCATGATTTCAATTTTACTTTCAAATTATCATTTGCTTTTCTCTCTTCGATATGAGGTTAATTGGTTTGCAACCACATAAGTATCATCCTCATTTGTATGATTAAAAAAGTAAAACGACAGGCCATTCGGGAACTAATACAATCGAATCCCACATCCCAAACTCAAAACCAAAATGGGAAAATCATACCCATAATTTGACAAAACTTCATGAAATACATGCACGGTAAATCAAATGTACAGCTCTTTCCCGAATAAGTGGTTGTTCCGCTACCCTCATTAAAGTCTCCATAGTCTTATCAGTGGTAAAAAAAGTCTAAACTCAAATCATTGTAAAAGGCGGTTCAGCTTTCACGTTTGGTAATAAAATGTGGGTTGATGTGCTTATATTGAATCATATAACTGACAAAAAGTAGAGAAAACAAGTTTTTGAAAAATAACAAATCACTCCACAAATTAAAATTTCCTGTTCTGGTTTCCCGTCTAGCAATGCTGTATAAACATAGACGGGATAGTGATTGGGACTCCTAGCCTATACATTGTATTTTTACCATTTTATTCAACCTAATAAAATCGAAAGTAGGTCATTTTAGTTGCCAACTAAAATGACCCAAATAAATTTGCAAACCCTTTTTATGTGGAAGTCAAGTATGTTTTACTTGTTTAAAGCTGGCTAATCACGGCCATATACACTGAGGAAACTATACTGAGAAGCTTGCAGCGATACCTCATGATAAAATTTTTCACGCTTATAGGGCAATAGGGCCTTTAAGAAGAACAGCAACATCTGTTTTACCTTTTCTCTAGTATAAATTACAAAACAAAACAAAAGGAGAATAAGCAGTATGCAGATGATCAGATTGTAAAAACCCATAGTCAAGCGGACTAAACGACATGTACTATTTAGGAACCGAAACAGAACCGCCTTGGAACAGTCAGAACAAAATTGCTGTGTTTTACATGATCCAAACCTTCGCCCTTACTTTCTGCGGTAGTTAAGAACATTTAGTTATCTGTTTGGTCTGCATGAAGGGTTCCTAAACATTCAATGAATTATTACAGGACATAAAGAATCATGGATAAGAACTCTGATTCATCAAAGATAAAGACCCAACAGCTGTAACGTATTGCGACCCATGGAGATTCCTAGGGTGTCAAATTATACCACTGAAATACCGGAGCAAAAGAAAACAACCACTGAACCCCAAATGATCGGGCAACAAACAAGACAAGCAGTCTCAAGAACTGTCTTGAACTGTCTTAAACATTTCAATAAGCTATTGAAATTCCATTGTAGCTGAATTCGTGAATGAATTATGACCTGAATTGTAGGTGCTTTAAATCAACTCTAGAACATCGCTTTAGGTAATTAGTTACTACAGGTCAGCTGTACTAATGTGCAGTTTCAGATATTCATTTATGATTGCATTTGAAAGCTAAAATTCACCAAAATGTTGTGTTGATACAGAAAACTAGACAACTTACCCGTATGATATTAAAAGCAATATCAATATTGATCTATCAATCAATATTTGATGTTTGTTAGTCTACGTTATTAACAAATAATTATGTTTTCCTACGTACATCAGTTTTATACAACACCCTAACATCTTAGTTGATATTTTTATACAGTACCCATCCTCTGTTTATCCACATATTTAAACGGCTCTTCTTTCAGAGAGAAGAGGAACTAATATGCTTTTGCTTCCGTTCTAATCCTATTAGGTTTATATTATATAAACATATGGTTTCTGCCATTAATGTTTTGATTCCTGAAATAAAATATGTTTAAACCAAACGAGAACTCCTCCGAAACGGCTCAGCCGCGTTTAGCTTAAGTTTCATATTTAGAATCTGTGCGACAGCAGGCTTGGGATCATGCTCCTAAAGTAATGTATATAAGATCTAAACCTGTGATAGTTTTTTTAAGACAGAAAGACCAAAAGGTCTTAAGTATCAGCGGATTGAACAAGACCTTTATGAGCCTGGTGCCGTATTTATAAGACGACTTAAGTAGTTGCTTTGCTGTTGTTAAGGTTGAATTTCTATGAAGGACATTCCCTACAACTATGAAATTTCATCTGGCAGAACAGTCTGAAAATGACTGTTCCTCCAGAGCAAATTTCATAGTTTTAGGGAATCTCCTATATGGAAATTTAGCCTTAGCAACAACATAGCAAGACTTAAGTAATTTTATAAATACGACCCCTGTTTTATTCATATGTCGTATATTTCAGTGGAATCTGTGACTGCTAAAGTAGCGTTTACTTCAGTGGTGTCTCCAGAAGGGCTGACAGATCTCAGACCAGGAGATACTGTTATTTTTGACCAAGTCATTACTAACACTGGCCATGCATACGACCGTCAGTCGGGCAATTTTACAGCACCGTTGGATGGCAGTTACGTTTTCAGTATGGACATTATGATTCAAAGAGGACAGTGGAAGTACGTAGAATTTATACAATCTGGTCAACACATTATGTGGAACCTTGTAACAGCTGTTGGAGCCCAGCACTTTCTGTCAAGCAGTCGCCTTGTTTCTCTTCAACTTGCAGCTGGTGACAAAGTCTGGATCCGTACACGTGACAACTTGACTGACCAAGGAAACGGAGTTATTCACGGACATGGGTTTTCAAGTTTCAGCGGTTGGCTTGTAGCTGCATTGGCTTAATAATTATTACAAACCATATACTGTCGGAGGCAAAATGCATATGAAAAACTAAATAACTTTTTACTGAACGTTCTAAGGCGAAGCTTTTGTTGTGAGTCATTCTAATTGTAACTGCTTGTCCGATTTCTGTTTGTATTTGATCTAATTGTTCAATTTTAATTAGGATAGCTTTGTGGTCATGTGTTGGGGAAGAGCTGCTCTTTTCGCTTTTAGCTGGTGCTGTTTATTTTAGTGCCGTCTTACCTGGAGATGTCCCTTTCTTGTTCTGGGCAGGATGTACAATTCGGTTAAATCTCTTGTTTACCATTACATTTTTTTGTTCTTTGATGTTTGATGAGGCTGCTTAACTTGCCCCAAAACCCCAGAGCAACCTATGACATGGCATGACATTTGCCAGTAAAGTTGCTTATATACCGGTTGAATGCTCTTCTCCGGGGTGTCCATGTAGATTTGTAGGTCAAATTTGGGAATGCATCCATCATCTTCCTTCTTTCAAAGTTTTTTTTTTTTTGGGGGGGGGGCGGGGGGGGAGGGGTCAGGGGATGGGTGTGTGTGTGGGGGGGGGGGGGGTAAAAATTCCTTTCCGCCTGCGGGGCATATTGTTACTAGCAATCTAAAAATTATTTCTGTTTCACGGGTTCGCTCGATAATAGCATAGGGTCCTAATTAAAGGGCTCCTTCAAAAATAGATTGCTTTAAAGAATATTTAAAGGATATTGAATATTTTCAGAATCATAGCGCAACGTATTTCCTTTTAATTTAGCCAGATGCCAGATCTGTAACTGCACAACAGATGTCTACTGGTTAACACCAGAAGCCACTTCCATGGTTTTCCGGCTGGCCATTTAGGGAGTGCTGAGGGATATGCTAATGCTATCCCTTTCCATCACTTCCCAGCAGTTAGAGTTTGAACAGCGCAATACTGTTCTCTTTACTCCACTGTGGCCTTGCTTATTTATAAATTTTCCATGCTCAAATGTTGGGATGCTGTAAATTTCAGCACATGCTTCAGATTTCGTTTTTTAAAACAACATTGCATATGAGACAGGATTCAGATTTCAATGTATTTTCTTACAATACTAGTCATATTAACGTTTGTTTGAAAATGTAAGAGCAAGATAGTATTTCTAAAGACTCATCCAGGTAATTTACTAATACCGATTTTTATCCATTGTACGTAACAACATTTGACCATTTCAAGCTTGGAAACACGCGTTTTCAGGACAAAGAGCGATGTAGATTCAGTTTAGACACCGCAGAACACGTAGTTTCACGTCACAGGAAATACCGAAATTCCAATATAACGATTTTCTTTTTTTTTTTCTCATAAAAACAATTTCTTTAATTCCGATTGCTGCCTTATAGAAGATAGGGCAGGGAATGTGCACACGTGAGTACTTTAACTGGTATTCTTGTTAGCGCGCCTTTACGTTTGCAGAGAAGTGCTTGTGCTATGATCCGGCGTCGTTGTATGCATTTGCATCAGCTCAAGCGTTTGCGTTAGCATCCTCGTCGGCGCTCGTGATAAGGTTAACCAATGTTCACAACTGCGTATAATTTAAGAACTATTGCAGCATCATATTTGGTACATATATGTCTACAGCAGCTACATCATACAATTGTGTGTCCTTGACCTATATGTTACGGTAGACTTACTAAGGTGTGTGGCAACATTTTAAAGGACAAACTTTTCTTTTGATGATACGTTACTTTGAGACAAGGGAGTTTATATCTGGCCATAAAGCATATCCCTATAAGTGCAGCAGCTGCAAAGCATTCACATTGTAGATCTACATCATGCACAGAACATCCACACCAAAACAACATCATCCACATAAACTCCACAATTTGAGTGTGGATTTGATGTAAATTTGATGAAGATGTTCTGTGCATGATTTGGATCCAAAATGTGGAGTTTCCACACGTTCACATCTACACACTGAAATTGTGGAGTGTTTGTGGATGGTTTGATTTGGATGTGACTGTTTTGTGCATGTTATCTCATTCGGGTCATTGAAGTTATTGGCCATGTTTTCTTTCATCTGCTGCTTGAATTTATTACTTTCATTCAGTTCTTTATTCAATTCTTGTATTACCTCAGTCAAATTCTGCTTCATCAGTTGCTGGGTTGCCTCACGTTTCTTCACTTCCTCGGTTAATTCCTGTAGTTCTTCAGTGAAGTTCTGCTTTATTGCTCGTTGGACTGTATCACTGTTATTTATTATTAGCTCACCTATCAAGGTGAGCATATAGTATAGCCTTGGTCCGTCGTCCGTCGTCGGCGACGTCGGCGTCGTCGGCGTCCACACTTTTAAACATCTTTGAAACATCTTCTTCTCTGAAACCACTGGGCCGACTGAAGCCAAATTTCATATGGAGCCTTAACAGGATAAGGGAACGAAAGTTTTTATATTTCGCGCAGGTCACATGACCAAGATGGCCGCTATGCCCATATATTGAAAATCTTCTTCTCCAGAACCACCAAGCCGATTGCCTTGAAACTTGGTATGTAGCATTTTGGACTTTAGTACTACAAAGTTTATTTAAATGGTGACATTGGGTTGACCTTGACCTATTTCATGGCAAAGTCAAAAAAAAGTCCACAGGCTTTTGAATGACAAAAGCTGAAAAAGTGCATTTTTCTGTTGCTGTTGTGCTCTGTGATATGGAAATGCAGTCATTGTCAAACCCTATGAATACTAGAGGTCAATGTCATTTAGTGACCTTGGCCAAAGGTCATTTGTCTGCTGTGTGTCAACATTGTAAAGCACTTCTCCTCTGAAACTACAGGGCCAATTTCATTTAAGTTTCGTATGCAGCCTTCAGGCAAAGCCGGAAAGAAATTTTATATGTTCGGTCCTAGCTCATGACCAAGAAGACCACCATGCCCATATATGGCAAAAAAAATTAAAAAAAAAATTCTTCTCCAGAACTACTAAGCCGATTGCCTTGAAACTTAGTAGGGAGCGTCTTGGACTCTAGTACTACCAAGTTTATATAAAAGATGACCTTGGGTTGACCGTGACCTGTTTTGCCACAAGGTCAAATTTGTTCGCAAATGCTTTTGAATGGGAAAAGCTAAAAGATGCATTTTTTGTTGCTATAGTGCTCTTTGATATGGAAATGCAGACAACTTAAAACCCCTAGAAATTCTAGAGGTCAAGGTCATTTAATGACCTTGGCTAAAGGTCATTGTATGCAATGATTCAACATTTTAAAATGATTTCTCCTCTTAAACTACTTGGCCAATTTCAATTAAATTTCATAAGCAGCCTTCAGGCAAAGTGAGAAACAAAGTTTATATATTTCGCTCAGGGCACATGACCAAGATGGCCACCATGTTCATATATGGTTAAAACCTTGAAAAATCTTCTTCTCCATAACCACTGGGCGGATTGCCTTGAAACTTGGTATGTAGCATCTTGGAATGTAGTACTTTTAAGTTTATATAAATGATGACCTTGGGTTGACACTGACCTGTTTTGCCGCAAG
Source organism: Ctena decussata (assembly GCA_963989385.1). NCBI lineage: Eukaryota > Metazoa > Mollusca > Bivalvia > Lucinida > Lucinidae > Ctena > Ctena decussata. The sequence goes on along the minus strand of CAXDIV010000134.1, from coordinate 269,439 downwards.
GTCAAATTTGGTCGCTAATGCTTTTGAATGGGAAAAGCTGAACAAGAGGACCATTTTTCCTGTAGCTCGCCTGAGTCCATTCAGCCTCAGTACTCTAAGGTAAGTTACTCTAAATCAAATAGTACAATATTGTCTAATGTCAAGTGCATCTGAGATTTTATGCTTGTCGACGGCATTTCCATATCATAGAGTCTCATAGCAATGGAAAATGCACTTTTTCGGCAGGTGAGCGATTGTTGCCCTTGGGCGACTTGTTTCTTTCAAGTCCTGTAGTTCCTCGGTTAAGTACTGTTTTATTGCTTGCTGGTCTGCAGTAATTTTGATAAGTTCTTTATTCACTTCCTGCATTTCCTCAGTCAAAGTCTGTTTTATATCTTGTTGGACTGCATTACTTTTCTTTAGTTTTTCACTTAAGTCATGTATTTCCTCAGTCAAGTTTTGTTTCATCTGTTGTTGCCTGTCTAACTCTTCCGTGAGGTTCTGTATTTCCTGTTATGTTCTGTATCATCTCTTGTTTGACTCTGAAACTTCTCTTTAATTCTTTAATTTGCAAAGAACATTTACTTTGTCGTTTCGAGTTCAAGCAACCATCAACAATCATGAAAAATACCTCCAAAAGTTGAAAGATAGGCAATGATCAGGAATTAGTACAATCAAATCATGCCTTCAAAGTAAGGATTGTCAATATTTAAAAGATCATCTAGATATCTAGATGAAGAATTATAAGCCTCAATAATTTCAGATTGTTTATCATTAGGGAGAGAAGCCATGAAATCTCTTTCATAGTAAAATAAAAACAAATCCGCTACAAGAGGAGCACAATTAGTACCCATCGGAATACCAACAATTTGTCTGTATAACTTAGTATCAAATTTAAAGAGTAACTACACCTCAGGAACTGACTGAACCAGATCCTAAACCCTATCACCAACACCAAAGGGAAAGACCGAGTCTAATGTAAATATTATCTAAAATATATGTTAAGGCTTCACACATATTTTGACATAACCAAAGTTTATTGTATCTGTTGAGTCCTCGTCTTTGCTTCTTCATGGTGTTGAAATTTGATTTATGTGTTTACCGTGATGATTCATTGACGAGTTAGAGGGTTATCATGCGAACCGAACAACCAACTAAATGTTTTGTACCACTTCAGATACTGAGAGTGAGGTTGGGCCTGTAAAATCGATTTAAGCCCCCCAGTAATTCATTACTGACCGTTCCAAGGCGGTAGTTCTGTTGTGGTTCTCTGTTGGCTGTTTTTGGTAACAGAGTTTCTATGATGTTTTACCTTATGTATGTTCTTATTATTTTTGGTTCGGTTTGGGTTATGAGTGGCCACCTTTTGGGAACAAGCTGCTCATTCGGTTGGCCATATGTTCTCTGTATCTTGATTATTTGTAATCTTAGTTGTTTCCAACTATGGTTTGAGGGCTGGATTTGGATTTTGATTGTTTCAGTTCCTGGTCTTTGCATACTTTTTACTTTTATATCTTTTTTGGTGTTCAGAAGTAAAGATAGTGTTTCTCTCGTTACAGGCAAGGAAAAGCGAACTTTCTCTTTGGAACGTCCACTCAATTAAATTTATAAGTTTTTCCTTGATCAAATTATGTGGCAAAGTAGTATAGAGTGTAGAGAAATAATGAGTTGACAAACTGGCCGCACGAAATCCTCTTACCTTCGATTTATTAATTACCTTACCAAAAGAAATTTTTACCAGACCTTTCATAAACATTTTCACAGTTTCTTATGACAGTTTCTGACAGCAGTGAGGCAAGACGTTAATAATTTAGGAACTTCAGTAGTGGTAAAAGAACTAGAATTGGCAATAAATTGTGCTTTCTATCGCTTTTCATGAAGCTTAGGTAACCAATACTTCGTAGGATGTTTGTCTCGGTGTTCCTTAACATTCACAGAATACTGGAGGAATAATGACAGCAATGTTGTTCAACTACAGAACTCTCTTCTGTAGGTGCTTCTTTGTAGGCCTTTGTACCGCCAAGCTCCTGGTTTATAGAGTTTATGTAATATAGTCGTCAAACAACAGCAACGTTGTTTGCGGCCTTATCTGCTGGAACCAAAACAAACTTTCTATGGAATTCTTGGATACCTCGCCGTAGATATCGAAAAGTAGATTTAGGAATAGGGGATACAAGGTGAATGTTTTGCGAATAAATTTGATACGTTTATCTACTATTATGAAGATGCTTACTTTCCATGCCATGAAGGCATGAGGCTCAACATCCCCTCGTTTACACCATCAATCACCGAACTCATATAATGTGGATGCTATTTCTTCCTTACAATTTTTTTAAATCGATGCGGGAAGGAAATCTGTATTTTGGACCCTTAGAAACTATGTAACGAATTCCTGAATCTGAAATGATTTTCAAATTTCCAGTTATAACATGACCAGCTGCCGGATAACTAAATTCATAATCTTTACTGTCTCATGACTCAGGGGTGTTAGCATGAATGTCAAGATCGTGTGTGTGCTTTTTTCCCTATTGGTTTTGAGAGCGGTATGTTGGATTTGATTTTATTAATTCCTGATCATTGCCCATCTTTTTACTTTATATTATATTTATAACAAATTATTGGTGGTTCAGAATTTGGAAAATATGTAGGTATGGACGAAGTTAGGATCTATCCTTAAAGATACTATGTAAGTCAATAAATTCAATTCCTTAATTTATAAATGGAATTTAAATGTAATACCTTTTGTGATTTGTTTCAGAATCGAGTAATGGATGAAGAGCATGTTGAGTGTAACATTTAGTCAAGAGCGCAGCATCATACCAAAGATGACTTCTATCGTAAAATGTATTCGCTTCAGTATCTAGAACATGTAGTACAGAAATAGGTAGAGAATTTAAAAATGACAGCATAGAGTATCTACCATTTTCCTTTAAATTTTTCGACAAATTCTTAAGTGAAATAGTTGTTGTTGTTTTTTACAAAACGTTTTCTTTTTTCGTACATTATTTCCGTTTTGCCTCATGAGACCTGGATTTACGTTTCCGAAATTCCAAAAGGGAAAATACATCAAAATCGGGCAATTTACAAATATTGCCCTCATGATAAATATTATCATTAAATCCCAGTCGATAAGGAGTTAAATTCTAAATTTTATTCCCAAAACACAAATCTTTTGCAGCCTGAACCTAAATCAACATTCCATAACCTGAAGTTGGGTATCCAGCAGTTTCATAGTAAGTTTGTTTTGGTTCCAGCAGACAAGGCTGCAAATAACGTTGTCGTTGTTTGACGGTTACACTATATTAACACATTCAAACAAGAACTTAGCGGCACTAAGGCCTATGAAGAGACTTCAGAAGACGAAAAGTCTGTTGTCTTTAGGCACTGTAATGATATAGCCCTCAAGTTTTCTGTAAATGTAGAGGAACGGCAGGACAAGCTTCCTACGATGTACTAGTTACCTAAATTCATAACCACCATATAAAGCTAGGTTTATTCCTAATTCTAGTGCTTGTAACACTACTGAACTTTCCAAACTATTAACTTCTTGCCTTACCGCTATCAAAGTTCATGTAATTAGGTACTGCGAAAAAGTTTACGAACCGTCAGGCAAAAATTTGTTTTGGTCAATTAAAAATTCTACTGAGGTTCTTGATAAACTGAAGTCTAGAGGACATCGCGCGTCTAGTTTATCTACATACGATATTTCTACACTCCATACAACTTTGCCCCATATTTTGATAAAAAAGAAACAAAAAAATTAATTGAGACTACTTTTCAGAGAGAGGGTGCTCTTTATCTTGCTTATAATGATAAACATGCTTTTTATTACTTCCGATGACCAAACAAGGATTAAAATGTGGTCTTGCCAAAATGTTTGTGATGCTTAGGTATATCTTCTAGGTAACATTTTCATCAGATTTGGTACTAAGTTACACAGACAAATTGTAGAAATTCCGATGGGTACTAACTGCGCTCCTCTTGTAGCAGATTTGTTTTTATTTTGCTATGAAAGAGACTTTATGATGTCTCTTTCTGATGATATTCAAGCTCATGTCATTGAAGCATTCAATTCAACGTCTAGATACTTGGATTGACAATCCTTATTTTGAAGGAATGGTCAGTCAAATTTATCCTGCTGAACTGCAGTTAAATAAAGCAAATACTTCTGATACTGAGGCCCCATTTTTGGATTTACATTTATCAATTTTAGACGGGTTTGTTTCATATAAAATTTATGACAAACGCGATGATTTTGATTTCGACATTGTTAATTTTCCGTTTGTGGATGTTGATGTTCCCCGCACCACTTCTTATGGTGTTTACATTTCTCAACTTATACGTTTCGCTAGGGTGTCTAGGCTGTTTTAAATACTGGTAATAAAAGTTTGATTGCCAAGCTGTTACAGCAGGGGTATCGGTATCATAAACTTCGGAAAGCTTTTTTCTAAATTTTATCGTAGACACTTTGAATTGGTTTCTAAATATAATACAGGGTTAAGGTCACTTTTGCAACAAGGCCTATCGGAACCTGAATTTTATGCTGACTTAGTATATAAATTACGCAAAATCGTAGGGAAAACAGAATTTCCTGATCAATTTAAGAAAATTATCATGCGATTTAAACGCATTGGCTACAACATAGATGTAATGCGACAGTCTGCATGCTTAGTGGGTAACCCATCACGGTTGACAACTTTGCTGTCCTCTTTAACTGCACGCCGGTAGGTCGGGGTTCAGACTCTATGATAGCCCCTACATAAAGCTATATATTAGTAGGTTGGGGCCGGATGTTTGTCTGTTTCTTGGACCGGGGTTCAACTGGTGCTCTTCTTTTGCTCCAGTGTTCCAGTGGTGTCGCTGACGCCCCAGGGATCTCCAGGTGTCTCAACACGTTTTGGCTGTCGAGTCCTCATCCTTGCTTCATCACAATCATTTCTTGATTTTAATTGTTGACCGTGATGACTCTCTGATGAGTTAGGGGCGCTCCATACAAACCGAACTACTAACTAATTTTGTGTGCACCTCAGCGGAGGGTGAGGGTGAAGGTTTGGGCCCTGTAAAACCGGTTTAACCCCCCCCCCCCACCCCCAGCCAGTAGTTATTACTGACCGTCCCAAGGCGGTACTTTCTTTGCGGTTGCATTTGTTTTATGTTCGGTGCTGTTTGGTTTGTTATCATTATAACCTTTATGTGATAAAAATTTGAAAATAGGTAAAAATAGTTGTTCAATGTTTTTCGTATAAATTGCTTAGTCTGTTGTAACCCTTCTGTTGGTCTAAATTATTTAGTTTGGTAAAGATAGCTGAGTTGCCACCTATTTGGGAAAGAGCTGCTGACTTGGCTTATCACTTGTAATTTATTGTTTGTTGGGATGTCTTTGTCAATCTTTCCATTTGATGTTGGTAATAGGGTTTGGGATCTGATTCAGTCAGTTCCTGAAGTGTAGTTACTCTTTAAATTTGTAAGAATTTAATCCATTTTAAATCGATAAAACTGACACAAGATTGATTGCATTCATTATGTTGATACCCCAACCTGCTTTGGACGATGAAGCGACAGGGAATACTGTCACTCAGAAAGTTTCATACACAAGAAAAAAGTGACCTCTGCTTTAACATGTTATGACTATGTTAAGTGTGATTAGTTTTCATTGATTTGTGCAAACACTTTGTTAATCTATACACCTCATTTTAAGCAATAGCAAAGGCTCTTATCAGACTGCCTAAAAGAGCAGGTTTATCTGAATCTCCAGTTTCTCATATTGAGACATAATTTCTCATGACATGGCTCATAAATTAAGTGTACCAGGTCAACCCATTTATGTGTTTTATTGCACATAACTATTCATTATTACCTTCCATCGGCTTAATAAGACTAAATAGTGTTGACAAGTTTGTTAAGCCTAAACTTACACAGAGTATATACCATGATTACTGATACAAGCTGGGTCGTCAATTGTTAATTGGCTGCACAGATGTTTGGACTAACATTTTCTTAGTAAAAACCATCTTTTCTCACGGCCTATATCATTGGTACACTGTAAGGGGGAAGCAGGTATATCATTTTTTTGCCTTAAACTTCAGTTGGGTTAACTGTTTAAAGACACAAAATGTTCCCTAGCAATATTTTTTCCTTAAGACTAAACCTTATTTTGGAAGGGCAAATCTATGTAGGAAAACAAACTGGAAGTCACAAATATTGTCCCCCTTCGTAAAAGTGAAAGAAAAATGTCGAGGTATAACAATTCACCTTAAAGGTCAGCTATAAGGTGCTTTGTGTTGATGTAAATATACTAGAAAACATTTTCTAAAGTGACAAAAACTCAACAAGGAGCTTTCAAACCTTTTTTCAACACAGTTTCGGTCTGGTTGGACACAAGAAGTACTATCGAAATTGATATTTACTTTTGAAACAGATATATTCCCTTTAAACATTTACGACCATCTGCGCAACAAAACACAAATCTTGACACGACCATCGACAAAACTCTTGTATGAAATCATACGTATTTGAAAGTTTACCATTCAATCACGTCTTTTTCTCAATCTAGATATGCAGTAAAGCGTTAAAGAAACAGTTTTGCCGAAATGCCATGACTTCGATATTTATAAGACAGCCGAATAACTTTCGAATGAAATTTTATTTATAGGTTCGAAAGCTATTCGGCCGTCTTATAACTATAACAGTCATGGCATTTCGGCACAACTGTACCTGTAACACTTTACTGCATATCTAGACTGAAATGAGGACGTGATTATATGCAAAATTTTCAATCAAGAGTTTTGTCGATGGTTGTGTCAAGATTTGTGCTTTTGTTGCACAGATGATTGGAAATGTTCAAAAGGAATGCTGATATGGTCGTAAATGCTAATAGGTAGACCCTTCCTGTGAAACAGGGCTGTTTATTCTTGTTACGTATAAAGCTGGAATCTAATTTAACTCTGGTTATAAAGAGCACTAAGAAGGGCACTCACTGATGGGTCCAGTTTTGCAAATGATAAAGGAAAAAAGACTGTTCATGCTTCCTTCTGGCGAAGCAGTAGAAAAATGCAAAAGTCACCATGTTTTTCTGATAAAACCTGGCTTACACAGTGAGTGTATCTTAAGTGTCTAAACGTTTCTAGATAGAAGGAAATATGCCCAATATCATTGTAAAAAACAGATCTGTAAAATATTTTGTCAGGGCAGATATGTTTAAGAAAAAGTATCAGAAAAAAGCTGTTTTCCTGTCACACGCAGTTTCCCGCTATATCTCGTAACTAATACTTTCGTGGACGCAAATTTGCCTACATACCGTGAATATGTTACCCAACTCTTGAGTCTTGTGCAGCTAGAAGTAACATTTATCCTTCTGTTTTATTCAAATGATCATGGGCAGGTGGTCGGTTGGGGCGATGGCGCTGGGTAACTTTCAGTGCCGGGGCGTCGTACTTATTTGGATAATAGTAGGACAAGTTCCTTCTGCGCTTGCAGTAAGTGCAGGTGGGAGTTGTTTGGATATTTTTTCTCTCTCCTATCGTATCTCTTTTCTCCTTCCTCTCTCTGGTAGACGGTCCGATAAAGACTGAAATACGGTCTCAAAGGGCCGTTCAACTCAAAACAACCAACCACAAGATCATTATTATCCTTATTAGGATTAGTAATGTCACTATGCACACTCTTGCCTGGATTAAGTATGGGCGCAAAAACACGGTCTCACAATTAATGAACGGAGTTTATCAGCCAGCCGCTGAAAGATGAATACCCGTGCCCGTAAATAACTCCGTCTCCGTGACCGGAACCACCGGTACGAATCCAGACTTTGTCACCCGCTGCTAGCTGAATAGAAACAATGCGACTGCTAGAAAGATTGTGCTCTGTTCCACCAGCAGACACATAGTTCGACATAAAGCGTTTACCATTCCTAACCATTTCAACTCTCTGAAACTGGTTTGGTCGAATCATAATATCCATATAGAAAACGTAGATGCCATCCGACGGTGCGGTAAAATTTCCCGACTGCTGATCGTATACCTGGTCGGTGTTAATTATGACTTGGTTAAAAATGATCGTTTCTCTTGAATTAGGATCTGCCACCCAGTCTGAAGACAGTACAGCGGTGAATGCCACCCTAACATCCATACCTTTCTCTGGAATATAAGGCATACATGTATTAAGAAACTCATGGAAAACTAGAAAGGTTTTGAATGCTTCTTTATATAGTCAATGGTCAACATCTTCCATCCCTTTATGTCATATTGCGCACAAAGCCTATTTTGGATGATTTAAGCTCTCCTGTCACATGAGAATGGGTTTGATATCACCAAAATCTAATCAATTCTGCACCTACCAACTCTAATTAAACTCTAGACCTTTTCCAAACAAACTTTTCAAGCAGTCAGTTAAACATAAAGTCCGGTAACTGAAAGTCACACTCTTGGGCCATATTCATAAAGCCACTTAAGTCGTTGCTATGCGGTTGCTAAGGCTAAATATTGTAGCGCCGGCCGGGCGGCTAGGATGATGTGGGGTCTTGCCCAAACATCCTTATTAAACTGGTTTTGTTATAGGGCCACTGATGGACATGGGTAACTCGAGAGATAAGAAGTATTGACATAAAATATTTAATTAACAAGAAAAAGTAACAATTGTAAATATTAAACGTTATCCACAACAATAGTGCATAGAACTTTGAATAGCCTATTGAGATCAAGCAGACAAAAGGGTGCAGCTCCCTTAAGCAGACAACAAAATAAACTATGAGGGGGCAGGGCAGGGCAGGACTTACCAGCTCAACACAGGGACAACCCAGGGAGCTTAAAATTGGGTTAAATTATCACTAAATAAATTGAGATAGATAGAAGAGCTAAATAATCACCCTGGTCTTGGTGCCAGAAACATGTCTGGTAAAATTTGATGATAACAGATGAGAATTTCTGAGTTGAAAATGGAAAGAGTCTTATCTTCTCAACAGTCAAGGAGCCACTGAGTGCGTGAGAAAGTAAACAGACGATAGTAAAGAGTTGTAGAATCTGATTGGACCATAGAATGCCTAACACCAATGAGAATTCAGCCTCAGCACGCGCCAAATGAGCCATAGATCCGATTGGTCACATATTGCCTGACAGAACCTGATCTCTCATCCTAGTTCCATATTCCAAAGCTCAAAAAAGTAGTCCAAAGGGAAAGTGATGGCTTACCTCTCAATCCCTGTTTTAGAAGTCAAACTATTCAACGAAAGTTCATGGAATAGAGAAATAAGATGTTTGTAGGCCAGTTTATCAGCTAAATGTATATATGAGTACAGATTGCAGAAAAGGTCAAATTACTATCACTGCGCCTGGTAAACAAAGATGGCTGCCGGAGAAGCTATTAAAATCATATGGATTTTACAAAGGAAATTACCGGAACATCCATGCAAACTTGAGCTATATCCCTAGAGAAGTTACCAGCTAGAGACACCAGGTCAATATCCAAGGCGCTCCTGGGTCTTGCCAGGGGAGAACAAGTGAGATAAATCACAGGATCATGCCGGTTACTAGTGTCCATACTCGAAATAGGCAGTCAGGTTGCCCAAGTTTACTAAGCGACTAAAGCTTTCAGTCAGGGTTCAAAGCTTAATGGTGACCTCTGATAGGAGAAAAAGAGGTCTGCTAAACACAAGGGAAAGAACAAAAAGGGTTGGGGAGCCTGGACAGGGCTCGGGCCGGACAACTATAACAAGTTACATGAGACAGAGTGGGTGGGGTAAGAGATAGTAGGTGGGATGGGACCAGGAGCTGCTATTGCAATATAAAAGAAAAAATAGGAAACGCCACACTGCCCCCTCCTTTGAAGAAAGGCTTGACCTCAAGCCTTAAGAATAATACATATATGAATATCTACCAACATACCATAATATTAGGAACAATACTACTACCTGATCCCTTCCTCCAGGTAGTATCATCATTTCTAACTATACTGTATGTTACCAACATATCGTAAATATAGATGTTCAACTATCCTATAAAATTGATCACTCTAAGCTTACTATGAGGATTTTTATGGCTTCACTGTAATTCAAGTCTTCCCTAATTCTCGTCACAATACAGCTGGTTTAGGGCTTACTTTAAAGATGTAATGTAAATCTATGACCTTAATTTATTTAACTTGAATTAACACACACACACTGGACTAGAGTAATTAAAGGAACTCCGAATAATCTTGTAAATTTTTGTAAGAGGACGGAAAGTATCGCGGTTTACTGTTTAGCACCATTTCATCAGCACAGTAGTCATTAGGTCACCTAAATCACTTTGTTAGCAAGCGTTACTGCCCTTGAATAATTGTCACTAGCCTGAAATATCTAAACCCACCCTCCTCCACAGTCTCCATAATGTGCTCGCTATTTATTACCCGAACCATGGAAGAGGAGGAAAGTGCTTTATCCCTGTGGCTGTCCATTAATGCTGCCAAATATCCTTTTGGATCAGATTTAGAATTCACGGTAGAGGATGTAATGGAAAGTTCACTCTGGGTTTTATTACTGGTACTTAGGTCCAAAGGTTGCATTAAGGATAGATTCTCAGGTGTTGGCTGCTGTAGGTCTGCAGGAGGAGTGGTGGCCCGGATGGTGGGAGGACTGGTGGCTTCCGGAGACAATGCTGGCAACTCAGGTGTATTCAGAGTTGATTCTGGAGTGTACCCTCGGTACACGTCCCTCCGGAACGTTGGACTCTCCACGTCCATAATGGTGGCGATTTCAGTATCCAAGGTGATGGTATCTGTGGCCGGAGTGGTGAGGGGTGTCAATGGCTGAGTTGGTCTGGGTGGTGTTGGTGGTTGGGGCACACTTGATTTCCTAGGGTCCCGGTTGAAAAGACCAGGGAACCGGGTCCGGTAAGCAGCTTTCAACGTGCTGAACTCCTCCAGAAGATGATCTAGTGGAAGGGGGTGCTTATTCTGAGCGTGTCTCTTTAAATTATCAAAGCGCCGGCTCTCCACCGTGTAAGAACACCAGAAGCACTGAAAGGCTGGTCCATGGGCAGCGCCGTAGTGCATCGATAGCCCTTTAACGCTGCCAAACCTCCGATGGCACTGCTGACATTGTAAATGCCTAGAACGAGAAGAAGGCAAACACAAGATTAAGTGACAGTTCAACCCCGGGTGCAGGTTGACCACGTAGGTAGAAGATCTACTAAGTACTTGACTTATGCCCGTCAACACTCACAGTGCTTCTACAAGGCTTCGTGGCCCATGGTCATGCATCTAGTACCTTTAAGAATTTATCAAAATAAAAATAAAATAAAAATACTTAAAAGCAATTTCAGGGGTACGGTCTGCTGAATATAAAGGCACACAGCCTGGGCTATAGTTTCTATCCCTAAACAGAGGTTCCTACTCACTCGTACCCCAGATAAGCCGCCTAAGAATTCATTAATATAAAGTGCTAGGTAAATTTTCCCTGATTATGGTACAGACACAGAAACCATTTGTATTTAAAGTCAGATGAGTTTACAACAAGCAACATTAGCTATGAACAGCTATTAAACCGACTAACATACAATAATATACAGATGCATATGTAAGAGACCATTATAGTTTACATTATAATGTTTTACATGCATAAATCATGTAGGAATCCTATAAGAGACGTATTCCTATTCTAGTCAAGTACCCCTTATATATTTTATTGGAATTGCCATAATTTTTTTTTTTTTTTTTTTTTTTTTTTAAGGGCTTTAATTAATCTTCACCAGTCTCAACCTCATTGGACCCATGAGAGAGAATACAGAGTCAATTTATTTTCAATTTTCTCTTATGCCTACCCCCAAGTTATCTTCCTTTTCGCCAGTCCTGGAAATGTCCCTTATATGGCTTTAGCCTGTCATGGTGAACGATTTTGGAGGGAAACCTAGGCCCTTTCTGAATTTTATAATTACGATCGGACAGAACCATGAGGATCATATAGGGACCGTCCCAATAGTTCATTAGTTTTGGGCTTAATCCCTTTTTCTTGGCGTACACTCTTAGCCAAACAGGACAACCTATCTGGTACGTGTGTAAGTTTACGCGGTGGTCATACAGGCGTTTCTGACGGTTGCTAGCTTGTTCCATTTTATCGCGACATAAATGATGGATCTTGTCCATTTCTGCAATGAGCTTTTGTACATAGGTGGCAGGACTATTGTAACTTTCCTGTGGCCCACAGCCATATAGTAGGTCGCAAGGTAGTTCAATTTCTCTACCAAAAGTCAAAAATGCTGGGCTGAAACCAGTGCTGTCATGCACAGACGACCTGTACGCAAGCATAACCAACTGTAGATATTGGTCCCAATTTCTTTGGTTGGAATCTATGTATTTTGCGAGCATGTCCAAGAGGGTTTTATTGAACCGTTCAACGAGCCCGTTATTCTGGGGATGTCCAGGAGAACAGCGCTTTTTATGGATTTTAAACCGTGAGCACAGCTCATGAAATAGTTCTGATTCGAATTGCTTCCCCTGATCAGAAATTATCTCCCTTACAGTACCAAATCGTGTCATATACTGGTTAACCAAAATATCCGCAACTGTTGTTGCGCACATGTCGGCTACCGCAAATGCTTCAGTCTATTTTGTGAAATAGTCTGAAATAACTTGGACATAGGCATTGCCAGATTCACTACGTCTAACCGGGCCTAAAAAATCTATTCCTATTCTTTGATTGGGATGCCCCGCAGGATATTGTTTCATTGCTGCACGTGCTGGCTTTGGTGGATTCTTCCTGGCCTGACAAGGTACACAACCCTGTATCCATAACTCAATGGAAGTACGATAGTTTACCCAATAAAACCGTTGCTGCACACGTGAGATGGTTCGTTTTAAGCCCAAGTGACCTGCCGCAGGGTCATCATGTAAGGCAGTCAGTACCTGACTTTCCATGTGTTTTGGCACCAGAATCTGCATAGTGACAACCTTACAGGGAGAACTTATGTGCTTCCTATATAAAACATTGTCGCGAATTTCTAGCTGATCCCACTTTGACCATAGGGCTTTCACAGTTAAACTGCAGGGGGAGATACTTTCCCATGGCGGTTTCTCATGCTGCTGTTTCCTCAGGCTATAGACCAGCTTAAGGTCTCTATCTTGCATTTGCTCTTCATGCCACTGAACTGAGGTAAAGGATGTTAGCCATGTTTGATTTTGGCTTCGCGTAACAGCTCTTACTGCAGGATTTTGATAATTATCTAGGTTTACGCTATCTTCAGTCTGGGTGCTTACCGTAGAGTATGACTTGGTACTAGGTTTACATCCAGAGCACGTACTCTGGCTATTAGCTGTAGTATCTAAGGTTTGCGCTTTCTTTTGTTCTTGTTTTTCACAATAACTGCAGCAATCAGCAATGCAAGGCCGACGCGATAATCCATCGGCGTTCCTGTGTAAAGCTCCACGGCGAAATTCAAGAGTAAAATGATAAGTGGAGAGTACTTGGAACCAGCGACATAGCTGACCCTCTGCCACTTTAAAGCGGAGCAACCAGGAAAGGGCACCATGGTCGGATCTTATTTTGAACTGTACTCCATACAAGTAATGATGAAAGTGCTTGACACTCTCCACTACCGCCAGAAGTTCACGACGAGTGACACAGTAATTGCGTTCTGCACGTGACAGTGTTCGGCTATAATATGCAACTGGATGCTCTTGACCTTCATGGGTCTGAGAGAGTACAGAACCGAGCGCAAATCCACTACAATCGCAGTCGAGCAAAAAGGGTTTAGATGGATCCGGGTATGCTAAAACAGGGGCTGATATAAGTTTTTGTTTTAGCTTATCAAAGGCAGCCTGACACTGGGGCGTCCAGTCATAGGTCTGATTTTTCTCTGTAAGCTTATGCAGAGGTTTCGCCATGTCAGCATAACCAGAAATAAATCGGCGATAATAGGAAGTGGTCCCTAGAAAGGCGCGAATCTCATGAAGAGATTTTGGGATGGGCCAGTCTCTCACAGCGGCTACTTTTTCAGGATCTGTTGCCACACCCGCCTCGCTCACGACGTGACCCAAGAACAGCACAGACTCGCGAAAGAACTGGCATTTCTTGGGGTTGATTTTAAGGCCAGCCTCACTTAGACGGCGTAATACTTCGCATAGTCGCTCTATGTGAGTTTCAAAGTCAGATGCGAACACAATAATGTCGTCTAAATAAACCAAGATCTGTTTCCAGTGCATTGTTCCTAGAATAGCCTCCATCATTCGCTCAAATGTTGCAGGCGCATTGGTTAAACCGAAGCTCATAACTCGCCACTGAAAGAGGCCAACGTGAGTGCAGAAAGCGCTCTTTTCTTTCGCGTCATCATCAAGCATTACCTGGTGGTAACCGCTTTGTAAGTCAATTGTACTGAATAATTTTGCTCCTTTTAAAGCGTCAATGCTCTCATCAATCTTTGGAATGGGATACACATCCCTAACTGTGACAGAATTCAGCAGGCGATAATCGCAACAGAAGCGTATACTTTTATCTTTCTTCTCAACTAGCACGTTGGGTGAAGACCAGCTACTTGAGCTAGGTTCAATTATGCCTTGAGCCAACATGCGCTTAATTTCTGTTTCAACAGCTTCTCGTTTGGCAAGCGGTAATCGACGCGGCTGCTGTTTTATAGGTGGGTGGCCAGCGGTGTCAACCTTATGACGAACTATGCCAGAAATACCCAAATCGTCCTTCGATTTAGCAAAGGTGTCCTTAAACTTAAAAAGAAGGTTGCGAACTGCATGCTGCTGCTCTGAGTTAAGTTTAGGATATGTTTCCTGCCAAAGATTTTCTAAGTGCTCGGGCACTGGTACTTCATCGTGTGATTTCGACAGATTTCGAATGCAAACGGGTTCCTCAGGCTCGGATGCCATAGGAATTATGCGCAAAGCTGCCTCGCAGGAAGCCGCGTTCATACCCTTGTACAGTTTAACATCAGTTGGACCGGGGTTTAGTATTCGGAGTGGCACTTGGCCTGAATCAGTATACACAACAGATTTTCCCATAACTAACCCCTTATTCCCTAGCCCTGTTCCATCAGGCTCTACAATTACCTGCTGAACATGAGATGCATCCCCCTTAATTTGTCCCATTATAATGGTTTCGGAAAAAGAGGGTATTGTAACGGTGCCAGCAAGACTTATTCTAAAGATTTTGGGCATTTGGCTTTCTCGCTGACATGCGACTGTGTGACCCTGGATTTTGAGGAAACATTGCCTTATGTCTATTTCACATCTGTGCTCAAATAAAAAGTCATAACCAATCACAGCAGGTGCATCTATACTTGCAATTACCATTTTGCTCAAATATACATGGTTAGCAATGTTCAAGGGGATAAACGCATATCCCTCTGGAACAATGCTACCACCATCTGCTGTCCTTAAGCTGCCAGTGGCAGGTTGTAGTTCCGGGCGCAAATTCTCTGGAATCTGGCGATACTTGGCAGGGTGTAATATTGACAGCGTTGCACCGGTATCTACAAGACAATTTATGTTCACGCCATTAATGCTAGCTTTTAAGTAAAGGCCATCGTTATTTTGACTCTGATTAATATCCAAGATTTTTCCTTTGGGCCCTAATGAAGGTTGGACTGGTGCATGGCCCGCTGCATCAGACCATTCTAGTTTAACGAACTATTCTGGTTAACCTCAGCACTCCCTTGGGACGTACCATAGGGTTTATATTTCTTTACCCGCCAGTCATTTTTGGATATAATCCCTTTCCTTACATCTTCGGCAAAGTGTACACAATTTCGCTGGATATGCCCTCTGGTTTTACAGTAGAAACATGTTCTACTTTCCTTAGCATCCCCAGGACCCTGCATGAGTGAATTTTGCCCTTGCTGATTCCTATTTTCCATTTTTGCAAGCCGCCCTAAAATCTCTTCATGCCTATATGAGGCCAGCTCAAACTCACTGGTTGCCCTTGCATTTCCCCTTACATTAATCTGACCCCCTTGAGAGACATTATGAAAAGCTTCGTATTTCTGACATTTTTGTAGGGCATCTTCAGCAGTTCTGATATCACTGTCTATTACATTCCATTGCATTTCTTGGTTGTTCAAGGCTAAAACAAATTGATCAAGGGTTAAGGAATCCCTAGTTGCCCAGTCCACCCCTGGATAAGCCAGTGAAACCAAGCGTTTGATATCCTGCAAAAGGGCTGGTAAAGATTCACCTTTTCCCCTTACCCTATTTCTTAATTTAGCCTTAAAGACCCGTACATCATCCCCAGGGCCAAATTGTCGTTCTAGGGCTGCAACCATAGCATTATAATCCCTTCTCAACTCTGGACCAAGTTCAGATAAAACACCAGCAGCCGCCCCCCCTCAAACATATTGCTAATTCCAAGGCCTTAGTCAGGGAATCCCATTTATTTATTTCCGCTATCATTTCAAACTGAACAATATAGTTCCTCCAATCAGATTTTCCGTCATACGGAGCAGGTTTCCTATCTTTGTGTCTGGGTTCATACCCTTGACCCTCCTGGGGCATATGCAACCTGTCTGATCTACTCCACCCAGTGTAGGGATCTGTCCTAAGAGCCCCCCATTGGGTCCTATTGTTTCGAATGGCTACCCCCATGCCATTATCCCTATCATTATTATTGGAAGAATCACTCGGGAAACCCAAATTATAGCTTGTTTGACTATACATGGCCTCTATGCCCCTTGCCACACCCTCCCGTGGTTGTGTCAGACCCGTAGTCTGTACTGCAGCCACACCCTGATTACCATAGGAGTTCCAACTATCTAACGGGCTATCCCTACCGCCAAGGTGCCCCCATGTGGAAGGACGCTGTGATGTGGATTCGGACCTCAATATCTGCCCCTGGAGAGAAGAAGCTGACTGGCCATTATCAGCCACCACCCCCATTGACGAGTCCTGCTCAAAGCCCGAATTCCTAGTAACGTGTGAGGCAGTCCTACCCCCACCATCACACCGTCCAGCCATGTAATCGGAGATTGTGAAAGGAACTTGAGAGGATTTCACTCCCCCCTTGGGCACTGGAGTTCCCCTAATCACCTCACTGGAATTCAAGTCTGATTGATTTTGATTAGTAGAATTATCACTGACCCCTGTTTCCCCAAAAATTCTAGCTCTTCTCATTTGCACTTCCCCACTGGGTGTTGCATTTATAAACGTGTCAGAGCGGAATGCTTGGCATGAAGCTGGTCTTAGAATGCTCTTAGAGTATGTCTCAGAGCTTGCTGAGGCCAGCAGAATATTTTCTCCTGAGCTGACAGGCAAATCCTCCTTTTGCGTTTCAGGAGGTGGAGGTATTACAGGAGGATTGAGTGGCTCCCAGGCTGACCCATGTCCATCATCCCTTGGCCGTTGCCTATCCAAATCTTTATTGATATTGCTAGCTGACGAAGCCATGTTCAGTTAATTTATATTTATGTAATTTTTTTTTTTTTTTTACTGTATTTTATTATTAGATCTACTGTCTTTTATTATTACTTTTTTTTTTATTACAATATGTTGAAAGGAGTGAGTCTGTCGGATTGCTTAAATTACCTCCAATAATCTTCAGCAACTGACAATCCACTAAGCTGCCGCCAAATGTAGCGCCGGCCGGGCGGCTAGGATGATGTGGGGTCTTGCCCAAACATCCTTATTAAACTGGTTTTGTTATAGGGCCACTGATGGACATGGGTAACTCGAGAGATAAGAAGTATTGACATAAAATATTTAATTAACAAGAAAAAGTAACAATTGTAAATATTAAACGTTATCCACAACAATAGTGCATAGAACTTTGAATAGCCTATTGAGATCAAGCAGACAAAAGGGTGCAGCTCCCTTAAGCAGACAACAAAATAAACTATGAGGGGGCAGGGCAGGGCAGGACTTACCAGCTCATTCCAGGGACAACCCAGGGAGCTTAAAATTGGGTTAAATTATCACTAAATAAATTGAGATAGATAGAAGAGCTAAATAATCACCCTGGTCTTGGTGCCAGAAACATGTCTGGTAAAATTTGATGATAACAGATGAGAATTTCTGAGTTGAAAATGGAAAGAGTCTTATCTTCTCAACAGTCAAGGAGCCACTGAGTGCGTGAGAAAGTAAACAGACGATAGTAAAGAGTTGTAGAATCTGATTGGACCATAGAATGCCTAACACCAATGAGAATTCAGCCTCAGCACGCGCCAAATGAGCCATAGATCCGATTGGTCACATATTGCCTGACAGAACCTGATCTCTCATCCTAGTTCCATATTCCAAAGCTCAAAAAAGTAGTCCAAAGGGAAAGTGATGGCTTACCTCTCAATCCCTGTTTTAGAAGTCAAACCATTCAAGGAAAGTTCATGGAATAGAGAAATAAGATGTTTGTAGGCCAGTTTATCAGCTAAATGTATATATGAGTACAGATTGCAGAAAAGGTCAAATTACTATCACTGCGCCTGGTAAACAAAGATGGCTGCCGGAGAAGCTATTAAAATCATATGGATTTTACAAAGGAAATTACCGGAACATCCATGCAAACTTGAGCTATATCCCTAGAGAAGTTACCAGCTAGAGACACCAGGTCAATATCCAAGGCGCTCCTGGGTCTTGCCAGGGGAGAACAAGTGAGATAAATCACAGGATCATGCCGGTTACTAGTGTCCATACTCGAAATAGGCAGTCAGGTTGCCCAAGTTTACTAAGCGACTAAAGCTTTCAGTCAGGGTTCAAAGCTTAATGGTGACCTCTGATAGGAGAAAAAGAGGTCTGCTAAACACAAGGGAAAGAACAAAAAGGGTTGGGGAGCCTGGACAGGGCTCGGGCCGGACAACTATAACAAGTTACATGAGACAGAGTGGGTGGGGTAAGAGATAGTAGGTGGGATGGGACCAGGAGCTGCTATTGCAATATAAAAGAAAAAATAGGAAACGCCACAATATCTATAAAGGAGATTCCCTACAACTATGAAATTTGGTCTGGAGGAACAGTCTTTGTAAGACTGTTCCTCCAGAGCAAATTTCATAGTTGTAGGGAATCTCCTTCAAAGAAATTTAGCCTTAGCAACAGCATAGCAACGACTTAAGTTGTTTTATGAATACGGCCCCTGGTTTTTAACAGTGATCGAATATGAGATGTGGCATGAACAAGTTATTTTTGAATACTCTAAGCCATGTTTTGACCTTGAAAGTGGTATCAAAGTAATTAAAATATATTCAACCCCTTGTTTCATGCCAACAATGCTTTGGGAAGAAAATTCCAAAACTGCGATTTTTGTGAGAAAGCGTTGCTTTAACGCAATTTTCATGCAGGTTTTAGTGCGAATGTAAACAGTGTGGTCTATAAAATCAGTAAATACTTAAAAAGTAGAGATGTCATAAGAGACTTAGTTTTTACGCAATTAAAAAAATGCATTTTTAGAGTAATGACAACAGATTTCGAAAATCGTCTAAAACATCAAGTTGAAATCAATGTGTGCACCTTTTTAGATCTTGGCCTACAAGACCATATTTTATAGAGCCTGGTTACTCCATATTGCAACCGGAAATTGTCACCCATTTTGCACACTTCCGGTTTTGGGATAAAATTTACAATTTGAATTAAACGTTATTTCTGTGATGAAATTTATTCTCCGGAATGTTACCGAAGACATCCAGTAACGATGCGTTATCGCCAAATATTTCTGTGCCGTAAGGCCAATAATAACGTCTACAGAGCAGCGCGGACTTCGTACCTGGATTATGTGCTTACAGCTGAACTTCAGAGATTAACTGGCGACAGTGCATTTCTTCGCGTTATTGCGTGGACCTAACGGCAAGTCCGACCGCTTCAAATCTTTCATTACTTTTGAATTTTAGTGAAGGTATTTGGTTACCTCTTCGGGATGAGATTTGTCCTCAAGAACTACGATATTTCCGAAAGGCCTTGCTGAAGAAGTATTTTCAATCCGACATTATATATTTAGACCCTATGTCGAAATCCGTCGATAAAATACGAAATTTATTATATCTTTAACCTGGTTTGAGAAGTTTTGCTCTTAAAACTTTTATTACGACTATTAAAGTCATCGGCATGACTAGACACTTGAGCAAAACGAATAAGTTGAGAAATAAAAACACCATAGTATGTCAATTTTTGTAACCGTGACTTTCAGAATGTGCCAAAGCCACTATAATCTTAATCAATGTTTTCACGCATATTTGGCCCTAATCTATAATTTAGTTCAAGAGATAGAGTCAAGAAAAAAGATTCAAGGTCACCAAAACCTAATCAGATCATGTTGTTATCCTAATAATTTATCTAAAAACGTTTGGCCAAAATCTGTTTAGTAATGCCTGAAATACTTTGCAGAAATAAATGATGCCGACACAGGACGCTATGCCAAAACATCATGTCCCTTATGTCTTTGTTCGGCTTTAGCCGTATAACCTTATTATTGACCTACATTTTAAGTATTTCATTGGCCAATATAAATAAACACTTTTGCTTTCTCTTTCTACTTTTGCTTTCTCTTTCTACTTTCAGTTTCATTTGCTTACTTTCGCTTTCTCTTTCTACTTTAAGTTTCTGGCTGTCGGCATATATACCGTGTCGTGATGAATCTAGATATTTCGGTCCGAATCGCTTATTGCCAAGGAATATTTCGCCTGTTATATAAAATATGAAACCAACAAAAAACGGCACAGAAATCGAAGATGAAATAAGTAATTGTTGCTGACTTAGTTGTTGATGTTATGTTGGAACTGCAACACTTTTAAGGTTATATGTGGGGCGATCAGTCAACCAATTCTCATTGATATGTGCAACACAGACAAACCCCAATCAAAGTTCAACAGCATTTCCGAATCGACACCCCAACACCAACAACAAATACGCATATCAACATGCGTATCCGTACAATCTGGTCAGCACATTCGATATCTTACATGTACCTGACTCATACATATTACAGCACAAACTTCTATTTAATCTAAGCCGATTATCTTTTTTAAAGATATTTCTTGTTTTCTTTGTTTGTTTTGTTTTTATTTTTTTGTTTTCGTTTTAGTGGGACGGGCGGGGGAGGGAGCATAAAGCTGTCAGAACAAGCGAACGAGCATGTAATTTTTTCAACTCAAGGTTTTTAAAACCAACTTTCATGGTTCAAAGAGCCCCACCAAACTTGTTTATACAACACACAGTGACAATCAGGTGTACATGTTATATGCCGTTATGTACATATACGTACATACATGTAACATGTACACATGGTTGTCACTGTGTGTTGGTTGTATAAACAAGTTGGTGGTTTTTTAACCATTGAAATTAATACATTTCGGCTGCCTTCGTGAATGGAGGTGCAAAAAAGTTATATTTCAGATGACGGAAAACGGAGCTCTACGTTTCAAAAATTTGGCCAAGTTCAAGGTAATATATGACTAATTTAATAAGTGTTATTTTCATTCAACAGTAAATATATAAACTATAATAGGCATATCTTATGATTATTTCTGTAATTCAGAACAAGAGTGCATATTGTTTTCGTTACACTACAAAATACAAAGCACCCGTATATTTTAGCCACCTAGTCACATTGACATTTAGAATTACCTTAATACAGGTTTGTCTATATATAGTTCATACTGCCTGAAATACAGCAAACAGGGTCGCATTAGAAGCATTCATCTGGTTAGAACAGTAGAAAAATTGCTCCGAAAAGGGGAGATATGGGCTTCAGCTACTATAAAGCGCCCAATTCACACTCCCGTCTGATGCAGATTCGAAGCAATATTTTTCAGAGATCCGTTTCGATGAACAGGAGATAATTTATGATAGATATGAGGGATGGTTAGAGAATTTACATGTTTTTTTTTCCTTCTTCTTCCTTTATTTTGTTGATATGATGTATAAATGGAGTACAATATTCCAGTCAACAGTATTTTAGTTAAGTCGAGATTTGTCAGACTTTTACAAAACTTTAGAAGAATGGCATCAGTATACCAGTCAACAGTATTTCAGTCATTGCCTTCTTGTCTATGGAAAACGGCTAAAGATAGACTAAACTACTGTATCAAAGGGCCGTTAACCCCAAACAACCAACCAACCAATTCAGTCATGTCGAGATTTGTAAGACATTCACACAAATTCAGAACTTCGGAAGAATGACTCCAGTATTCCAGTCAACAGTATTTCAGTCATGTAGAGATTGTGAAACTTTTACATAACTTTAGAAGAATGGAGCAAGTATTCCAGTTAACAATATTACAGTCATGTCGAGTTTGTCAGGCGTTTACACAACTTTGGAAGAATGGCGTTAGTATTCCAGTCAACATTATTTCAGTCATGTCTAGATTTGTGGGACCAATACGCAACTTTAGAAGAATGGTGCCAGTCAACAGTATTTCAGTCATGTCGAGATTTGTGAGACTTTTACACAGCTTTAAAAGAATGGCGCCAATATTACAGTCAACAGTATTTCAGTCATGTCGAGATTTGTGAACCTTTTACACAATTAAAGTAGAATGGCGCCGGTACTACAGTCAACAGTATTTCAGTCATGTCGAGATGTGTGAGACATTTACACAACTTTAGAAGAATGGCGTAAGTATTCCAGCCAACAGTATGTCAGATATGTCGAGATTTCTGTGACTTTTACACAATTTTAGACGAATGGCACCAGTATCGTGGCATCATGTGTTATCGCCAGACATGTGTTTCCGATAGCTTCCTGTATGTCGCGAGCGTTTTTGATGTGCCGACGTCACATATCACATGTACCGCTTGTTTGACAGACGAAAGATTTTTCTAGAACTTTGCAAAGTCTCTTCAAATAAAGGTAAACTTACCCGTTGTGTAAAACACCATGGCCCGAGGTTATAAAACTTTTTCCATGCTCAACTCAGCTGAGCATGTTTCGTATTTATCAGCAGAGAAAATTTCATGCTCAGCTGAGTTGAGCACGAAAAAAGTTTTATAACCTTGGGGCCATGTTTCTAATCCATTTTCGTTTGTAACACTTTTTTGTCCATTAAAAATCGCTGAAATTTAGTCGTGTGTATTCACTGCTTCCAAGGACGCTTTCTCTTGTGTTTATTTACCCATCCGTGCTAAAAATAGATTGCAGCTACACAGCTTCCCGCGCTGAATATTTAAAGTACGGTGGCACGAAAGTGCCATATATGCATAGGTATGCAGTTTGTGACTTCTTGCTAATTCATTGTTTTCAGTGTTAAAATAATGTTTGTAAAGGTTTGTTTCAAGCCTGGGATCCTTCAGGAATATATTTCATGAGATCTTATTTATTTTAGATACCGCCTAATTTTAGAATCAGGTATGTATTTCTTCTGTTATTGAGAGGTCATGTCTTTCAGTCCTCAATAAATTTCTATTTCTGATTTTAATGTTTGTTTTAACATTGTTCATAATTTTTAACATAAACTCATTGTTTTAAGACATGTTTATAACACAGATATGGGCCACCTTGGTTTTTTAGAGGAAGCAATTCTCAGCGCATGAACTATCGGTATACATAAAGGACATTTTGATTGGCTAATTTCTACACTCTTCAATCCGGGGCGCATATCAACACAATGTAGGAGAACTCCGCTGCAATTTGCGTAATAAAGCGTGAAAATAGACGAATTATTTCATATACGGTGAAAAACAGCCAGCAATATTAGTATCTTTAGAATGCTGTGCAAATTCCTGTTAGGCTATCGGTAACACATGACGCCAGGATATAACAGTCTTCAGTATTTTAGTCATGTCAAGATTTGTCAGACTTTTACACAACTTAAAAAAGTGGCGTCAGTATTCCAGTCAACAGTATTTCAGTCAAGTGTGCCGTTTTTACAATAAAACTTTGGCAGTAACAGGAGGCCCTGATCAGACTGATCTATGTGATCAGGCTTTACACTGTTTGCCAACATTTTTAAATTATACCTCGCTAGAACAAATTGACCTGATCGAATCAGATGTGTCAATATTTAGGGTAAGTAACCATTCGCCTTTATCCACATGTATATGTTTGTTAGTTGTCTGCCTGTTAAATAAAAAAAGAAAAGAAATAAATTTTTAAGGGCCCAGTCTCACTGTCACGTTTTGACAGCTAGGTTGCACTTCGTTTCCCGCTCTAGGTTTTGCAAAGAAATGTACCCCGTTTTGTAGATATGTAGGTGTTACTACGTTTTTAGTACGTTAACAATACGTTTAATTACGATTTACTTCGTATTTACCGGTTTTCAAACGGCTTAGTACCACGCTTTTAGAAGGGATGAGAACAGTTTACCTACCTACTACGATTCCGTACGTTTTACTAGGGACTACTAGGTAGTGACCGGGATAACTACCTAGTCAAAGTGACGTTTCAGTAGGTATCACAAGCATACCAAATCGAAATAAAACGCAGAAGTAAACGTCACAAAACGTATTAAGACGTGGTAAAGCGTATATAATGCGTACTGGTACGTAGGAGACCACGTATGGCTACGTATTTAACACGTTTCATCTACGTTCTAGTCAGTTTAGACTACGCTTCAATAATACAGTAAGTATTTCGAAATGCTACATTTAAGCTGATTTTTTCAAATCAAACGTAGCTAGGTCACGTATGTAGCTGTTTGTATCCGTATATAATACGAATTCACTACGTTTTAATACGCATATTCTCGTTTTGGTACATTTTAAATACGTAGAAAAACCTAATCCTCAATACGTGACAGTGAGACTGAGACTTAGAGGACCTGGGCACCGTTTCACTAAACTTCGTAAGTCTAAGATTTTCTTAAGTTTGATCGTACGAAAATCTTAGCCAAAAATTGCGTTTCACTAACGTCAAGATCGTAAGAAAATATTTAAGATTTTCTTAAATTTTGTCGTAACTTTACGACAGGGTGGTGGCTGTCTTAAGTTTACGAAAAATTCGTAAGTGTCATGGCGGCCTCCATGTTCAACACTCGCTTCAGATGAAAAATCTGTGTTTACGCCTCCCACGAACATTATTTAGGGAAATTAGTAATCCGCTTGTTTGTATCTTACTGTAAATTAGGTTTCGGAAGCGATTAATGGGACGGTACTGTACCTGACGTTGCCAGGCGATCGATTTTGATCGATGTAAACAAAACGCGGTAAGCATCCTAAAAATAATGAAATTAGCTTTGTTGATGCATATTTGTACACGATTTAGCATGCTTCAAGCTTTCTCAATGTCGTTTGCTGTTTAGTTTTTGCATTTCCGACGATGGACATTCCTGCAATAGGGAGAAAGAGGGTGGGGAACTGGTGTGGTGTTGCATGAAAAGGGCACCTTAAACCGTGTGTATACTGAGAAAAAATTATAGGAAGTACGTTCATCAGCCTGCACATTTACGTGTGAAACGAATCAGAGCTGCCCTGTTTCATTTAGAGGCCTTTACATAGGCGTAGAAAGAGGGTCAGCACCCTCCCCCCACCCCCCATAATGCATGCATGGCTGCCCCTCATGCCCCCCTCCCATGCCCCAGAAAGAAGAAAAAAGGTTGCCCTAAGGTTTGCATCCTCTCCAGAACGTTTCTAGCTCTATGCCACTCGATAGATCTATTACTGACAATGTTGAAACATGTGCATATGCAGGCTGATCTGACTATTCCCAGTCTTTAACACAGTCTTACTGGGCCTTAGGTTCCAGTTCATATAGGCATCATGGAAAAGTGCTTTAACGCGGCTAAGGATACTTAGAAATTGTATCATGCTGCTAAATACAATGTAGCAACATTTCTTTGAGGGACCTGCAAATAGCAAAAGAAAAATATTTTGATAAAATACAGTCATGTAATGGTGTAAATCTGGCAGGAACCCATTAATATCATTACTTGGCAGCATAGATCACTTTTTCACATAGCCAGGTATGTAGGTGCTGTTCATTGGCAGATCCAAGATATGGGCTATGGGGGTTTCTTAGGTTCCAAATCTGAGGAGTCCTTGCAGTGGGACCCTCAGTTTTGTAATTAAGTGTTCCATTCAGAAAATTGAGGGTCCTGTTTTCATATTATCTTATTAATACTTCTTTAATTTTGTCCAAAGCAGCTACAAGAATATTTTAACAAATATTTTGTGATTAATTCTGAAAAAAAAATATATATTTTTTTTCAGTTATTCCCAGTAACACTTTCAGATATTAATTCTGGCATCACAATTGATACAGTTACTGTTACTGAGTAACTGTATCAGTTGTGATGCCAGAATTAATATCTCTCTGTTTATGCTGTAGTCTAACTTTGAGAGTCCCAGAAGACCCCACAATTTTTTTCTGGGAGCCTGAGAATAATTAATTTGGAGAGTCAGTGATACAATTCCTGTTTCAGGAAATGTATAGGGCATGAATTCAGAGAGTGAAGTTACTAAAGTATTTTAGGACTGACAAGTCTGAAGTATAATTTTCCCCACATTGTGTCATGAATGTCATTTGAATGAGGATTCAACATGGTTAAGCACAATATGATAAACAGGCTAAGAACTGCAGTGAATGAAGTCTGATAAAGTTTGCAATGAGATTTTATGGAGTAAAGTGAGGCTTCTGGCCTAATTTTGAAAAAATAAGTTACATATATTATTTTTCTATTTTATTTTTATTCATTTATTTGAAAGAAACATGGCTGTACTGGTCTTGTCACATTTAGTCTTTTTGTGTGGTAATGGGTGCATTGAAAAATAAGTGAGAATTGTAAGTGAGTGGGGAAATTTTGTGAGAATCTGTCTAATTTTTGGTGAAAGTTAGCATCTGTATACCAATATATAAAAAAAATTGTGTAGATACGGAGAATTACAAATGAAAAAAATACTTTTCTTAAACTGGTCCTAATATGACTGGTAATGTTGATTTCTTTTATATCTGTCATTATGCTCAAATGTATATGGCGGTATGTTCATTTGAACTGTTATGATGACAGAGCTGTAAGAAGATTGACTGATGATTCTGACACTTTTTTTTCATTTCTCCATTGAAAATGTACCTGAGGGCTTTTCACTTGCATAATTTGTATAAAAACAACTTACATCAACAAGAAAAAAAATAATACATGTAATGATAAAAATAAAGAACCAGTAATCACTTCTTTCACAGGCCTTATACTGGCAAAGCTTTTTCAAGCATGAAAAAATTTCAGTGCCTGAAAATAGAATTTAACCCATTGCATTCTGGGTGTTTTTGTCATCTGCTGAAATTGTTGTCTGCATCAAAAATCAAGAATATTTTGACAATATTGGTCTTTTTTTGTAGAAATGATGTCTTGGCAGCAAACAGGTTGGATCTCAGATCAGGCCCCACGTGTGTGGAGCCTGATCTGGATCCAAACTGTTTGTCCAGATACCCCTCAAGGGGTATCCCAAATAGAATGGGTTAAAATTAAAAATAATGGGACAATTCAAACCCTTAAGGCCTGAAATCAGGCTCAGACCTGACAAGTATGAGGACTGTTTTCAGTACATAACTGCTGCAGAATCAACAACATCACAAGGTAAATGTTTGAAGAGATGGGTAACCATTGATCTAAATGAAATAGATGCTACGTTCGTAACACAACAGTTTGATTTTCTGTATATCTGAGAAGAATCTCTCTCTGTGTGTTATATGGGCTAGTGTTTCAAATGCTGCAGAACTTTCTCCTATCACAGACATTAATTTTGTTGTATGATGACTATTTTTTGTTTGTTTGTAGATAAAATTCCATAAAAAAAGTTCTTGTTCAGCTCAAACCAAAATGCACAAGTGTCTCTGATCAGTGTCCAGGATTTTTTATGGGAATTTGGTTAGGATTATATCATCAGCTTGATATGACTGACACCGAATAAATCATTTTAAAGTTCTTTCAGTCATTATGTTGTTGGTTTTGACAAAAATTGGATTTAAGGATATTGTTACATACCATATCATTTCCATGAACATCAAATTACCATAAAATTTCTGAGTATTGGGACAGATGCATGTAGGGCTGATTTAACAGTGCAGACCCTGATCGTACTGCTGAGTCATTTGCCTTTCTGTCTGTATCTTTTGGTTTCATTCTTGCATTGTAAAACTGTATTGTTCCATTATTAGTATAAATTGCAATAAGTATTTTAGATGTCCCAATTTTTAGAAAGATTCTGGTATATATTTAAGTGTGTTTTGGCCAGTAGCACCTTTACTATTCGGAGTATCTGAAGGAAAGTTCACAGAAATTATCACATTGAGATCAGCTCTCTGTTACCATCAGCATTTGACTGACAATATTATCTGCCCCTGCCACAAGGGCTACTATACATGTCAAAAAATTAGTTTTTGGCTTGTTATGTGGAATATCTTGGTTCTTGTTTAACTTGAACCACAGCACAATTTCTCAGTTAAGACCAGTTTTTCTTCAAGAGAAAGCATAAGGATGGTACTCAACTGACAGTTATCTTTAATTTGAGTATATTTGTATGTATGACATTGGTATGGTGGTATAGCATCAAATTACCGTAAAAGTTCTTAGTATTGGGACAGGTAGGTCTGTGCTAACTGTGCAGACCCTGATCAGATGGATACTTTAGGAACCGTTTGCCTGCCCATTAAATGCATCTATCGATAATTGCATAGCTGCATTGTAAAATCAAACAGTTTCATTTTAGGACAACTGCAGTAATTTATTTAGGTTCCAATTTTTAGAATTGTAATGGTATATTTTAAGTGGCTTTTGGGTGTAGCTTCTTTACTATTGGGACTTTCTGATTGAAAGTTTCCAGAAATGATAACATTAAAGTAAGCTCTCTCTTAATATCAGCATTTTGATGACTGGGGTTATCTGCCCCTTCCACAGGGGCTATGTACATGTCCAAAAATTAGTTTTTGGCTTCTGGTTCCTTTATTCCTAAAATTTCACACAAATGATAAAATATAAGTAGTCTTTCTGGAACAATCAGAATTTTGTCTGACATGACAGCAGTCCTCTCCCCTTGGTAGGAGCCAGTAGCTCAGTGGGTAAGAGCTGGTCTTCTGATCTAGGTGTCCCTGGTTCAAATCTGGCTGGAGGTGGAATTCTTTCCAGCCATAAATGGGAGCCCATTGCTCACAGCTTTTCATTATCATTACCATTTATCCTGATATGACTGAAATACTCTTGAAAAGGATTTACTATATCCACATGGTCTTGTTTTCAGCTGCCCTGTTGCTTTGGCAAGCCCATCCCTGTTCATTCTTTAATATTGTATTTCCACCTTTTATTCTGTGTACCTCTTATTCTTTTTGCCATTTCACTGTGCCCTGTAGAAGCATCTTCGCTGAGCCAGAAGACCTCGCGATGTGGCCAGACTACCTTGTTTTCCTTTTTCTGACCATGGTTGGGTCACTGAGCTCCAGATAAGAGGGGGTATTCAGAGGATAATGTTTCTCTTATTGTTCATAAAAAAATGTATGTTGTAGAAGTAGATCTGTCTCGGCCAGATGGTTCTAATAAAGGGTCACACCATATGTTTTTATGGAGAAATACAGATAATTATCCCTAAGTTATCCCCTTCAGCCCTTGTTATGTGGAGCACATGCAGTGTGTCATATTCTCGAATGGCAGCTTGGATCTTTCTGAGAATAAATCCCCATTAGTTATGATATGGTCTTTACAGATCACAGATGTTCATGCAGTAATCTTTGGTAGCATTTTATGTGGAAGACCTGTGTTATTTTGTCTAGCTCTGCTGTCAAACCCCATGATTTACAGGCATACAGAAATACAGATACAACAAAACACCACTGATCTAAGCCCTGAGAATTGGTTTCAGCTTTGTTAGAGCTGTAGTTACTTGTTCAATCCTTGAGAGAACCTCTGGTTTTGAGCCATCCACTGAAACCTTTGCTGCAAGGGGCTATGTACATGTCTAAAAATTTGATTTTGGCCTGTTATTCCTTAACTTTTTAGAATATCTTGGTGTAACTTGGCAGAAATTAATAAATAAAGTTTTTTGTTTTGTTTCTTTTTTACAGTCAGACTTTATTGATGGGAGTATCTGCCCTAATGCTATGTAGTGGGCTTCTGAATGCCCGTAAATGGATTTTGGCCTTTACTGCATTTACTTTTCAGAACTTTTGGTGAAACTTCACAAAAAGGATTGAAATAAGAAAAAGTAAGGCAAGCTTACTGTTACAATCAGAATTTTTTCTGACATTTGTCTGACAGGGTTATCTGTACCTTCTGTGGGCTCTCTACATGTCCCAAAAGTAATGTTTGGCCTATACTTTCTATATGTTTGGAATATCTTGGCGAAACGTCTGTAAAATTTGTTTTATGTTCCACAGTTAGCATTTTGTCAGACTAGGTTCTCTCTGTCTGTCATGGGGGATATTTCTGCAATATATTGGTATTTCCTTACTTCTCAGTATACCATATTATTCCTATTAAATGCCCCATGGGCATTGCATTTTACAAAAGAGGGACACTGTTTAGAGACTGAAGAGTGGCAAATAATTCACTCCCTAGAATGGTTTCAGTTAACAGGATTAAGTAAGAATGTTAATTCCCCTGTGAAAAGTTAAAAAAGTTTAAAAACTTATAATTTGTTCTTGAACTGTTCAAAAAGTTCAAGTACAAATCTTGAACTTCAATAACAGTTCTTGAACTTCAAAATTTAAGTTCATGAACCTTTGTAGTCTTTTAACTGTTCTTCTTGAACAGATGAAGTTCTAGAATCAGTAATTCTTGAACTTGCAATATTCTTGAACCTCCATTATTGATGTGAAAAAAGTTCAAGAACAAATAATAAGTTCTTCAGAAATTTCAAAAATCATTTTTTGAACTTCAAGAACAGTTCTAGAACTTCAAGATTTAATTTCATAAATCTTGGTAGTTCTTGAACTGTTGTTCTTGACCATATGAAGTTCTTGAACCAGGGGTTCTTTAACTTGCAATGTCCTTCAGAACATATGAAGTTCTTAAGAATTTGTGCTTATTGACTTGCAGTGTTCCTGAACTTCCACTTTTGATTTGGCATTATGTCATCACATCCTGTTAATACCACAGGGTGATCAAAGTCAACCAATAGAACATCTTGTTACTCCAGAGCCCACCAACAGAAAATAATGTTACTATTTTTTCCATTTCCTGTTGAGGAGAGAACAAGGAAGAAACTTGACTGAATGTTATTTTGGAGCATCAGATTTATCAGTTAAGCAGAGGAGATGCTAAGAAGTATTATCCAAGATTGGAAATAGCAGGCAGTAAAGCATAGGCTCTCCAAAGGCAACGCAGTTTAAATTTAGCTAGAGGGTGCTGAAAATATCTGAGCATGATATTTGCTTTACATTTTTGTAAAACAGGTTTCTTATGGAAAACAGTTTATGCAAGAAGGTCGTGGAAGGGGTGGATTCCCAATATCAGAGCAGCTGGGATCTGGTTTGGTGTTGTTTGTCTATATGCATTTGGCTTACATGGTTAGTGTGTCAAAGAAAATTATTATTGCTTGTCAGAGGCTTTCAAGTATCTGAAAAAAAGTGGAGCAGTGTTTGAAATCAACTGTATCAATATAAAAAACATATGTCTGGAATTTTGGATTTCAGTTGATAGGTATTAACCTTTTCTGATGTTAGAGCATGTGCAGGCTCAACTGAGGCTTTGCTGTTTGCCGTTGCGATAAGTACCCTTTCCCCATGAGCTGGTTTATATTTTTGCTTAGAACATTTTAACTATGTTGCAGTTCTTGAATTCAGTGAGTTCTTATGGTTCAAGAACTTGTTCTGGAGCAGATCTGGGACTCTAAATGGCCGTTTCTACAGAACTCCACAGCTCTTGAACAATTCAAGATTTTTTTGCCCGTCATTTTATAGTTCAAGAACTTGTTCTAGAATAAGTTCTTGAACTCTAAAAGGCTGCTAGTTCAAGAACTGTTCCCGAAGAAGTTCTTGAATAGTTCTTGAACTATAAATGACCACTTTTCTAGAACTCCACAGTTCTCGAACTCTCAAGCTCTTGAACTTTGTCCAAGAACTGTGGGGTTCTGACAACTTTTCTAGAACTCCACTGTTCTCGAACTCTCAAGCTCTTGAACTTTGTCCAAGAACTGTGGGGTTCTAGAAAAGTGGTCTATAGTTCAAGAACTGTTCAAGAACTTGTTCTATAACAATTCTTGAATTATTCTTGGTAATTTTACAGAGGATCTGACTGTCGTCACAGACAAATGCTTGCAATGATGGGGTAAACATAAAAGCTATACCAATGCCTACTGGCCGTAGGGGCTGTGGGGGTTAGAAGCCCACTGTATCTTGGGCACAGCATATGAAAGGTGGAGCCCATCCCTGTCATTTCAGTGTTAAGGGACGAGTCATTTATTGTCAGCTGGAGGGCCTGGTACATTTAGGGGGGGGGGGGGGTCGGAATTTTTTTGGTGATGTACTGGGGGGTCGGAAATAAAAAAGCCTTGGAGCAGGGGGGGGGTCATATATTTTATTAGGCATATTGGGGGGGGGGGGGGGGGGGGGTCAGAATTCTTCCACCAGTCTTCATTTTAAAAAAATGTCTCAGCTTCTGGGGGGGGGGCTTCGCCCCCAGACCCCCCATTACTCATACAATTTCAGACTCTTTCCTTTCAAACTCACAACTTAAAAAAAACTTAAAAGTCTTTGTGGAACTGACTCAAAAAAATTGGGCAGCTTCATATCCAAAAACAAAACTTTTCATTGCTTTGCTAGAACAGTATGAAAGTGTCTATAAAATCATGTTAAGTAGATGATTTTGTGCTCAATTAAATTTAATGCCTGCATTTGTGATATCAGCTCTCCACGTGCCTTTTCATCAGCAAAACACAGCCCCCAGACCCCCACCACCCAGAGGCCCAATTAATATTATTTACAGTTATAATTATTAAGCATTCGACAAAAGATTTCCGGATGGCCATTAGCAGAAGAAAAAGTGCAAGAAATGCAGACAAAGTTTAAACAAACCATGATTACATGTAATTAACCTGTTACAATAAGAAATGTTCTTTGTGTTTCATACAGCTAGGTTTTGATTGAGGTCAGTCTGACATATAATAGGTAATATGGTATGTGTGTGAAGGGTAGCTGGCACTGAGGATAGGGGGGGGGGTCATAAAAAATTTGTCACCTAGTCACCTAGCTGGGGGGTCGGAAAAAATTTTTTAATGAGACGGGGGGGGGGGGGGTCGGAAAACTTTTGGTGAACCATATGAAAATGTACCCGGACCCCCTCCCCCCACCCCACCTGATAGTAAATGATCGTCCCTAATAACACATGTGTATGAATAAAACTGTGGCAGCAGAGATTCTTATGTATGAAAGTTTGCAATTTTGGCAAATCAGTATTAGACTAGGGTCATCATATTTCAATTCTCATATCGACGTTACCCCCGCACCTCAGCGGAACGTATCCATAGCCGCAGTAACGGGGCGCCGAGCGTCCGTCCATTAATGTCAATCGTTAGTCAGATTCGTCCGTCAGTCCTGCTTATTAAGACTAGGGACATTTATAAGGAAGATATATTTTATTAATTAGAGCGGAACATTTATAAGGATTAACAAAGTAAATATGTTTTAGTGTCACACCTCACTGCCTCTTTGCTGATGCACTTCTAAATGAGATGTAGGGAAGACTTTCATAACTCCACTTTATCTCTTGCATCATATGCATATGAACATCTTATAGACACTAGTTCCAGCATTCTGGGCTTTTTACTATCTGCATTCATTGTTTGGCTAATATGTATGAAGCATAGCTATTTTCTTTTTCTTTTCCATTTTTTTTTCGGGAGCGGGGCTGGGGAGGAGGTGCTCACCTATCCCAGTGATATGATTTGATACGTATCCTGCAATCTAGAAGACCCGTGAAGGATAGGGGACAACTTTGGAGTTTCTTTGTGAAATTTCTTGTGAGCATATACTGTAGTATTGATTGGTTATGACGAAGAAATCAGCCGTTGCGTGGGGCTTTCTACAACGATTTTAAGGTAGCGAAGAAACTCTTTTACGACAAAAAAGTCAAAGGTGGAATGAAATTCCAGCGTGGACAAAACCAGTGCCGTTTGTTCACTTCGCTGGGCGTCCCGGGGCATTCAGCGTAATGTTTTGCATCGTAGAACGAAAATAATTTAATGTTGTGTTGCTTTCTGTCGCGTCCGATGTATATTTATTTTTGTTATGTTTTAAGCGACTGTTTACATTGCTATACGTTTTTTATATCTCCATCGATTGAAGAGTAGCTACGAATTCGTAAATAAGACGTTCGTAAGTCAAGAACTTACGATGACGTTAGTGAAACGGTCTTAAGAATTTCTTAAGATTTTCGTAAGTTGAAATCTTAAGCTTACGAAATTCGTAAATCTACGAAGTTTAGTGAAACGGTGCCCTGTACGTTATTCTTGTTACGTTTTTGTACGTATTTATTGCGTTTCGGTTACGTTTTAGTACGTTTTGACCACGTTTTAGTACGTGTTGGTGCGTTTTACTACATATACGCTACGCATGTCAAAATACCATGTTTAAGTTAAAAATTCTATTTCAAGCATAATTAGGCCACGTATTTACCTATATTTGTATACGTATTCACCACGTTTTACAACGTATACCGCCGTTTTGCCACGTTTAAAAACGTAGTAAAACCTAGCCCTCAATACGTGACAGTGAGACTGTGGCTTAAACAAACAACATAATTCCACGGTTTAACCAGGATTTTACATGGGTTTAACAGAGCAGTACCTGTTGCAGCTTCCCTAACAGTTGAAACCTAATTTACGGAAAAGAATTTGCTCTCTGCAACAGCAAATTCTTTGCTCTAAGCATACCTCCACGTGAGAAGAAAGAGACAGAGAGATACTTACAAGCAATGATCTACCTTGAAGGTATATACATAGTTAACTCTCGATATCTCGAACACTGACATCTAAAAGTGCTCTCATATGAAAGAAAATAATTTGGACATATTTGCTTATTTAAATTTGAGCTCCTGTTATCTCAAACTACTGATATCTCAAAGTAAATTTTCTAGGACCAGAAAATTCACTTTGCGATATCAGTCGTTTGAGACAAACTTCCACTTTGACATATCGAGACTTGGCTGTTTATCACTGCCCACTTACTATGCATATAAAGTTCCTCATTTATGTCCTGCATTTGCTCAGTTAAGTTCTGTTTCATCTGCTGTTGGATTGCATTACTTATCTTCACGGCTTCATCCAAGTTCCGTAGTCCCTCAGTCAAGTTATATTTAATTTGTTGTTGAACTGCACCACTTTTCTCCAGCCAATCATTCACGTCTTGTATGTCCTCAGTCATGTCCTGCAGTTTCTCATTTAAGTCCTGCATTTGCTCAGTTAAGTTCTGTTTCATCTCCTGTTGGTCTGCATCACTTTTCTTGAGGTCTTCATTTAAGTTCCGTAGTTCCTCAGTCAAATTATGTTTCAATTGTTGTTGGACTGCATCACTTTTCTTCAGCTCATCATTCACGTTTTGTATGTCCTCAGTCATGTCCTGCAGTTTCTCATTTATATCCTGCATTTGCTCAGTTAAGTTCTGTTTCATCTGCTGTTGAACTGCATTACATTTCTTGAGGTCTTCATTCAAGTTCTGTAGATTCTCAGTCAAGTTATGTAACATTTGTTGTTGGACTGCATCACTTTTCTTCAAGTCTTCATTCAAGTCCTCACGATTCTCTGTCAAGTTCTGTATCATTTGTTGTTGGACATTGACAGTTCTCTTTAATTCTTCAATTTGTGCAGCACATGTGCTTTGTCGTTTCGAATTCAAGCAACCATAAACATTCGCGAATAATAACTGCAAACCCGCTAAAAATGCCAAAGTATTAAATGCATCCATTTTGTTGCTATTCCAGCTTGCCTTTGACGATTAAGAGACACGTGAAATCGCTAGTCTTAAGGTAGTCGGATACTGAATAGAAATATTGGCGGGGCATTCAAACCATTATACCAGGTAAATAACCAAGAGCTATAAAACATTTGGATAAGAAAAATAATTTTACACTGTTTTTGTTTCCTAAAAAACAATATGTTGTATTTCTACATACTTTTTTACACATTCTCCATTTAAATTCACATCTCTAACACATGAACACATGAACGCACATTCATTTCTGCAAATCATATAGGATACCTGAAACAAACTGGTAAAAAATGAAGTAATCTTGATAACAAGTATATTTTTGCATATCTTTCAAAAATGCAAGAAAACTGAATTTAATGAAAAATGTCATAAGATTTATTTTACCGATGGGGCAAGCTTATGTATATCATTTTAGTAACTTACATTGTATGTTACAGAATAAAACAACAACAAAAACCATTTCACCGTTTCGTTTCCTGAAAAAACAATGTTTAATTTCAAAAATATCCCCAAAACAGACTGCCCAAATTCTGCACCTGCTGCAAGTACATCCGGTCTTTACCCTATTTTTTATTTTTCTGTTATTCCGGCTCCACCATAGAGTAATGCCTACAAAAATGCGCAGATGGAATGGAAACTGTGAAGACCTTGATCTTTCTGGTTCCGAAGGAACAGTCTGATCTCGGTTCTCTTGTTTGTACAGACCTATCTGTCCGGAAACTTAGGATCTTTATGGTAGACGTTGTTAGTGTGTGTATATACTCCACAGCTGATCGATTTCATCATGAACAATAACGCTCTCTCTTGTTTTAACAAGTAACAACACAGTTATTCTGTATATACCCTCAGATCAACCTGATCTCGTTACAGACTGATTAGAGCATGTGTATGGGAGTCCCGGTAGCTCAGTGGGTTGAGCGGCAGTCCGGGTTCCAGTCGAGGCAGGAATCTTTTCATCTATCAAACAGAACCTTTCATTATCATCCTTCCGTCGGCTCGATATGCCTAAAATAAAATTGAATTGGTCGTAAAACCGCACGCGATCCATCCATCACAGTGCATAGATAACCAAGGGCAAAAACTACTGATACAAACAGGGTAAACTGTGATCAGATTGCATGGATGTTCTGACCAATATTCTTCTCACTACAAGTCATCTTTTCTCACGGCTCCGCTTATGGTAAATGGGTACACTTTCAGAAAGCAACTCTGCCATTTGTTCTTTGTTTTTTTGGTTCAATCCCGTCTCAACAGGGATCAACACTTAAAAAAAAGAATTTGCTCCCGTAGGCGCAAATTCTTTCTTTTAAGAATAGACTCCCATTTTGGAGGGACTACGTCATCCAGGGAAAGCAAATTCGAAGTCACAAAAGTTGTTCCCCTTTGTAAGAATGACAGAAACACATCCAGGTGTGACCATGAATCTAACATATTAAGCGATATACTGTTAAGTGTTTATTGGTTGAGCCGTGACACGACAAAACCAAGAAACTGGCATGTGCGCCATGCGAGGTTTGATATCAGCATGGATATCCGCCAAATTTGATCAGAGCCTTTGCTCTTGCTTAAAGGGTAGCCAAGAGGCTAAGCTACCTCCATGTCGACAGCAAAGACTCTTATCAGTCTGGGCGAATGTCCAGGCTGATCTGAGTCTTTGCTGAGCGCATGCGTCACTTTGTACGTTTTGTCGTGTCGCGGCTCAATATCATAATGTAAGCATACCTAGAAAGTGTTAAAGGAGTTTTTCAAATCTAACAGAAATCTATAAAGTTTCGCCCTCGCTGGACACTTTTATCTCAAGTTCAAGAACTACTGATCGCATCGTGATATTTACTGTTCTAAACAACTTCAAACACTGTTTAATTTGTTTAACCTTTCATTTATATTTTTTCTGGGCTCGAGTAGAATTTTAGGTCTTTCATCTGTTGTACCGACACTTGACACATTTGCTAAAGCAAGGTCCACTTTAAACCAGAAGACCAGAAGACAGGCCTGTGTCGCTCATCTGATCAAAGTTATACTGAAATCAACGGAAAAAGTCACAAAAGCAAATAAAAATTCCCAATATTCTCCCTTTGTCTTCAATAATTTCTGAAGATATCTATAGTCCAAGCATTTTCTCTTAGTCTTGCATCAGGGAAAAAATCTGGCTTTTCCGTAAAATGGTCAAAGATCAGCCTAAAATCATCATTTAAAGCAATTTTATAGTCAAGTCAAGTGAGTCAAGTAAACTTTATTTAACGTCAGTGTAATTACAACATGTCAACACAAGCTCCTAAGAGCTTTCTCTACCGACTTATAAAGATAAAAAATCACAGAGAATTTACATCACAGAACATACAAGAAGAAATTTAGATATAATAATAAGATAATAATAAAAACACACACTTGGGGTGTATTGCACTATATACAACCACTATCTAGATGTCCAGATTCGGTACTGGAAAGGGATAAAAAGTATTAAAATTTCTCTGCGAAATACCTTGGGCCGGTAAAAGGTCTAAACGAGGAAGGGATACAAGGATCCTTGAAGAAATTCAAAGCTGACTGTCAAGGAGCCTTGGACAAAAGACGAAACTAGTTCTCAAGGTAGATCACAGAGATAGGCCAATAAAGCTGTGTCTAAAATAAGTAGACTTTAACTAGGACGGGTTGAAAAGCCCATTTCCAAGAGAACAGGTTCGGTTACTTACATCAGGCACATTTACAAATTGCGGCATTCCAAGACTTAATAAGATGTCTAAAATTAATAAAAGAAGTAGTCCTACGTGCATCTTCCGGTAAGGAATTCCGGAGATTTGCTGCCTGGAATATGAAGTTGTTTGTACCATGGCTTGTTCTCTTGGGTCTGGGTTTTTCAAGGAGCTTGGTGTACCTGAACTTATAAGAAATGTCTTTGATACTTATGAAATCCTGAAGGTATTGGGGTCATTGGCCATAGACAATTTTGAAAGATTCTATGGCCACTGTTCTTAGTCTTGAGAAGTGAAGAGAACTGGTACCAGCCTTTAAGTTTATCTCTTCATAGCCAGATTGAAAATCTTTAAAAAAATTGGTTAGAGCTCTGTAATTTTTTTTTTCCATTTTTTTCTGTATTTGCTTTTGAACAAATATGCCAGATTAACGGACAAGTTGAAAATAGACATTATGAAAGCACGGTATACTGCTTTTCTGGACTCAAAATTTAAGTACTGTCCAATGCGTTTCAAAACGTTAATCTGCTGAGATGCTTTTTTACACATGGCAGAAATATGGTTGTCAAACTTGAGATGAAAGTCAATGTCTACACCGAATAGTTTCACTGTCTCTTCGCACTCGATCTCCGCCTCCCCAATTTTATAAAAAAATAAACAAAATAAATAAATTTCTTTTCAAATGTTTTCCCACCCACAGCCAACACCTAAAACCTATCAGGGTTAGCCTTCGTGAGATTACGGAAAACCCAATATATCAGCTTTCTACTCTCCATTTCAAGAACTTCAAATGAGCGAGGAGAAGTCCGGTAGCGAATATGACAGTGTATTATCATCGGCATATTTGAAAAAGTTTCCCTTGTCAATGAAGTAAAAAATATTGTTTATGAATATGTTGAATATAAAGAGGGTGTGGCACACCCTTAATAATATCTAGAAATGTACTGCAGAAATTTCCAATCTTCACACATGGCTTACGATTGAATAGTAGTCGTCAATCAGCTCAACTGCATTTTGAGACAGGTCATATGCAATAAGTATTTCTTTTATAAGGTTTGATGGGAGACAGTCGAAAGCCTTGGGCAGGTCCACCAGAATGGCTGCTACATATTTGTTCCTGTCCCAGGCGCTTCGCCACTCCTCTGTTATGGCAAGCAGAACTGATTGGCAACTAAATGCTTTTCTAAAATATGAGAGATTACAGATATTTTCGAAGTGTTTACTGAACTGTTTCTCAAGGCTACGCACAAACAGCTTTGATATGTACTGACTTATCTCCAATTTTGGACGTCAAATGGGTCT
Organism: Ctena decussata; assembly: GCA_963989385.1. Lineage (NCBI taxonomy): Eukaryota > Metazoa > Mollusca > Bivalvia > Lucinida > Lucinidae > Ctena > Ctena decussata. The sequence goes on along the minus strand of CAXDIV010000134.1, from coordinate 229,743 downwards.
TTTTCCTTAAAGGAGAGACTATAGCAGATTTAAGAGTGTCGGGGAATTTCTTTTCTGTGATCATCCTATTTATCAATGAAACTGTAAGTCTGACTGTTACCTTGTCAGCCAAATGTAAGATTTTTGAAGATATATTGTCTAGTCCAGATGCCTTTCGCAGGCCAAGATACCGAGAGACCCGTGCCTCATTCACAGGCTCAAATTCAAACTCTGATTCACTGGATGGGGTATTAGCACGGATTGCTCGGATACTTGAATAGTCCTCCGGGAAAAGGCAACCGTTGCATTGTCTTCAATATCTTTCACAAATAATGAATTAAATTTTTTACATATAGTACATAAGAACTCTATACCACGCCTGAATGTCATCGACTGCCCCGCTCTGGTTAAGGTTTAAAATACCATAATACAAGAGGCGTTCAAAACGTTCTTAATCTCGCCTCAAAACTTCCTTTAGCGGCAAGCTGGAACAAATACTATGCATGTACTGAAAGCAATGCACTTTGCCTTTACAGTGATACTAAACACTAAACAATGATACATCTTCTAACTTAGTTACAACGCATTTTATTAGTAAAAGTAAGTAGGAAAATTCTCAGGAACTGACATAATTCAATCCCAAATCCCACCCAAGACACCTTCTGGAAAACAACAGCACAGACTTAGACACCATTAAAGATATCATCAGCGACAGCCAGATGAACAGCCATTGCCCACATATGCTAGGCTTAACATCACAAACACTATACCAAAATAACAGAAATAGCAACAAACAACACATAAAACAACCAAGAAGAACATAAACAGAATTGCCGCCTTGGTACGGCCTGCAATGAAATTGCACGGCCCGTAAATATTGGTCGATAGACCAATTTGATGTAGTGCTCTATATTTAAGCCAAGTTTGTATCGGTTTAGAGGAGACATCTAATTAGTGGTCGGTCCCATAACCTCTGTTTTGCATTGGTCACAATGCACCACAACCCCCAAGTTCGGTAGCCTGTCCAGTATCCTAACGTTGTTCTATCACGGAATCCTCGATAAACGTCGGGAACCAAGATACATACCAAGGTAATAAATTTACCGGAAAAAAACTCTGTTTATCATCAGTCCCTATGCATCACATCCCCAAAAATCGGCACATAGAATAACAGAAACGCACGAAACACCGGATCGAACCTGAATTTACCGAAACGCACTTAAAATATTAATTTTCCTTTGCCCTCTTTGTCTCTAGGGCAGAATGTGCGGGCCGCGCATAGCTGCAATAGCTGGTTACTAGGGGGGTGGGGTGGGTGGGTGGGAGTTAACCGGTTTGCATTCCCCCATCACATCACTGGGCTAATTTCATATGCGAATTTATTTGCAGTGTGTCATTCAAGTCGAAAAGCATTCATCATGAAAAATAATCTTTGTCAGTTGTTTGCCAATCGTTATCTTCAATAGCCATTCAAAAGTTAAAAGGATGATACTGTTATGGGTTCATTCTTTGCAAAGCAATGCGCAGTTCGAGAGACCAGAAAGACTCAGCCACAAACTCAACAAACTTTATGCCTTACAACTTATTATGCCTTTTGCAACTATTTCTTAACTTTATCATTTCCAAGCTGTGTGGGAAAAAGGAACATTTCAGTTGCTTATCTTCAGGATCTGCATCCGATTCAATAAAATCAAGCTGACAATAAACTACTCTGCATGCACTCATCTTACTGGGCGGGAGTAACAATGTGATGTGCTGGTGGTCATAAGCTAATCTGCTAAGAACTTTTTCAAACGTTATGAAGGTTTTCCTAGTTTGAATGTGAAGGAGTGCGTTTCTCGCAAGCATCAGATGCAATATCATAACCAAAAGACATTTAGGTGGGGAAAGCGAGAAGCGGAAAGGGGGGGGGGGATAACGTTACTGACATTTAAGGCAGCGAAAGCCAAAACTGCCTACTCCCCGGAAGTCAGAACATTTCAGAAAATCATATATTTGTCAGTGCTTCAAAGCTCCCCGAAATAAGAGCTTGCTCTCCGGCTACCTGTGCTTCCCAGCTCCCTGAAAATAAATGGCTTTTCTCCACAGCTCCCTAACACCAAAGTAAGGGCGTCAGAACTGGCACCACATTAATGCATGTACATATATGTCATGTTTTATTATCTTGAATAAACTACTAATAAAAAGTAAATGGGAAAGTTCTCAGAAACTGATACAATTCAATCCCAGATCCCACCCAAGACACCATGTGGGAAGAACAGTACAAAATCAGTCACCACGAAAGACATCATCCGCGGCAGCCATGTGAACAGCCATTTCCCATGTAGGTGGTCACCAAGCTATCCTTAACATCACACACAATATATCAATGAGACATAGCAACCAACAACACATAAAACAACCAAGAAGACTCAAAGCAGTAGTGCCGCTTTCGGCGGCCAGTAATGAAACTACTAGGGGCCGGGGATGAGGGGCTTGACCGGTTTGCGGTCGCAACCAACCCTCGCCCTTGGTTCTGCCTTTGTCCATCAGACACTTAGTTGTAGTTCGGTTTGCGTGGAAGATTCCTCGCTGTTTTGCTATAAAGCATTTATATCTTCTGCCTTTGACGAGCGAATGTTCCTTAAATGCCGGTGAAATCCTTGTCGTAAATTGCTAAAAACATTTTATATTAAAGATGAGAAATTATACAATATAAAGTAAGAAAACCACACGCGCACTTTCTTCTACAACATTGTATAGAATGATTCTACCGCGTTTACATTGAAACAATTTGTTTGAACCAGCCTTCGGTATTTTTTTTTCTTTTTCAGTGTGTCATATTTTAATTTTCTGCTCTTACTTGAATTTCCTGTATCAGTATACTGTGTCAGCTTAGTAATAGATGAAAACGGATCAAAGGTAAACATCACGTCTTCCTGTGGCTATACTTAGGTGTGAATGCAAACACGCCAAACATACTCTTAGAACGGACTGAGTACTTACAAAAAAAACTTGTAAGTTTGTACGCTTATCAAACTGCGGCTTGAATATATATCAAACAAAGAACAGATTCAATAAAGCACAAAGAGGTGCAGTTGAAGAAGCGCCTTTGATGACCAATAGAGATAAAAGATAATGCAGCTATTCTTAAACAGAACACACTATTCAAAAGATAAACCAATGGCACATAATTACATCAAACGATCTTCCCTGAATGTATGTTTTCTTTTCTTTCTGTTTTTTTTTTTTTTTTTTTTTTTTTTTTGTAAAAAAGAGAACTTCACTTTCTTTCATTGATACCTCCTTATGGTATTGCAATACATCGTGTTACATTTGCAACGATACAAACCGCAGGTGCTGATCTGACTGACATATAGTCATAACCACCATTCAAACAGCCGTCAAACGACTGTTGTTTAAGAAGACTTTCTGTGATGGAAAACAACGGACTGTCGGCGATTTTCATCTGGCTATTTTATGGCTGCATTAAAAGTTTATATGTAGCCAACTTAACAACAGTCGGGACAGCCTCAACGTTTTGCAGTAACCAAACGACAGGTATGGTATTGTTTTATAGTCACCATTCTACCTGTACGGTTAATGTTTATACTCAGTAGCAGAGCTTTAACCTTCAGCAACATGGACATCTGGTCTGGAACTTGCCGGCTGACAGAGGAGTTTGGTTTAGCCGAAAGTACTTTTCTTTGTTTTATAATAGTGACAAATTCTATTTTATGTCGTCGCTATGGTGCATTAATTGGGTTTGGGAGCCACTACGCGAACTGAACCTTTTATGTTATTTTTGTTTTTTGAATTGCATCGGGACCATGATGAAGTTTGTCGACAGTAAAAACGAAAATTTAAATCCCCCGGTAGTCTATGCTGCTGGCCGTTCTAATTATATGCTGCTTTGTGGTTTAAGCCACAGTCTCAGTGTCGCGCATTGAGGGCTAGGTTTTAGTACGTTTTTAAAACGTGGCAAAACGGCAGTATACGTTGTAAATCGTAGTGAATTCGTATATAGAAATAGCTAAATACGTGGCCTAGTTACGTTTCATTTAGAAGGTTTAACTCAAAAATGGAATTTTGCTATATGTAGCATATACCTAGTTACACGTAGCAACACGTAGAAAAACGTGGTATAAACGTACTAAAACGTGGTCTAAACGTACTAAAATGTAGATGAAACGCACTAAGTACGTACAAAAACGTAACAAGAATAACCTTAAGGTCCTCTAAACCTCAGTCTCACTCTCACGTATATCATATTTAGAACTAGGTTTTTCTATGTATTCAAAACGTATCAAAACGGGAATATGCGTATTAAAACGTGGTGAATACGTATTATATACGGATATATACAGCTACATACGTGGCCTAGCTACGATTGAATTGAAAATCCAACTTAAACGTAGCAATTTCGAAATAATTAACTGTATGCGTAGTAAAACGTACTGAAGCGTAGTCTAAACGTACTAGAACGTAGATGAAACGTTTTAGATACGTAGCTATACATGAAGGTCCTCTACGTACTTCTACGCTTTTCATACGCTTTCCAACGTCTTAGTACGTTCTGTGACGTTTTATTCTGCGTTTTATTACGATTTGGTATGTTTTGCGATACCTACTGAAACGTCACGTTGACTAGGTAGTTATCCCGGACACTACTTAGTAGTCCCTAGTAAAACGTACAAAATTGTAGTATGTGGGTAAACTGTTCTCATCCTTTTTGAAAACGTGACACAAAGCCGTTTGATAACCGGGTTATACGAAGTAAATTGTAGTTAAGCCCTCAAAACGTGACAGCGAGACTGGGCCCTTATATCATTAGTATTAGGCGCCTCATGTTTTAAAGTCCTCTTTTGCTCTTTGCCCTCGTTTCTGTGTTTGTTTCAGCATTCTTATCGCCTCGCTTGGGAAAGAGGGAGATTAGTTTTGTGCTTTTCGTGCATTTATTTGTTTTGTGCGTAAGTTTTTTTCTTTTGTCTCTTCCTATTGGTGTTGTGGGTTGGCTGCGGTTTGTGGTTTTGCATACCCTGTACCTTTCTACTAGCTTTTTTTGCAATTTCAGGATCTCAAATTAAGTTATATGGGTAACTCTTCATGATTTTCTGTCATTTTTCTCAAAGAAAACCGACTTTTGTAACTTCTTCCCTTTTTGCGTTCATGGGCGTCGAAAACCATTTCAAAATTTGGATTACTCCTCAAAATTGTTTGTCTTTGCGCAGTCCATTAAGAGGGCAATATTCGTTTTCTATTAGCCACGCGATGGATGGGTGGTGGATGGCTTGCAGTTTTAAATTCTTTTTATCAGTATTTTACAAATATCAGGACGATGGGAGGGTGGAAATGAAAGGCTGTGAGCAACTGTACCCCGCTCACAATTGGACATATTCCCACCTTCAGTGAGACTTGAACCTGGACCGCTAGATCAGCAGCCAGTGCTTACATACTTAGCTATCGGAGCGACTCGAATTCTAAGAAAAGCGGTCGATTTGCTCAGCCTTTGTTTTGTTTTTCTGAAACATATTTTTGCAGTAATGTCTCGGTAAATTGTACTTACTCTGTCCAGACTGCGTGCATGCGGACATCGATCTAAGGATATCTTTGTGATTGAATAAATGTCGGTGAAAGGAATTCAAACTGTAAAGATAAACATGTAAAACACTGACAAAATTTCGGAACTTGCCCAATCTTATTTCTGCTCTGCCATTCATATTTCAGAGTATATATCTAATACAACGATAGAGGAAGATGACCCACCTGGCAGTATCATATACGACCTGAGTGTTTCTGCAGACTCTGGTCTGAGATATGACGCATCTTTGTCTTCAACGTCTCACTACTTTGAAATAATTCCAGATGGTAAGATTCTTCCATTTTAAAACTGCATCAGAAATGTTGAAGATATTTGACTGTCAAAGCTGGGTAGGTAAATGCAGTTACCCTTTTTCGAGTCATGGTGAATTAGTTTTCTTATAACGTCGAGAGAGAGAGAGAGAGTGTGTGTGTGTGTGTGTGTGTGTGTGTGTGTGTGTGTGTGTGTGTGAGTGACAGAGAGACAGAGACAAAGATTACACAGTTTTTACCTAAATATCTGATGGGATGCGAGAATTTGCATCAAGGCATAATAATTCAAAAGACCTGGAGGAACAGTCTCCTCAGATTCGGTCTTAGGTGTTAATGATACACTGAACACTAAATGTCAATAAAAGATTTTAATGGCAACACGGATACACTGTACTGACTCTTGCCATATCTAACGTCGTCGCTATAACTTCATGACGTTAGTGACGTCATCATACTGTTAAAGTAACTCTAAGTAAATAGGTATCAGCTAGTTAGAACAACCAACTAAATGTTTTGTACCACTTCAGAAACTGAGGGTGAGGTTGGGCCTGTAAAATCGATTTAAGCCCCCCAGTAATTCATTACTGACCGTTCCAAGGCGGTAGTTCTGTTGTGGTTCTCTGTTGCCTGTTTTTGGTGTCAGAGTTTCTGTGATGTTTTACCTTATGTATGTTCTTATTATTTTTGGTTCGGTTTGGGTTGCTGAGTGGCCACCTTTTGGGAACAAGCTGCTCACTCGGTTGGCCATATGTTCTCTGTATCTTGATTATTTGTAATCTTAGTTGTTTCCAACTATGGTTTGAGGGCTGGATTTGGATTTGGATTGTTTCAATTCCTGGTCTTTGCATACTTTTTACTTTTAGATTATGTCCCTTAGATGTAGGTGATTTCCATTACCAATGTTTAACATTAATTATACCTTCTTTCTTTCTTTTTTCTTGTGAAAATGAATTGCCAAAAATGAAAAAGAAAATAGTAAAATTTGGAATGTCTCATTCATATTGAATATTTGATGATCTAATAATCTATAATACAAAATAACTGAAGTAACGCATAAACTGCAAAATTGGTGGCATTTTCAAGCGTAATTTCTATACTGGTTCTTTTGCATATTGCTATTATTGATAATTTCGGTTAACGTGTGTTTTAGTTTCACGTAGATTTAAAGAATTTGGGAATTAAATTCGTCTTTCATTTTAAATTCTCCCAAGTATTTTTCTAGAAACTTCGATGTCAACAATGGGTGCGTTCGAGTGAAATTATCGTGTACTCGAATACACGTTTTAAATTAATCCGGTCGTTTCGGTTCTGCGTCGTTATATCGGCGCGCTGCTTAGCAAGTCCAAATTTAGCAGGTTCTAATGCAAAAATCCGACCCATGAACGTACGTCATTCCCCATAAATAAAGATTTATTTTTGTATTCTTGCTCATATGTCTAAACGGATGAAGAACTAAATGGTCATAGTCCCGACGGCCCTGGCTCGAAACGACCCATTTTCTTCGAGAACGATAGTCAATACGAGTAGCCAATCGAACTCGCCCATGAAGAATAAAGCTCAACGCACAAGGTCTTTCGAAAAGTTGGACGGACACACGGCGCCAAGTGTGTGCGGCTATGGTTAAGTACCGCTGAGCCACTTGGGGAACGTCGTTAGGAGAATTCAAACTGAACTGAACTTTCGAAAGGACAAAAATTAAAAATGTCTAAGGTTAACACACATGCGCCAGGTAAGAAAGGGCATTTTTTCCAGCGAAGCAGACAAATCAATTTCAATGATTCAACGTAGCTAAATAAGCCTTTAGCCTTCAGAGGGCTTGAACGTTCCAGGACCCAATTTTTCCAGAAAAAATAAATACCCAGGACAGGTCACATTACCAAGATGGCAAACATTTATTATGGTAAAAAATTTCAAAAATCTTCTTCCCCAGAACCACGCCGGGCCGCGTAGCGCAATCGGTAGGGCACCTGACTCATAAGTCAGAGGTCCTGGGTTCGAAACCCGGCATCTGGCAGAAAACTCGTACTTCGTCATCTAGGTTATTGAGTTTCATCTTGGACAGGTAGATCTCCAGAGATCTTTCGGTTGATCTCCGAAACTTAACGACAGTATGCGATAATCGCCGGTGTCAAGGTATTTCCTGAGGCTAATATTCTTATCTCGATCATGATAAAATATCGATCTCAATGACTTTAATTGAATATTGAATACATTTCATGAGTCTCTTCGAATAGTCAGACTCATGCATTAAATAATCATGGTAATGTAATTAAACCTTTTGGATTTCCTTTGCATTATGCTGTCAGAACACATGATAATGATATTTTATAATAATAATGATAATAATAATAATAATTGTTATTATTATTATTATTTTTCAAAGATGGTTGGTTCTTAAAAGGAATTGTCATGCTTCAGAAATCCAAAATGATTTTGGCAGCCAATAAGGGGGAAAAAGAGGTGCTAAATTGGTTATGTTTACTAACAGTTCATGTCATTTAGCCTCATAATGCAATGATAATCAAAATTTTACGGGACTAAATTCTCTCTCTCTCTCTCTCTCTTAAACGTTATATAAGACACAATGTATGTTTGATTCAAACATAGAATTCAAGTTCAACATTATCAAGAACAATAAATAAATGGAATTAATTGTATGTCACACAATTGTATAACTGATGGTTTTGTTAGAACAGTCAAGCAAAAATATGATTGATTGCACAAAATTTTGATTCAAAAATAATAATAATATAAAAAAAAAAGTCTTGTGAAAATAAGTTTAGTTAAAATTTCATGATGATAAAAACCTAGAATTTAATGAGGAGTAAATATTATGCATTTATTTTACCGTTAAAGAGAACAGATTTTTTCCACGACACGACAAAACGAACACAGCCGAATGAACGCCCAGCAAAGACTCAGATCAGCCCCGGCATCCACCCAATCTAAACAGTCTTCGCTGTCCGCAAAGGGATAGTTAGACCTATGCTATATTGTAAGCGCATGTCCAGGGCGGATGTCCAGGCTGATCTTAGTCTTCGCTGTCAGCATGGAGAGGACTTAGAGTCTCACCTCCCTTAACGCGAAAAGGGGAGACTCTGCTCGGACTGCTGAATCTACGCGAAGTGCACATGCCACCTTGTTAGTTTTGGCGAGTCGCGGCATATTACGTTTGGTTACTCCAGTCGAACCGCGATACGACAAAACCCACAAAGTGTCATATGTACTATGTGAAGACTAAGATCAGCCTGGGCATATGGCAGGTCTGATCAGAGTCTTCGCTGTGAACTTTAATGGTAGCTAAGCTATCTCCATGCCACCAGCATAGACTTTGATCAGACATGGCGAACGCCTAGGCTGATCTTAGTCATTGCCAGGCGCACATGCCACTTTCTTGACTTTTTTCGTGTCGCGACTCTATTAAATATTGCCACACAGTTATACGAGTGCCGTGTCAGTAATAGTGTATATTCACACGTTGATTAAATTGACACTGAGTAATATTTGAATTGAATTAAAATGAAATTGATGAAACTGGATCAAAGTAAGATTACTAATTTTAAAATAATAATAAACATGAGATCAAACTTGATACAATAAAAACATTTTCCTTGGAATTACGGATTTGTATAATGCATATATATAGAAGAATGACACAAATGAATAAAAATAAAAAAAAACATGCATATAGACCTTCTTTGTAAATTAAGTAATTTACTTTCTTTAAGATATAAAAATCAACAAATAAACATAACTTAAATGCTGTTGAAAAATAAAGTGTTCTGTTTCCTACTAACAAAATTATATTAAATCGCTAGAGACCGCCAAAGTTTTATCTACGAGGTGACCCTGTAGCTCAGTAGGCTAAACGCTGACCCGATGATCTAGCGGTCCCAAGTTCGATTTCCGAAGGCGGAAACCTTCTTAGACGTAAACGGTTTCCATTTCACAACCTGTCATTATCGTCCTTCCATCCTTGGCAGATAGAATTTTCTTCTTTAGTGTCCGGAATTCACCCTCATTTAGTAATTTGTAATCTATTTTTTGTTTGGGTCTTAGAGTCAACTGCATAATGATTATGCAGATAGTGTGGCTTTTTGCCTCACATAAATAATTACATAAATGAGCAACAATTGAGCAAACGCTTAATTTCTAAACATACCGACATTACTGATTGGCATTATACAATCATAAGATAATTTATATCGTATCTTTCAATTCGGCACCAGTGATACCAATTATTTCGCCAATTAAAGAAGTTAGCCGACCTATGCTCTTCATATAATTGCAATAAGACCAAAGAATATCGGCATCAATAATAATTGTATTTCACTAGCACGGTTTCGTTTCTATTCTAACACCAGAAGCCAAAAACGTTCTCTAGTGCAGCCATGGACCAGAAAAATAAAATAAAAACTAAATAAATTTACTTTTATCTTTCAGTTCAAGCAAAATTTAGACACAGTACTGGATAAATCTACATTTTGAATTATTCATTCACTTTAAAATTCATTTCTACAACTTTCTATCATATCTTATCGAGGTAATCTCCGCCTGGAGCTATTACCTGAAAGCCGGAGTCGTGTCTTAGCGTCGCATTTTACGGAAACGCACGAAAACAACCGGCAAAAAAATAATCAACTAAAATTTTAACAAATATTGAAAAAAGACCATTTTATCATTTAACTAGACAAATAAAATTTATACCAGATGAAAATATACTCTTTCTTCTGATCTGATCTATTTGTGATGCATAACATTTTGTATTAATTTAATTCGAAATTTGTCGTTAAATTCATGTGCCCTACTGGTTTTACGGAGATTTTGTTATTTGTTTTAATTAATTATGTACCTCTAGAAAATCACCCCAAAAAAGACCATTTTGTACTTGCGCTAGAATCAAAATTAAAACACAATATTTAAGATGAAGAATTTCACTTTCTGATACCGTTTGTGATGTAAAAATATGTTCAGAAAAAAAGAAGTTATTAAGTGATAATGAAACTTTCCCTAATTACTCGTATATGTCAAATTGGCTCACACCTGTAGAAGTGCTAGTACGCAGTTTCTTCACTATGTCTGGCCACATACTTTTGTTTCTCCTTCCGCTGATTCAAGAAGGGCAGTTGTCAGTTACTGGCGAAAGTATGTGCACTTAGTACTGGTTAACCGCTTAGGAGGTCTAAGCCTGCCCAGGAATAGTGTGGTTAGGTTAACTGACCGACCCGACATGACCTTAGCTGTTTACCGTGGACGTTAAGCATCAAATCAATCAATTCTCCCCCAGAACCACAAAGCCTATGATCTTGAAACTTAGCATGTCACATCAAGGACTCAAAAGCTCAACAAAATTTATATAAATGATGACCCTGGGATGACCTTGATCTGTTTTACGGCAAGGTCAACTTTTGAGTCACTCAGGTTTTTCTATGGGGAAAGTGAAAAAAATTGATTTTTTTCCAGAAACAATGCAGTCTGCTACCTGAAAGTTTGTAGATGAAGACAACTAATTAGGTAAATGAAGCTTTAGTGAGTATTCATGGTAAAGGAAATATCTTCACCTGGGCCTAAGGCCATTTACATTGAAAAATTAAAACTCGCTTTTTTATATAAACTTGACCATCATGAAATATTTCCGCGCTTGCGCGGGCTCTTTTCTAGTAATATTAAAAAGAAATCAAGTTATAGCTCATTATGAGTCCCATAAATGCACATATTCTTTGGAACCATCAAACTTTCACTCTGCAGCAGTTTTAAAACTTGGTACAAAACAGCTACTTGTATTATCAAATGATTCACTTGTTGACTTTCCCCAGAAAACTCTCTTATATGGTTAATGGTATGCATCTCCAAAACTTTTCTACTTTAACTCCAATATGTATGCAGCTTCAGCACTCCAAATTCAGTAGTTAATCCCAAGAACCGTTCCCATCGCTCTGCTACCATTGTTAATGATACACTGAACACTAAGTGTCAATAAAAGGTTTTAATGGCAACACGGATACACTGTACTGACTTTTGCAATATCTAACGTCGTCGCTTTGACTACATGACGTTAGTGACGTCATCATACTGTTAAAGTAACTCTAAGTTAATAGGTATCAGCTAGTAAGATTATGTCCCTTAGATGTAGGTGATTTCCATTACCAAGGTTTAACATTAGGTCTACAATAATTCTAGAATATTACCTGAAGTAAGTTCGTAGGATGGCTTAGTTTTGGTTTATTGCAAGTTTTCGTTGCATTAGAAATGTCCTTCCTGATGCATGTCGCTGATATCTGTTTTGGACCGTAGCGGTTGAGATGGACAATTTGAAGGGAAAAAAAACTATGCACGTGGCATCTGTTAACCCAGCGGGCACATGACGTTGAAATGACGTCGTTCGGATGTCGATGCGACGTATTGACGTCGCATCGACGTCGGAACGACGTCATTTTGACGTCGTGTACCCGCTGGGTTACTTGATGTTTGCAGCTGCTCAGTCTCTCGGACTGCGTCGGTAAGAGTGTGCACAGAGCTGTATGTTGCTCGCCGAGCCTTTTCAATTTTCAATTTGTGCGGTTAGGGGCGTAGCAAGAGGCAATTACATGATACACACAGACAGGTTTAGACTCCTTAGGAGGAAATCTAAAGTTAAGTCACCAGGATATCTCATATTGTCATATGTCAGTTTGAAGTTTGTATTGACATTTGGCCAAACGTGCGACATTTCTTAATGCGCACCATACAGGTGTATGTTTTAATTTCATCAATTTGACAGAAAATCAATACGCATCTGCGTGTTTGCGTATAGGCAGCTACGCCATTGGGCCAAGTTTATCTCTACTGAAGAAACCTGATGAAGGACTTTGCAGTTGTCACACTAAATTCACTAATTAACTATTAAAACATCACTTTCAGTCAGAATAAGTAGTATGGGGTCGCGCGCATAGCACTAGTTGAATTTAAGTCTTAAAAAGTTCCTTCAAGAGCAGAGAACACATTCAAAAGCAGGAACATAAGCTGTACTTCGAAGTTTCTGCTACTCAAGCCTTCAGAAGCTTCAGCTACTCTACGTTCCGTATCAATGAATTTGTTTACATGTCTAGCAAAATTGTCATCTGTATAGCTGTTCTCCTCGCTCTTTTATTTCTGGTTAATGTAAAATAGCAACTATATAGTAAAATATGTCTACTAGCTTCAATAATATGCGGAAAGGTCAGAGAGAGAGAGAGAGAGAGAGAGAGAGATATGCAAATTTGTGTATATAATTATAGAGGGTACACACTTTTCTGCATTTTAGACAGTTACTACAACAGTATAGAGATACGGGTAAAATCGTTTCTATATCCGGGTCTTAATGAGACAATAAACGTATATTTTACCACCCCAGACATCGCCTGTGGACCAGTGATAGTGCATTCTTTACTTATTATGGTGAGACAGGAGGTAAGATGACAAAAATATTCTTGATTTAATTTTATTTTCTCACTCTCTCTCTCTTGTTTTTGCTTTAATCGTTCATTACTTTTCTATTATTTTTAGTGTGTTGTGGTTATTTTTCTACCCTCTTCTGAAAACATGCAGGTTAAGTCCTGCTGCCTATGAGCCGTGACTTTTCCTTGTTGTCAATAACATAATACAAAAGTATACAATGTAACTGTTGAAAAAAAGAGCAACAGAATATAAAAGAAATTGGAATTTGTTGTCGAAAATATTACGCATAATTCGAATCACTCTGGTTATTTTCTCTTTTGGAAGAGACTAAATTTCTTATAAGCTCTTCAAAGCACTGTTCATGTGAGCTTTCTAAAAATGCAGACTAGATACGTATAATTTGTTTGCTTCTACCTCTTAATTTGATACAGTTTCATACTTAAAAGGCACTATAATTGAGCAAATTAAAGAAACGGTTTTGGAGATGACCAAAATTTCCTGATTATGGTTAAGAATTATTTTATTTGCTTTTTGGGTTTAAACATTAAAGTTTTATGGGAAATAGCGCTGGTTTTCTATTTGTTTATAGAAGTATATAGAAAATGCTTCAAGCAATTTCTATTGATTTCTTAATCCAGATGTAAAAGCAGCTTATGCAGTCCTTGCAAAGTCAAAGCTTCGGTGCAGGACTGTACTGGTATATAGATATTTAAAGTGTTTTATCGATTATGTCAACGTATGATCGTATGATCGATTCCTCACTGATTGCTGCATTCGAGTTATAATCGAGTGGCTCAATTAATTAAGAAAACACAACTTTTTATTGCCTAGATGCCAGCCATTCCCTTAAACGTCGACGTCTATGCATGTGTATGGAACGCCTTTACTGCCTCCATGTGTCTGTTTTAGTGTTATCGTATCAGCCCATCATTATATCCTGGTCAAATATTATTATGTTGGGTGCAAACGTTATTATGATATCTGCAGATACCAATATATCATGCGCATACAACTGTGTGTCATGTTCACTTGTCATTATATTGTGTACAGATGTATTTTTATTGTGTCGGTTCATCATTATATCCTGGCCATACGTCATTATGTTGGGTGCAGTTGTTATCATGTTATGTACACGCACCATTGTATTATGGTCTTATGCCTTTATGTTGGGTACACATGTCACTGTGTTGTATACACATGTCTTTTCATTGTGTCGGTTCATCATTATATCCTGGCTATACGCCATTATGTTGGTTGCAGTTGTTATTATGTTATGTACAGACACCATTGTATTATGCTCTTATGACTTTATGTTGGGTACAGATGTCATTGTGTTGTATGCAAGTCTTTTTTTCAGTTTGTGGGGTCCTCATTATATCCTGGTCATACGTCCTTATGTTGGGTGCAATTGTTATTATGTTATGTACACACACCATTGTCTTATGGTCTTATGCCTTTATCGTGTGTTCACATGTCATTTTGTTGTGTGCAAATGTCTTTTCATTGGTTCGGTTAATCGTTATATCCTGGACATACTTCATTATGTCGGGTGCAGTAGATATTATGATATGTACACACACCATTGTATTATGGTCTTATGCCTTTATGTTTTGTTCACACGCCATTGTGTTGTCTACAAATTTCATTTCATTGTGTCGGTTCGTCTTTACATCCTAGCCATACGTCATTTCGGTGAGTGCTATTGACATTAGGTTATGTCCACACACCTTACGTCTTTATGTTGTGTTCACATGTCATTGTGTTGTATACAAATGTTTTTTTTATTGTGTCTCGTCGTCATTATATTCTGGTCATGCATCCTTATGTTGGTTGCAATTGTTTTTGTTTTTTCCATTATGTGGGCGCATAATTTATATAATTATGACGTGTAGACATACCATAATTTATGTCAGCTGTTTTAAGCCCCCAATTTTGAAGGAGTTGAACAGGCATATTAGCTTTGCCTTGACTGTTCATCCATTCCTCTGTTTGCCCCTTGTTTGAATTTTGCATTTATTCAACTTCTGATCCGCTAGAACTAGAAAGCAATTTTTTTGGTATTTTGCAGTGGTCCATGATGTGTTAAATATTTTATAAGGTCAGATAACTCTGCATTCAATAGTTACAGAATTATATCTCCTTTTAGTCAATATTTTTGCGGTTACTGGGCTCAAGAGCCACTGGAAGTAGGGCTTTGAAATTTCATATATAGAAAAGATAAAAAAAAAATGAGCAGACAAATATTTTTCCTCCGTCGAACTTGTACTTTCAGAGATTTTTTGTCAAAAATTAAAAAGAAATGTTGCTTCCACAATATCTCAAGAAGTAAATGAGCTAGGGTGATGGTATTTAGTAAACAGGTAGGATGCAAAACGTTCCAGAATTAATAAACTTTTAGATACCATCCCAAAATAAATAGGTCAAGGTCCTTGTTTGAATTTGCATTCTTCTAACTTCTGATTCACTTTACAGTTAGCTCCCCTTTGTCGAAAATAAACCGAAATCTTACCATGATCTCTCAAGTACTTTATGAGCTGGGGTGATGATATTTTGAATACAGTTTTGGGGTGAGATGTACAAGAATTGATCAACCTTTGGGCATATTCCATTAAAATTGTCTGTTGTGCCCCTTGTTTGAATTTGGCATTTTCCAACTTCTCGGGAAGCTGATTAGTATAATAATAGTCATTGGTGTGCAAAAATATCGGTAGAGATGAGGCAATTCTGCATTCATTTATTTTTCCCTTTTTATCAATTCTTAAGCAGGTACTAGGAACGAATCCATGGCTGCAATTCTTAGCCGTTTTTTTTTTGTTCGGATTTTAAGGTAGCTAGGCATTATAAATCACACCATGGTGGCTACACTGGATTACTTTTACTGGTCAATAATTGGTTTCTAAATGATATCAGAAATATATAGGCGAACTGAAATAAGGTCGCAGACAATTATAAACTTCGGATTCTTTCCTTACCCCATGAGTCCATTTAACAGAATCTATACTTTTGCCCATAAACGTTAGAAGTGAAATCCCCTTTATTTTCTTGCATAGGAAGCAACTTCCCCACGCCTTCTCCCGTCCCAAACACACCACATATACACCCTGGCACAATGCCTTCAGAAATTCCGGAGAAACAGGTATTACTTTTTAAGTCTCACGGAATTGAAAATTGACACTATTTTCAGACTCAGCGAATCCCAATGGTGTAGCAGTTATATTATGCTACAACCTGTGTATTTGTATATCATCAGAACCACTCCATTAAGGCGATTCTAATGAGACGTCAAATGAAACTACTTAATTGATTATAGTTTTCATTACTATTTCGATAAAACCCTGATTTATTCGAGCACAATTAAAACGCGACTCTTGGGGTTGGTTGTGATCAGACGATGGTGCTGGGTAAATTTTAGTGCCGTGGCGTCCTATGCAGAAGAGCAAAGGCCAACTGTGCTGGCAGAAGGTGTGTGTGTGGCCTGTCTGGATAGTTTTTCTCCCCTGTCCTATCTCTTTTCTTTTTCCCTCTCTCTGGCAGACAGCTCGATATAGACTGAAATACTGCCTCAATTAGCCGTTAAACCCAAAACAACTAAGTCAAATCCGACTCAGATTACAGCTGCGGCCCTCACTTTGGCTTCTTTTAAAAATAAGCTACCTTGTTTAAGCACTCCAACTGTCCGGTGTTACCTGTCAAAATCGATCGAATTAAAAGTCCGCCTAGGATACAACGACGAAGTGGCAGAATACAATGTCGTTTAGACGCGATAGGCATATCGAACCGCAAAATATAGACAATGAATACCGCGAAAGAAAATAGTTATAATAGCATATAAAAGAATCTGTGTGCTCACACAATTTGTACATCATATAATAGACTTTGCATTCGACAAAAATACGTTTGCGATTGAAATAATGGTATGTTCGCGTAACATAATATTTTGTGCATCCAATAATGATGAAATCACATGATACAATGACGTCTGTCTGTGGTATAATGGTATGTCATTACAACATAATATTTAATGCATCAA
This sequence comes from Ctena decussata, assembly GCA_963989385.1. Taxonomy (NCBI): domain Eukaryota; kingdom Metazoa; phylum Mollusca; class Bivalvia; order Lucinida; family Lucinidae; genus Ctena; species Ctena decussata. The sequence continues at coordinate 212,486 of CAXDIV010000134.1, read as the reverse complement.
CTATAATGTAGAAATCATAGAATACGGCGATGTTTGTCCATGATATAATGATATATATACAAAACATAGTATGTTCCCCCAACATAAAGGTGAAATTACAGGATACAAGGATGTTTGTCCATGACATAATGGTATGTATACATAATATACTGCCATCTTCACCAAATATGATTATGAAATCACAGGATACAATGATGTCTGACCATTACATAATGGTTTGTATACGAAGCATAATATCATGTGCACCCGACATCATGATGAAGTCACAGGATACAATGATGTTTGCCCATGATATAACGGTACGTATACATTACATAGTATCAACTGGATCCAACATAATGATGAAAGCTCAAAGCAGAATGAAGAGTTCACACAATAGTACTAAAGCAGACACAAGGAGGCAGTAAAGGCGTTCCATACATGTGAGCCTGGTACCCTGATTGACGTCCTCAATCTGACATGCTATCACTACCTTCCTACCTGTCAACCATATAGTTGTTATGCTCCATGTCACAGTGTGTTCTGGCTGTCCGAAGGTAAGGCATGCAAGTTGCTGATCGTTGCCTATCTATACTTAGTACAACAATTGAAGGATATTAAAATTCTATGATTATTTTCAATTAAAACAAAATCTTTACAAATTTCAATATGCATGCATCCAATAGTATAGGGTATCTACAACTAAAAGGCTGTCAGTAGTAAAGGACGCCACTATGGCCTCATCCGTCCGGAGACTAAGTCCACACCCTGGGGGAGTCTCCGGCCGGGATGAGGCCATAGATGGCATCGCATTAGTAAGCTTGAAAAGGCTAGTTTGAAATAACTTAGTCTTTTTCATGGGTAAAAGTCTATGTGATATGGCATAGCAGATGTCTTAATAGGCTATACAGTAATATGCGTCTGCTATGAGTCTCTTGGCCTTGTATCTCAAGACCTCGCTATACCAGAGGCATAACTCTATAGCGTCAGTTGATGGTGTGAGTTGCTGTGGCATACTCTTGTTCATTCTGTTCAATTTCTGAGGCTTTACAGTAATATGCGTCTGCTATCAGTCTCTTGGTCCTGTATCTCAGGGCCTCACTATACCAGAGGCATAACTCTATAGCGTCAGTACTTGTTCCTTGAGAATTATAAAATCTTGTATCTCAAGATTTTAATGTTCTGGACTGAAATTATTTCTTACTAGCCTTCTAAAGTTTACCTGAAAAAATAACAACGACTGTATTTTTCCATAACAGAACTTTAATTACCCCGCTAACGAACTTACTGACGATTGACAAAGGATTAGGGTCGTCCCTCTGCCATTGTTTACAAACATATTTACAACATCGTATACATTGGATATTTCTTTGATAAACAATTGGTATATCTTAAGCATTTACAACTTTGAATCCTATGTTCAGAGAACTGGTCTGGTGGCGTTATTGTCTTTTTCACTGATAAGTATAGTCTTCCATAATTCAAACTGAACCACATTTCAATGTCTCTGTCATTTTGGTGTGGATCTTCTCCTGTTCCCATCAGGTTCTCGTGAATGGCCGTCTTCAGATCTAGTCCTCTGCTTAGCTGATGTAATATGTAGATACAATACATTCCACACACTTTACTCCATGGACTCTGAAGCATCTCTGTATTTTCTATCCACGCCTTGGTATTTCTTTGTATGAATGGTAGAATGTAGTCTTCTAATGGTGGTTGTCCATATGAATCGAAGTAAATCGCCTTGTCATCTTTGAAGTATAAGGCCACCCAATGTTCTCCTGGTTGGTCCGAGTCATCTGTATTAATGATGTATGCTTTCACATCCAATGGCATCTTCTGAGGCAGGAGATCCTTCGAGACAACTTTGGCGTTCAAATGCATAAGCTGAGACGCCTTGGTCAGAAGGGCCGTCAATTCTAGCGTATTCATCTTTGTTGTAGGAGTCTAAGATTCTCAGTTCCCAGTATTTTTTCCAGTCTTCATTCAGTGGAGAGCAGTATTGGTTTTTCTTCAGAAACATCCAGTTTTTATAGGCTTCCACGGCTTCTTCCGGCGTGAGATGACTCATGCCTCTTGCATCTCCAGTGTCTTTTAAGCCAAATTTTAGGCACAGTTCATGGTTCCAGTCTTTGATGACATCGTAGATGTTGAGACATTCTAATGCCGGCTCGTGATAGTGTAAGTCTCTTATCCAATCATCTCCGGCTCCTAGACAGAGCATGTGATTTTTCTGGCTGGGATGATCTATTCTGCAACCTTCACACTCGTGTTGAGCATATTCTCTGACAGCTATTCTCAGGTTCTTTAACATTGCAAATATCAAAGCAGTCTTGTCCTTGCCAATAAATGTTTTTGGTGGTGACACATCAAATTGTTCTAGCAGTTTTCCATTTTTATCACACACAGATCTGATCTTTGGGTGTAACAGCTGTTCAAGTTCGTCCTCCAAGGAACCAATTTCGTCAGAGTAGGATCCATGTAGTTGTTCGTAGCATTCCACTCTAAACTTTAGTTCTTGTTCTACAAAGTATCCTTTGTTCATGGTCTCAGTAGTCTGTGATGACTTCTCTCAAACCGTTGATTTCTATTAGGTTGTCAAACTCTGCATATACTATGACGTTAATGGTCTTGCCGAGTGCTCTAGCAAACTGAAGTTCCACTCGCAGGTTGCCAGTTTTTATAGGATGTAGATGGCTCTGATCGGCTCCTTGGTCTGGCGTGAAATCGTATCCCCAGAAGCAGTATCCACCTTTGTAGTCGTCGTAGTCGATGTTACAATTCTGAATCTGATTTTGACTGCCCAAAGCTTGATACAGAGACATGTAAGATCTGAGATGTTGATCCAAGTTAAATTTCGGTTCAAATGGTTTTCCATAAATGCTGTGACCGTCACAACTCACTTCAAGTTTGCTGAGACCGAAATGTTTGAAGTTGAAAGGATTTGTGGCGAACGATCCATTGAATGTTGCATTATCTACCATGCCAATGAATAATCGTTTTGGAAGTTGTCCCTGAAACAAGTGGTCCTCGACTTTTGATCTAAGACCGGTGCCTATGGTAAATGTCTTAACTTCTACACGCCGTATGGGAAATTTGGCATTGTGATGTGCAATAGTTTGATTGAGATCATTGGCTATGGCTGGCAAAAGTTGAACATTGCGAACCGATAAGACTGCTGCATCGACCTTAACCATAACAGGGTACTCATCCTTAGACATGATACAAAATTGAGGAGAAGCACGATTGAGACCATTAGGTAAATATTTTTCCTGCATGGCCAAATCTAGATGTAAACGCCCTTTAAGTTCCTTAGGGTTACTTAGTTCAAAAGGGGTTATACGGGCTGTTACATTGCCATGACCAAAATCTTCAAAGTGACCAGGTTCATCTTCGTACCAAAATTCTGCAGCTTTAAGTTGATTGTCTTTCACATCAGATCCAAAAGAAAATAAGTTTTCAATGCAAGCCCTGTAGGGATACGTATCCATATTATTGGTCACCAGTTTATTGTTAAGATATAGATCAATTCCACTAAACATACTGTGAAAGAAATTGTTGATGGAAGCAACTTTTTTATCATTCTCAAGATTGTCACCGTTTGCTCTCAAAATCCTGAATTTCAAGTACAAATAAGTTTGTGATAAATCAGTGTAATATTCCGTATGGCCTGGTACCACAAATTCGATGGGTGCATGATAACTGTCTAGAGAAGCTATGGGATGATAATCTATCCACTGAGAATCTTGCATGCTGGTCAGAGTTGGAGGAACAGTTTGCATGGCTATTTCAGACTTGCTACATTCACAAGATCCACTTTGCATCATTTTCTTAGTCAAAAATATCGCGGTCAAATTTTAGATTTGAATATTTTTTCCTAATGGCTCTGTTTACAGAATTCTTTCTGCCTCTACCCTTTTGCAGTTTGTTGTGAACAGTTCGACGATTTGTCTTAGACTGAGTTTTTCTACGTTTCTGACTTGATTTTATACCCCCCGAAGCCAAATGATCCAAAGCAGATTTTCCCAAAGATTTTAAAGCTGATTTACCTCTACTTTTTAAAACTTGTTTGATATTTTGACCATCCATGATGTCGCGAAGTGCATGAATTCCTTGATCTTTGGCTACATGTTTGATACTTTGTAAACCTGCTTTTGCAACAGGTTTTAAGATTGGCATGACCGTTCTCAAGGCAGTTTTAAACATGGACCCTAAACCATAACCGTACTGTCTCGATACACCTCTGTAAACTGGAAAGTTATTTCCACCTGATCCATGTTGATATACTACACCACGAGTTTGGAAATACATTTTTTTGGCTAATTATCTTTGAGTCTGAAATGTAACTTGATCAAAGACTTTCCCGTGATAAATTGAATATCTATTCCCGTATCGCCTTTTATACTCACGTGAACTTGATCTATGAATGATTTTGCCACCGGAACGTAATGCAAGTTGACAAACTCTTGATGAGAATGATGAGAGCGTTTTGAAATCTCAAATGGAACAACTCGCAAAATAGGAGCAGTTATGTCACCTACGTAAGTGTAACTGCCAATATCCGAGTAAACGTACAGTTGATTATTAGCCGTGTTTAAATCTACTTCGTATCTAAAAGCATGTCTTTCGTTTCCGATGGGTCTTTCTGACATTTTTGGATTTACCCCTAATTTCTCCCCAAGTAGTTTTGGGAATATCAGTCTGACGACTTTTGGATTGTTGTAAAATATTTTGACACGTTTACTGTTATTGCCATAACTCATTTCTATCGAAGCGTTAACACGTCTCAAAGCAATTCCGAAACGTGTATCGATGATGCCTTGTATTTCTTCCACCAAATGTTGTGGACTGCTGTAATTTCCTTTGGGAATTTTCAAATCGTATTCTGCGCAGGTGTTTATTTATTACAAATTTCCGACAAAATACATACATTTGTGAGAACAAACATATATATAAATGTCTAAGGATTGGATGTAGGCTAGGCCTATATTTATCCTCTCCTAGACGGCACTGTACAAGTACAAACGATACATATATAAATACTTATAAGAGTAGTAAGAATTTGCAAAATATGTACTTATATAACAAAAATCATTAGCTAAACACATATATTGAGTAGATGCGTCCAAAAATATTCGATGAGAGGAATGAAAAAAATAGAAGAGGAAGAGAGAAGAAGAAGGAGAAGATGATGATGATGATAAGAAAAGAATGATGAAGAGGGTCTGCCAGTACGTGAAAGGGGTTTAAATAACGTTGAGATCTTGCAACTCGTGAGAAAAATAGTCTAGATTTACTAAAATGTGCCTTTGGATTCCTTGTATCAATAATTAATGTATATTAGTTTCAGTATATTTATTTGTATCAAAGTTCAATGGCATTGTTATTTTTAATACATTTATTATCAAATTTGGAGGGTGGACAGCGATTCTAAAGCGGGGGTAATCTGCCTAGTGACTATCCTCGAAGACCGGCTACGGGGACTATGCTAACAGTTTATCATAATATCGATTCAATAGTCGTTGCGGAAGTGACACGTTTCTGATGACATGCAGCCACGAGAAAACGCCCATTAAATTGTTAATCATTTTTGCGCTAAAATATGGTAAGTATGATCAAGATTTTACGTCAGAGTTGTATAATTAGCAGGTCCTGAAACAGTGATGCAGTGCACATGATATGACAATTTCTGGCTCTATTAAATTTTGCTTTTCTTTAGGCTTGGATTCGTGCAGTTATTTGTTCGGCCTGGAAACCTAAGATTATTTTGCATCATTAAATTTATGGTTAAGTTGTATTATTTTGCAATGCTACCACACTAACTCACTCAGCTCTTTCAAACCAATTCAGAATGCCGATTAAAAGGGCTATAGACTGCAAGAGCTATGGAGCTCAGTATTCTCTGAGTCCAAAATGGTATCCAAAATGGTAAATTATAGTTTGCCGGTGCAACCCCGATTGTCTCTGCGTTTCCGAAACGAAACAAAAGGCCGAGATACAGGGTTGCACTGCATGATGATATTAAACCAAAACATCCATCCCTATTTATTAACACAGCAATTTTCCTTAAAGGGTGTTTTGGTGTATTTTTTAATGTTTTTGATAAGAAGAAAAAAAAAATGCGTAAGTGAACAGTGAAGGTCCTAATCAGATGCCATATTCGACAGCATCTGAACAGGTTCTTCGCTTTTTGCTTATGTTCTAAGGATGTAAAACTTATATGCTAGTCAAATCTTTTCGTATTTTTAATATACTCGATAACTGCATCTTGTAATAAACTATTCTGTACATTTGATAAATTTAGATTTCCAGCCAGAAGGTCATTTACACTTATAGATATTATTTCATAAATTGATTTGTTCCCTTGTAAGTTGTTGATTAGTTGCATTCTTTGTTCATCATATTTAGAGCATTCAAGGAGATAGTGTTGAACAGTTTCTGCAACACCGCAGTCAGTACAAAGGCCATTATCTTGCAAGTGATCATTTAAGAGATCAGCATTAAGGGAACTTTTGTTATTCCTTAGTTGACACATTATTATATTGTATTTTCTAATTCCTTTCATAAAGTGGGGTGGTGAGGGTTTTACCTGCTTGTTTAGTGCTCTTTTGAAAGAATATAGAGAGGTGCAATTATTTTTAATATCATCATCAAGGTTATTCCACAGGTCTGTGGCTGTAATAAAGTAAGAATTTTGGAAAGAGACTGTACGTGGCGCTGGGTGCCTTAGATTAGTATTTCGAAGTGTATAACCAGTTTCGTGTTGATTATAATTTGAAAGTATTTCACTTAGGTAATTTGGGGTATCCTCATTAAGAATTTTGTAAAAATGTATAAGTTTGCTGTTTTTTCTTCTTTCAGCCAAGGAGGTCCAGCCAAGTTCATTATAGAGAACTGCATGAGAGGTTCCTCTTCGAAGTCCTGTTATGATACGGGCTGCATCAAGATTCACAGACTCAAGAAGGTCAGATTGAGTTTTTGTACAGTTATCCCAAACAATGCATGCATACTCTAGTATGGGTCTAATATATGTAGTATAAAATTTTAGGAGTGACTTTCTATCTAAGTCATGCTTTAACAGGCGCATAAGATACAATCGATAAGATGCTTTTTCATAAATTTTATTTATATGATCTCCCCAGGTTCCATCTGATGAGAATGTCAAACCAAGATGAGTATGGTTATTTTCATCTTCAATTAAGATATCGTTGACCCTAATCTCTGTCTTATTGTTAGGTTGCCGTTTTCTAGAAAAGAGCATACTTTTGTCTTGGCTGGGTTTAAGATGATCAGCCAGTCATGAGCCCAACTTATAATTTTCAGAAAATCTTCATTTAAAAATTTGATAGATTCATGGTTCTCTAAAATCACAAATAGGGTTGTGTCATCTGCAAATAATCTTATATTAGTGTTAATTTCGTTGACTATGTCATTAATGTAAAGAAGAAATAAGTATGGTCCTAATACTGATCCTTGAGGTACCCCTGCTAGTGTATTAGCCCAAGAAGATTTGAACCCTTCGTTAATTACTCTCTGCTTCCCATTTGATAGATAGTCACTGAACCATTTTAGCATATTACCACATATACCATATCTTTTTAATTTGTACAATAATCCTTGATGCCATACTTTGTCAAATGCTTTACTAACATCACAGAAGATAAATTTAATTTCCTTGCCCTTGTCTAAATTTTCTATTATAATATGATACAATTCTAAGAGTTGATTAACAGTTGAATCTTTAGGCCTGAATCCTGATTGGAATTTAGTCAGTATGTTGTGCTGTTTAATATAGTTAAACAAGTATTTGAATATTATTTTTTCTAGGATTTTACCCAGACAGCTAGTTACAGAGATGGGCCGATAGTTTGCGGGATCTTGGTCGTCGCCCTTTCCTTTAAAGATAGCTGAGATGTTGGCCATTTTCCATTGGCAAGGAACTTCTCCTAGTACAATGGATTTGTTATAAAGCATGGTAAGTGGTTGAATCAAGGATTTACCAGCAATTTTAATCAATCTGGGCATTATCTCATCAGGCCCACCAGGTTTTGTTGTATTGAGCTTATGGATCTGATCTTTAACATCCTGTTGATTTATTTCAATAAAATTAAGGGAAAAGTCTGTTTCTGGGTCATCATCAGGGAGCACTGGCTCATTTTCAGTTGTAGATATTTTTGCAAAATGATTATTTAATGTTTCTGCCTTATCAAAAGGGTGTAGATTAACTTGACCATCATTATATAGGGGTGGTGGTGGATTATTTTTATTTTTCAGTTTAGTGATTTCATTAGCTATTTTATGCCATTGCTTTGGTGGTAAGTTAGGGTTATTTAGAGAAGACTGTAATTTATGAAGATACTGTTTTTTAGCATCCCTTATCAGATCTATTACTTCATTTCTTTTATTCCTATAATTTTGAAAGTGGTTTTCATTACTCGTATGTTTAGCTTTGTGATAAAGGCGATTCCTTTTTCGTATTTGTTTACGAATTTCATTATTCATCCATGGTTTATCTGCAGGTCGATTTAAAAATTCCTTTTTGGGGATAAATTCATTAGCTGTATCTAATAAGATATTTGTGAAAATGCTATTTATTTGATTGATATCTGTTAAGTTTTGTATGAAGGACCAGTCTGTATTTTCAAGTTTTGTTTCAATTTGTTGTACATCGGCCTCATCATATTTCCAAATAGTTTTCTTTTGTGCCTGATACGATACGTTTTATATGCAACTTCAGCTGTGACTGTGCAATGGTCACTATGGAAGGGAGGTAAAATTTCATAATTATTGATTATAGAGTTATGATTGGTTATTAACAAGTCTAGGCATGTTGCAGTTGTATTTGTTATTCTAGTTGGTTCAGAAATAAGATTTTTTAAGTTAAACTTTGTCAAAAGTCTAGAGAGTGTGCAAGTGTTATCAGTTTGCATCATGTCTTGATTGAAATCACCTAGTATTAGAAAGTCAGTATTTTGATCAGTGGCTAAATCAACATTTTGGTCAAGATAGTTCCAATATTCTGCAAGAGAGTTAGGAGGCCTATAAAATAGGCCAACAAGAAATTTATTTCTTAAGGAATTTATTTCAAGCCAAATATTTTCTATATTATCACTTTCTAAGTCTGCTCGTCTTTTAAAGGAGATGTTATTTTTGACATATATTAAAAGGCCACCACCATTATTTACCTGCCTGTCTTTACGAATTGGGACTTTATAACCATCAATTTCAAGGTCTGACGTCTTGAAGGCTTCATTTAACTTGGTCTCAGAAACACAAATAATGTCATAGTTAGCAAGTTCTGCACTAATTGAATCAACTTTGCTTCGAATACTATTGATATTGACATGAGCAATTGTAATGCATTGAAAATGTTCAAGGTTGTCACCTGGTAATGATTGCGTATTATTTGTTGAATCGTTTTTTGAGTTACAAGGAATCTCTGCATTTTTTTTAACTCTTATTTTACGAATTAGGACACGACCACCATTGCAAATTCTTACAGTCCTTTTATCCTGGGTCATTCAGCTTAACTATAAGTTTCAGTTGAATGCAATGGTGGTCAGTGATTAGTTTGAAAGTTATATAGTCTGTTATTATTACCATAGTAGTTATATTGTCCAGATAAGTACGCAATTTCGGAAAATCATGGCAGCTAGTTTGGGGGTAGCTAGGCAGACTCAGAATGAGAAGAATATAAGAAAGTAAAGAGTGGGTTTCAAGTATAGAAGCAGAGATGAATTTGATACAAATGAAGAGACGCAAAAATAGTATAAAAATGAGAAAGAAAATCATGTAACATCAATTAAACATACATTTAGAAAGTGTCCAATTACATTTGTTGTAATAGTAATGAGCATATGGTATTATACGAAAGTGGCATTATTATGTTTTACTGTAAAACACTTTGTTTCTGGGGTATTGAAATTTCACAGTTTAATAAAACTGACATATTGATGCATGTAAATGGATAATTTTGGCATCCAAATGATACACCAAGGCTCTGGATAGTTAACAGATCCCATACAAGTCCACAATTATTCACCCCACATCCATCAAACTACGCATCCCAGCATCCATTGTAATCACCTCATCAAGGTGACTCCAGTGGAACGCTATATCCATCAAACTACTACATACTGTGGCATCCATTGTTATCACCTCGTCGAGGGGACCCCAATGAGATGCCCGAATGCACAGTTTAATGGAAGGTCACAGGGGATATCCCAAACATGCGTCAGAGACTCCTCCCTATCAGAACCTTCTAGTATATGGTGTTTATGGATATATATATATTAAGTATATGTAATATTAACTGAGCATAATATTGGCAGACTGGAATTTTAGTGCTCTTTGACTAATCTGTAAGTATCACCAGAATTCTGTAACCAACCGCCAAACGTATGTGTTTTACAGTAATTAAAAATAACTTTTTGTTCAAAACAAATAGTAATTTTACAGTCAATTCTATATTACTATATTACAGATTTTTGACTCTATTTTTTTCTTTGTTTCAGGTAATTTATAACCTGTTAGTGGGATGATCCTGTCAGCATTGGAAAACAGAATCATAGATGTGAAGATGCTATATATATATATATATTATATATATATTTTTGTTTTAAAACAGATTTTTTCAGTTGAACATCAAATATCATATGGAGTAAAAGTGGAGTGATACCTCAGATGTGCTGTACTGACTCTACTCATTCGGACAAACCGTGTTAGGCAAACTGTGGGCCCAGATCAGACCGCTCCTAGGGTAGCGGTCTGAACAAGGTCCAAATCAGCTATCGTTTGTTGTAGATATCCCTCTTCTGGTATAGTTTTTTTTTTTTTTTTTTATGCTTTTAATGAGCTGTGTTCAGATTTTTGGATAAATATCATTACTTGTTGCTGTCCGAATTTTTAGAGTCTTCACAGTAGAGTTTTATTATTTCTGGAATTATAATTATAAAGTATAGTTGACCATAGAGGATTTTTCGGCTCAAAATTCCAAGTATCATACAAGCCGGATTTGTGTAACGTGACATACTTCACTTAAGATTGGAATTTACCAGCTTGAGAAACAACAAGATTAGACACAACAATATTAGACACAAATATTTACAGACAACACATAACAAGATTATATACAAGTTTCATCAAGAAGTAAGTGTCAAGCGTTCAAGTAAAAAGATGCTACTAACACTGTTTTATAACAAATAACTCCAGCTACTTGTATGTTATAATTAAACTAGTATGACTAACAGAATAGTGAATGGTTTTATTACAAGATTGAACTCTGACTCATTTAGATGAACATTCGGATGAACAGAGCTCCAGATAAGAGGGGCCATTTAGGACAATTCAAAGACAACCCCCTCCCCACAAAAACATATGCTGTGACCCCTCACAAGAACCGTCTCAATGAGAGGGTTCCAATGAGGGGTACAACACATACATCTGCCGGGCAATACAGAAACGCATCCAAAAACTATTCCTACTACCAGCTCGTATTTGGAGCTCTGAATGAATAAGGTTTCTTCCAGAACTATGTTGTTGAAAATAAACCATGAACAAATTGTAATGATATTGCTTGTACATGTAGTTTAGTCACAATTAGCATGACTAAAGTTTTTAAACAAGTCACAATTCAGTTCATAAAGTCTGCTCTTCTCACCATAGTTAAACCTGCCAGCAGCTCTTATGGTCATGCATGTTAATTGTGGTAGGTTAACCGATAAAAATACAATAACTCTGATTTTTCTGAGGTTTTAAATGTACATGTATAAGAATCACCAATAGTCACATAGTGCTCATTGGAATTCATGTCACAAGGATCGCAGCCAAGCATCACAAGGTTTACATTGTGAGGCCAAACAGCCATCCGAGTGAAGTAAGAGAATTCACGATCCTCACCAAACAATCACTGCGGATTCTTACTTGCATTAACAGTATTTAGGTTTCTCTGCTATTTTGTCAATTATATGTTAAGATATCAACTAATTGAAGGAATGAGGTCTAAACAAGATGTCATAATGCCAAGAATTGACATTGGGACATCATGTTTAACATCAGACATCATATTTATCACCATTATATAGAGGATCTTACATGAGCAGGTGTTGTCTTCCGTACAATCCTCGCTCATATTTTCTACTCCGAATTCTTGAGCTAAGACTTTATCGTAAAATCTCAAGTAGAAAAAATTGGTTTCATCCGAAATATTCATGATTTGAGTTGGTGTAATCATTTCTACCAAAGCAACTTCCCACTTTTCTTTTTCGATGTTGATGGGATGATCTAATCTGACGGTAAAAGAACTTTGTGTATTGTCAGGAAAAGTCGTCATTGAACTGTCACTTAACAATGTCAAATAAAACCCTGTCATGGTGCTTGTTTGGAAGTTTCTTCAAAACCACTACGTTTTCTAAATTTTAACCCTGGGGAAGGAAGAATATAACCGACAGAGCTGCTCAATAAACTCAACCACAATTCTTTATCTGGACTTTGAAGACTGATTTGAACTAGAGAAGTGATGATGATGGCATAAACGATAATGATTTGAGATAAAAATGTCAATCTATTTTTGGGTAATTTGGCTAAACTTTCAGAAGATTGCAAAGAATCCGTGTCCCTTCTAATGACTGAAGATTTAAAATTCATGTTCGTGTTTTTATACAAGATCGGATTCCAAAATCCAACTGTCAAATTTGGATGGATAACCTTTCCAGTGAACTTTAATTTCTTTGACCCACTTTTTCCCAACTTTTCGTTTACGACGATCTAAGACAGATTCTATTTCGTAAATTTGATCTTTGTCCACACGTTGTAATTCTTGCGAATAAAAAGTACCTTTTATGAGTTCCCCGTCTAGATCTTCTATTTTATAGGTAACGGGACTCTGACTTTGTATGACACCCCTAACGTTAAACAATTCTTACGTCCAGTTTGGTAAATAACCTTTTTCAAAAGTGCGTTTTGTTTTGTTGATGCGCACAAAATCACCAACTCTTAATTCAGGACTTGCAACTTTTTGCTTTTTGCCGTACAAAATTTGGGATACTTGAACTTCATTTTTGACATCGACAGATGTAGGCGTACGTTTAATGCTGCGATGATAAGCATGATTGTACCCGTGAACTAATTTTGGAAGTACATCGACATATTTCAGTGTACGATTATTAGTAAAATATTTCCACATGCGACTTTTCAGAGTTCTTTGAAACCTTTCTACAATACTTGCTTTTGTTTCTGGATTTTCTGTCGTGAAAAAATGAATATTTTTAGATTTCAAGAACTTTTGAAACTCTTTATTTTTGAATTCCGTACCTTTGTCAGTTTGCAAACTTTTTGGAATACGTCCATGTTTCAAAACAGATGTAAAAGCTTCCACCAAAGTTTTTCCAGATTTGTCTTTGATCGGTACAACCCAGGCGTATTTTGAAAATACGTCTATCAAACAGAGCAAGTAACGATATTTGTCGTTATATTTTGCCATACTAGATACGTCTGCCAAATCTCCCTGCCATTGATAATCTATTCCTGCCACCACAGTTTTGCGACGCACAAATTTTCTACGTATGGGTTTGTGCAAAGTGTAAGTTTGTTGTTTTCTCAACCAAGTTTTCACATCGTCAAGTTTGATTTTCTTTGAAATTTTCTTTGCTGCTTTATACAAAGCTTGCAACCCCGTATATCCCACTGGACTTTTAGGATCGTAATAAAGTTTTGATAATAATTTATTCATTGTTCATCATAAGATAACCATTTTCTGGGTGATTCAAACAGTTCTTCTTTTATAGGTTTGATAGAACTAGGTGTAAACAGTTCGTCTCTGATATGTTTTCTAGTGGCAGACAAACTTTGAGATAAGTCTTTCTTGATGTGTTTTCTAACAGATTGTGTAACGGGACTTGTTCTTTTTTTAAGAGTAGGCATGCGTCGGTGTTTGGTTTTAGGAGTGACATACTCTTCTTCATCTTCGTGCTGAAGAGGAGTACGATGCATCCATTCCCATCGTTTCTTATTTCCGACAAAATCTTGAGGCACGTTCATGTCTCTAAGAGCCTCAGCAAAAGGTTGCCAACCCCTGGGCTCAGTGTCTTTTCTCTGTCTTAAAACATCATTGACTAAATCTATGAAATTAGACCCTGCAACTGGTTTGCCATACATCTTAACCGTCCCATCTTCGTCCCAAGATAAGTTAGGATTATTTTCTAGCCAAGATATCAATAATTTAGCTTTCTTTCGCATTGTGGTAGGAACACTATCCAAAATACGTTGATTAATTTTCGATTCAGGCTCTACGGGAAGAGAAAGTTTTGTTTCTGTCATTGCTTTGCGATGTGCCGTTTTAAATTAATGTAAAGTTTGACAAAACAATTGAGATTTTTCTGCCTCTGACAAATCTTCGTTGGCCATGACCGAAGACAAGTCTCTTTGAAGACTGGCCGTCGCAGAAACATTTGGATCGGGTGGAAGTCTTGGTTTTTGAATTTGTTCTTCTTTCCACCGTTTCATATCTTTCCAAAGTTTAAATGGTACCACAGCCATTTTACGCCCTTCCATTGCAATTTTTTTTTACTGACCAAAAATAGATCCTAAGACGGAACCAAGCAAAGGTTTTAAAAGTAAACCCAGGAGTGCACCACCTTTCTGATTGAGAATATTTTTCTTGTTTGCTAGTGCAACACGTTTTGTAGACAATAATCGAATATCATTCTTCCTAGAACGTAATTGTTCTTTCTGAGCTTTTGTGAGTTTGACATTGCCTTTTATAAGATTTAAACAACATTCCCCTACACAGTCTAATATCTCTTTTGGACAGTCATTGACAATTTTTTGACGAAACCGATATGGAATGTTACAAAGTCCTTCCAGAAAAGGACCATACTTTTTAATCAGTGAACCTCTTTTCTTTTTGATATGTGTTCTTTTCTTACGTGCAGCCATGATTGCAGTCAAGAATTAAACTAGTAAACGATCATGTCAACCAAGTCCTTTTATAGTGAAAGTTTATGTTTAGCCAACATCTGTTTCATGGCAGCTTCAAATCCATGTTTTCTGGCAGTACGAAGATATTCGTTTGCAGGAGAAGAACTCCTTCGAGGAGAAGCCCTTAGAGGAGAAAATCTAGAAATTTCTAGAGAAGGTGATTTTGCAGCAGTGCGTCTTTCACCAATTTTTCTGAGACTAGAGTTTGGAGTAGAAAATTGAGTAGAAAAAGGAGAAGGTGTTTTTGCAGGAGTGAATCTTTCGCCTATTTTTCTGATACTTGAACTTGGAGTAGAAAATCGAGTAGAAAATGGACTTGGAGTTCTTAGACTAGAGTTTGGAGTAGATGCACCAAATGGACTCGGAGTTCTTGCAGTTGACGGTCCTGCAACAGGAGATGGAGGTTTTCTAGGTTTCTTAATTCTTACAGTGACAAACTTATCGTTCACTTTTATTTTTCTCCTTGATTTAGTCTTAGGGGATTTTTTCCTCTGAGTTTTTTTCTTTGGAGATTTTTTCTTGCCAGTTTTTTTCTTAGACTTTTTAGGACCTTTTCTACCCACTTTCTTTTTCTGAGAAAACCGTCTAAGTACTTTATTACCGTCTCAACGAATGAGAGATCTGATTATCACCCCACCCAAAAACCCACCGCCACCAGGTTTTAGAATGATTTCTCGTTTTTTATCTGCATTTACCAAAGGACTTTCTAGTTTTCTAACATCGTCTTTGCGTTTGTCCATGAATTTTTGAGTTTGTTTTGGTAATTTCATTTTATTTTCAGCTATTTTTCTAGCTGCTAAAGAAAACCATTTGATCATTTCCATCAACCCCGCATTAAGCAAAGTTTTTCTTTTGTTCGAATCATGCTCTCTACTCAAATTGTAGAGAGCCCTGATCAAGTTTGCCGATGCTTTTTGAGCCATGTCTGGTTTCATTCTGATCCATGTAAGACCAAACACACGTTTTTATACTGAAAAATACACAACTGGACCCTGTTGATCCGATTTTGTATACCAGTTTGTAAAAATATCTGTTCTAAACCTCAAATGATTTGGTGTGTCTGGTTTTAAATCGATCAGTAAATAACCGTGTGGCTTAGAAGTGGCATCGTTGAAGGCAGACATCAAGTGTGGAGCTTGAAGTTGTTGTGCCAAAACTTTAATTTGCATTTTGTCTCTTGGACTTTGAAACAAAATCACGTAATGGGCATTCAAACTGATGGTACGTGTCGATTTACTCTGCTGAAACAAGTTTTGTGTGATGTACACAACACTTGCATTTCTGTGATGACCTTTCCTCGTGAACCAAAGTTTAATTTTTTCTTCGTCTTTATCACCCAACATATCGTCAAAGACAATCAAGTGAGTTTCACTCGTGTCTGTGACAATATCGTCGTCGTCATTTGGAATTCCTAAAATAAATCTGATGTTTAAATCTTTGCGTTCTTGCAAGATATTGTACACAGGTTGCCATTCTTTGTAACACCACACGCTACGTTGTGGTAAAATATCAAACAAATCTTCTTTGTACTGAATCAATTTTTTAACAAATTCAGTTTTTCCCGATCCACTTGGACCCGATATAAAAATATTAGCAGGATGTTTAAAAAAAAACTACCAATATTTTCTTCTTGAACTGTTACCGACATGATTGAAAGATAAAATGAGAAAGAATAATGAAAGACATGCGTATATATAACATATTTTTATTTTTTACAAACAACAAATTGTTTTACTAACATTCTTTACAAATAATTTTCTTACTGAAAACACTGTTTCACAACAGTCTCTGATCTGATTTTCTTTGTTTACAGTACATATCCATACGGAACAGTTTCTCCACTTTTTAAAATCACACGTTTGTCATAAGTAAATCTATATGTCTTAGATTGTCTCTCAGTCGTAATTTTTCTGTCTTTATGTTTTCTTATACGGTGCTGATATTCCACAGATTCTTGAAAGTCCCTCTTGTCACTATGGGCCCATTCCATCATGTTGTAGAAATGGATTACTTGTGAAGTATTGTAACCCTGGGTCAGTCCTTTGACTTTACAGGTAGACTTGCGCTTCCCAGTGTCGTGCTCCACATACTCGTAGCCATAATTCTTCGGTCCCATACCCACAAACTTGGTGATTTTCGCAGTAGGCAGTTCGTCTGTCCATTCGCCGAATCTGTTGTTGATGATCTCTGGATTCCATAATTCTGGTTTGTGAATGTAGATGACAGAATCCGTATCGAAGTACAACACACGTTTGTCAAGTTGATGTAGGACACTGTATAACTTCAGTCTGGCTTGTGCTGTCACAAAGGATCCTACCACCACATTGCTGCAAGCATGGGGTTCTACAATCGAGTCCAGATCTTCCCAGTTGACTAACAAAAACTCTTCTCCAAACACTTCGACATTCTTCACTTTCTTCAATGGATTAGTCACCAGTTCAAAGTAGTCAGAAGGATCTGACACATATTCTGTTTTGGTCATGTTGTCTCTCTGTGCTAATTTTCCCCACAAACTGTTTAAACTGATCTTGCTGATTCCTCGTCGACCTTTGTTCTTTTCCACCTTCTCTAGTCTGATACCTTCTGCTTCGTAATAGTCCTGTTTGAATTTGATCTTGTCTAATTCCGTCTTGCACCAGTCGGGATATCCACTTGACTCTTGTTTAATCTTCAGGAAAGTATCGATATATCCAGCAAAGATGCCACCTTATCCAGTTGACTTGTTGTACTGTGAAGATTGGGGAAAATGCCATATTTCGTAAACATCTTTCAGCTGGTAACCCAGTTTCATCGCCTCAAACAATTCGATGCTCACCCAAGTTCCAACTAATTCTCTGTCTTCTTCTCTGTCGTGAGTACATAATTTCGAATTGTCAGACGTCTCTGCACAACTTCTACAGAGTGGAAACAGTAATTTGTTGTTGCACTTGTACGGCAATACCGGGTGATACAGGTTTCTGGGTGGTAACACTTTACATTTGATCAGTCCGAAATATTGATGTATATTGTCTCTATCGATGTCTTCTTGTGAATAGATTTCTGGATGTCCAATTGGGAAGATTCCGTACTTGCAGATGTATGGATAGAGTGAACACACGTCGATATATTTGATTTCCTCGTTGCTGGTTTCGTCAATTTCGTAGAACAGTCTTGTAGAATTCGTACGTCCTCCAAATAGTGCATCTCTGGGTTTGAGCGGATCTAAGTTAGTAAATTCTGCATCCACCATCTCCTTAAAATCTTTGTCGTCTTGACTCAACTGGTGACCTTCTTTTGCTTCAGATTTCCAGTGGGGTTGTTTGGCAGGACAGGGATCTCCACCTGTCAGACGGCCCGTTGTATCTGTTGAGTCCTCGTCTTTGCTTCTTCATGGTGTTGAAATTTGATTTATGTGTTTACCGTGATGATTCATTGACAAGTTAGAGGGTTATCATGCGAACCGAACAACCAACTAAATGTTTTGTACAACTTCAGAAACTGAGGGTGAGGTTGGGCCTGTAAAATCGATTTAAGCCCCCCAGTAATTCATTACTGACCGTTCCAAGGCGGTAGTTCTGTTGTGGTTCTTTGTTGCCTGTTTTTGGTGTCAGAGTTTCTGTGATGTTTTACCTTATGTATGTTATTATTATTTTTGGTTCGGTTTGGATTGCTGAGTGGCCACCTTTTGGGAACAAGCTGCTCACTCGGTTGGCCATATGTTCTCTGTATCTTGATTATTTGTAATCTTAGTTGTTTCCAACTATGGTTTGAGGGCTGGATTTGGATTTTGATTGTTTCAGTTCCTGGTCTTTGCATACTTTTTACTTTTGATAATATTGGTCGTAATCGCATTCCCACATTTCTATCACTTGATATCCAGCTCTTTTCAATCTCTCGGTCTTCTCCACAGTCTGTTTGAATAGCTCGTACATCGTCTGGCAGTTGTAAGTATTGATCTTAGTTCTGTCGGGGAAATGTTTGGGACACCCATGCCAGTAACATCCATGGAACTTGTACACTGTTTCTTTTTCTGGATCGTATCCATCTACATAATGTCCACAAACTTTCTGTTCTCCACCATTCAAAGCGTGACGAATTTGGATGTGATTCTTTCTAGCCACGGCTTGAATCCAGCGTACAGCTTTGATAGAATACTTCTTTTGGTTTGGATAGCCTTCTGGTGGAATGATGGCCACAGAGTTTTCAGGCATGTGATTCTTTCTCCATACTTGGGAACAAGCTTGAGCGATCGTGCATGCATTAGCAAAAGGATCCAAGTCGCTGATATCTATCGATTGTTTTCTAAAACATGCACAACCTCTCCTCAGGATATCCACATCGCTGCGACAGTATTCTTCCATTTCACGTCTGAAGTCAAAGATTGCATTGGATTCCACTTTCTGCTTGTGCCATTCCAGGAAAGCTTCTCTGTCTTTGACCGACATCTGTCCAGGATTGTACAACTCCACGGGAAAGTAATGTCCCACGTAATTCTGGTTGGCATCAACATTTGCCAAATGTGGGAAATAACCTTTTTTCATCTCTGTTAATCCAAAGGTATCTGGAAAATTGGCTAATCTCATATGCAGAAAATGATACGAGTCCAAGAACTTGACTTTGGCAGCAGTCATCGTCACGATAGTATTTCCATTCATGATCACATCGGGTTTAAAAGTTCCATTTTCTAGTATGTAGCGTAAAATAAATTGTCCATCGTATCCTCCAAAATTATGTGCAATGACTGTCACGCCTTCATTTTCTTTTCTAAATAACCAGGAACAGAAATCTGACAAAGTATTTTCACCTTCAAATATCATTTCTCTTCCAAACTGACTACAATTGTCACAATACCGATCTACAGGTAAATTAACGCAATGGTCACACGCTTTGTTTGTGAACTTATTACAAATTTTACATGGCTGTTCAATAGGTAAATCCATACACTGATCACAAGCTCTATGTGCAATACAAAAGTTGACAATATGTTCGCCAGAGTCTTGCTTGGATTCAAAGTAAAAAAATATGAATTGAGGTTGAATAACGGTACCTTTCTCTTCATCGATGATATCGTCCTCCTCTGCATCTTCTTGCAACACTTCGGTCTTGGGTTTGCACACGTAAGGTTGAATATAACATTGATGTTCGGCTCCAACAATCATTTTACAAAACTTACAATCCTTCTGTCCTGGACACACGTGATTTCTTTTATATCCTACAATCCTATTTCCACATTTCTCACAATTATACACAAGTTGACAAATGGATTTTTTCTGTCCTGGCTTGACTAAGGTATGATTAGCAAAACAAGATGCACTATGAAATGTTCTTTTACATTTTGTACAGTACTGATTTTGTTCATGAAGACATGGCGTTGCACTATAACAACTAGTACATCCATTCGAACAAGCATGATCCTCTCTATGATTAAATCCCTTGTCACAAAACTCACAATAGTAATGACATCCTTGAAATCCTTTTACATTGGTAATGGTATCATAGTGATCTATGCCATTGAAGTAGAAATGAATCACTTTTTTTTTGTCACAAGGTTTAAATCCAAGTGAAAACAATAATCCGAATTTAGGATGCTGTGAATGTACTTTGATCAAATAATCAGGAGCTAACACAGTTTGAATTTTCTTGTATTCTTCAAATCCACAAGGTTGATTGTGAGGAATTTTGGCACGATCTAATAATTTCATGGCTTCTCTAGTTTGTAGTGGCCTGTCAGAATTTCTGATATAATGCCAAGTTTTCTTCCATGAGTCAGATGTGTCCCTGTCGGCATGATGTTTTCCTACCACAATAGCTCTGGCCATACACATGACATCTTTAGTGTTATTGATTTGAACGATACTATGTTTCATCTTTCTCATATTGCGTGATTCAAAGTAAAGTCCATGGTGTAATGCCTTTCTTCCACTTCCAGTTGGTAACTTGGTGTGTGTCACTTCCAAGCTCATCTGTCCATCATTGATTTTAAAATCTTCATTGGATTGTAACACTTTCTCGATTTCTTGAGTCAAAGATTCCCCAGTCAGACTCGTCACATCTGTGAATGGTACAAAGATTCCTAATTTCAGTCCGGGATGGTAAATGCTCATTCGAATCCTGTCATTGCCTTGAGCTTGAGAATGGGTCTTGATGTCATCCACCAGCTGTTGAAACATCCGAGGTACAAATTCCAGCGGTGATACATCTTCTGGAAATTTATTGACATCCACATTGTACACATTGGCTCTTGTTCTGAAACGTCTCGACTCACGTTCTCTGACAGGATTGATCACATAGTACTGTTGGTAATCATCTTCTTCATCGTACGAATAAATCACCATAGGTCTTTTTCTTGGTGGTGAAAATTCATCTTTAGATTCTTCACTGTCGGAATAATCCACAAGTTTCACCTTCTTTGGCGGTGGTAACTCGTCCTCATCAGAGTCTGATGAAGTGAGTGGGGTACGTATTCTCTTCCAATGTCTCTTTGGCATGTTGTCTTGTCACTGTTCAAACTCAGAATGTCAGGAGATCTGAATATTTGACTTATATATCCATCAACACCAAGATTAAGCAGGCGAGATACATAGTACATGACTTATCAGGTTAGACTACATGTTCTATGGAATTCTTGTGATACAGGCAAGATACATAGTATTTGACTTAACAGGCGAGACAACAGTCTTAAGGAATTTTTGTGGTACAGGCGAGACATGGGCTTTATGGAATTTTTGTGGTAAGGCGAGACAACAGTCTTAAGGAATTTTTATTAACTAACAGGCGAGACTACATGCTATATGGAATTCTTATCACCAGGCGAGACACTTAGAATTTTTGTGCTACAGGCGAGACACTAGTTTTACGGATTTTTTGTTATTTTTAAAAGAATGGCAAGAAGAGTGTGCTGTTCAGCACCTTTTTCTTCCCCGGTCGGTTACCCTATGCCTGGGAAGCCCTGGCGATTTGAAGCCATATCTACATGATCACAAGTCCTGAATGTCGCTGTGGACCAGAGACCTGCCAGCGGAGGTTCAGTTTACTGGGATAGTGTCCCGACCCCTTAAGCCATAAGGCTTCTACTGTTTCACATGTAATCGATAGACTTCGCATCTGCGGGCCCAGGCGGTATAACCGTTGTGCACACCAGTTCCAGTCCAGTGGTGACCGGCAAACCAGCAATATTAATATGCGAGTTCCCAATATATATACCTAAACATAAACCAGTTTACTTGAGACAAGATTGGACATTTGCATATCATATATTTTATTTCAATAAAGGTCATGTTACTATTTATAGTAACACATTTTAAAATATAAAAATTAATTAGAGAATAATAAAATCTACATTTTGGTGTTTATTTTATCAAAATCGGCCGAAAAATAACAAAGTTATTCAATTTTTTATATTATGGTGTTATTACAAGGGAGGTAAATCTGGATTGACTTTCTTTTATACTATAAATAGACAAAACAAGTAATAGCTTTCAGAAAAAATGATACAAATGAAAGGCGAATATGTGTATATGTGTATCACTTCTGTTATGAGTATATTTTGTATGACTTTGTAACTCTTAAATACAAAAATATAAGTTTGTCGGGGCATGTTCACTGCGCATGCGCGGAATATGGAGGGTAAGAAAACTGTAATAACTCCAGATTGCCTTGATGAATTTTCATAATTCTTTTTTTATTGGAAAGAACAGGTCAAGGCCTACCAAATAAAATTAAAATAAATTGTCACACTGCGCATGCGCGGAATATGGAGCGTAAGAAAACTATAATAACTCCAGATTGCCTCGATGGATTTTCATAATTCTTTTTTCATTTGAAAGAACTGGTCAAGGCCTACCAAAAAATATTTCAAAATAATTAACCACAATGTGCATGCAGAGAATCAAGAGATATATAATGTGTACATTTCATTTTTGTAGCTCATAAAGTTTCAAGATGTCTGAAGAACTAGTCGATCTGGGTGTGTTACCAACTGAAATTAGAAGTATAATCTACTCAAGGCTCGTCAATATTTCGAGGAAAAGTAAAAAGTTTAGAGACGAACTTCAACTGACGTGGTTTAATATGTGTTTTCAAAGAGCTCTGTCTTGCAACAATTTTTACCAGAGCCTAACACAGCTATTATATGACATCGATGGAATATCAAATCTTGACCAGAACATGAGATTATACTTTCACAAACGCATAATGGAAGTGTTGAAGGATACTCATTCTAGACATGATCGATGGATCTTTACGATTTACAATTTCAACGAGGAAACATCTGAACAGTTTTTCGAAAACTTGTTGCCTTTCCATTATGACATTTACGTACATGGAAAAATCGTGGATGGAAATCTGACTGGGCTTCTAGTATTCTTTCAGAGTTTAGCATTTTTTTACTACTTACCTTTTCTTTACCAGTTAAATTTTCCCGCACCTATGAACGATTTGTTATTATCAACCTGGGAAGAGCATATAAACAGTTTGCATGGTCGTGATCTGTCATTTGGAAACAGAGACGCATATGAACAAGTTATCGAGAGTGAAGAGAGATTATTACCACTAAGTTTTCCAACAGTCTATTCAGACCTGCTACTTGAAATAAAACAATGAACGTGATCAAGAAATACCCTCCAGTATCGTTAGGTCGAATTTTACAGTTTGACATTTATCGAGGGTCACTTGAACACACACTGTCCTTACAACCTACAAGTTCAGAATTTCTGAAGTCAAAAGATGGACTCAGAACGTGGTTGGGACGATATGAAACATTCATGACCTTTCGACAAGCCATGTGTGAAACAGCTTTGATCATGAACACTATTTTAGACGCATCGCCTGTGAAGTATAAGCAATGGCTACTTCATGTGGCAAACAACGAGGACGTGGTTACTTACCTTTGCAACGTACTCAAAGATGTTCAAGAGGCTTCGAGAGAACAATCTATGGATATCGACTCAACAACAACAACAACAGAAAATATGGAAATTGAACAACCATCACAGGAAGAACCAATGGATATTGACATGGATGAATTGACTTCCAAATTTGAAATTTTGACACTATAAAGTGGAACTGCTTGTCTCTTGCAAAATCATTTATCTTACGGCAAGCATGGAGACAAAGTGGTTTGACATTCCTCTGACACAAATTCTGAGATTTAGACCTTACAGAAAATTACTAGTTTGTGTTTACATACTGCATTCACATAAGAACATTACTTTAGATGAAATTCAGATGAAATTAAACACAGAAGAATATTTCAAAGATTTTAAAAGACTCTGGTGTTCGTGTGCGAAACAGGAATTATCAGAGGAGACAGTCTTTACATTTGACAACTGGAAACTTCATGTGGCCGACAATTCAAAAGTGATTGACTATCTACAGTCGAAGACAAGGCGTATATAAGGACTACAACTAGATCTGCGAGTCATTTCAGCTCTGACTTTCAAACTGTCAAGATGGAAAGTAAACCTTTGGATCCAAGACTTGATAAATACAGTGATGCCAACAGTATTTATTATCACTGCACAGCATTGAAGAAACTTTTGAAAGAGAATGACAGAAAATTAATTCAGCCATTGGAAATTTCACTAAAAGAACAAGACCTGTTGAAACCACCCTATGGTTATTGCTACAATTGTGGGTCGGTGGATCATTGGACTGCCTCGTGTACCGAGGAGAAGAAGAAAACTACTACAAATAAACCACCCAATGGGAATTGTTACAACTGTGGTTCACCTGACCATTGGACTGCCTCATGTACCGAGGAGAAGAAGAAAACTACAAAGAAACCACCCTATGGGACTTGTTACAACTGTGGCTCGCCTGATCACTGGCTACCCTCATGTCCTCATACCGACTTACAAGATGAAAGCTCGGGATCACCACAACCGGCCGAGAAGTCAGAAACTACGAGGAAAAGACGCCATACTGATGATGACTCTGATGTACCCAGTAAAAAGAAGTCAAGAACGGCTTCACCAGAACCGACAAAACCTACTGCTAGACAACATAAGAAGAAGAAATACTGTGTTGTGTGCAAAGAAGACACTCATATAATGAAAAACTGTCCTGAAATAGTGAAAAACTAGTGACTAGATAAGAGACCTAGTGGATAGACAATATCTAAACGATATTGTGTGTCTACTGGACAGTGACTACTATTGTGTTCATAATGGATTAGTTTTCATAGTTACATGTAAGTTTTATTCAATAAAATTGTTTTTAAAGTATTTGTTTTTTGTTATTTCATAAGGTTACTCTTTAAACGAAAGAGTTGGGTAGCCCTGAAAAGGGCTGTTTGGGTGTTCTAAGTCTTCACTTACTGTGAAGACTTAGACACAGGTTTTACAATCCCCACAACAGGATTCGTCTTGGATAAGTCGATCCCTCTCCTCCTCATAAATACTTCAAACCCCATCTTATTCTGCTGCCTTTCAACTTCTTTCCAATTTTTCTTCTTAAACGCCTTACACAGTCTGCTAAGGTCAAAAGGAATATACTTTGACAAACCCATTTTTGAGAATGAAGTTGTTAAAGGCAGTTGAATATATATATTGACTCATGGCGAACGTGAAAGAGAGCATAGTCTCTTAACCAATCAAAACTATGCAAATTAGTTATGGGGTTTTATGCAACAATCAACAAAGTATTTCTTTCTGAATAAGTTGTGGTGGCCCTGAAAAGGGCCGTTTTGAGGTTTTAATAAACCTTTCTATGAGCAGGGACACCGCGAGGGCCTACCACCACAAGCTGGACAGCGTACTGCCCAGCTCGTGTAGGTCACCGTCCTCCCTGTTGGCAAGTAGAATGGTGGCTGGTCCGCCTCCCTCTCCCAATCTTCACCGGATGGCCGTTCTTCGGGCTCTTGCTTCACTTCTTCGGGCTCTTGCTTCACCACAGCCATCTGTCTGTCGAGCGTCACCATCCTTCTTACGATGCCTATCATCTCCACGAGCCTCTCTGCACTCTCCATCACAGACTTAGTCTGTGCCTCCAAAGCATCCAAATAATCGTCACTCAACATCTTCTCTGTGTATTGCATAAAGACAATGTGACGAAGTGGGTCAGTGTTCCAGTATTTATTCTCTCAACACCGACGTGAAAGAAAGCACTTTTTGAAGTAGGTTAATCCGGTCTTGGGAGTATAAAATGGCACTGACCTACTTACAACTTCAGTCATGGAGCCACTACTGACCTTAGACGATCTTATAAAAGAACCAGACCTTCTATCGACGGCAATTAACTCAATTGCTACTGATGCATCGTTAACTCAACAACAACAACCGAACGTGCAGACCTATTACTACCACCCACAGCAATCAAAACTGCAACAAACACAGACACAGGTGTCACAGCCAAAGACGGGAGCTGTAGAAGTCTTGCTCAAAGAACTCAATGATCTCAAGAAAAGAGTACAGCAGTTAGAGGACCAAAAGCAACAACGTCCCATGGAATTAAATCCGATCAGAATACCATTAACTATAGAAGTAATGACACCAGAATCGTCTGTGACCGTACCAACTCAAAATGGACTTGGGTCGCATAGCAAGAACATAGATAATTCAAAAAGAAAGAAGAAACAATAGATTCTTCTTAGCTATAACCACAAAAACAGTCCTTTTCAGGACTACCAATTACATTAGAAAGAATACCCCACTGATTACCCTAATACTAAGGAAGCGATAGAGTTATGCCTCTGGTATAGTGAGGTCTTGAGATACAAGGCCAAGAGACTCATAGCAGACGCATATTACTGTATAGCCTCTTAAGACATCTCCTATGCCATATCACATAGACTTTTACCCATGAAAAAGACTAAGTTATTTCAAACTAGCCTTTTCAAGCTTACTAATGCGATGCCATCTATGGCCTCATCCCGGCCGGAGACTCCCCCAGGGTGTGGACTTAGTCTCCGGACGGATGAGGCCATAGTGGCGTCCTTTACTACTGCTGTCCAATAAAAGTCACACTTAAAGACAGGAGTGGTACTATATAAGGAGGATTAACTTCCACAGTGTCATTCTGTCTCTAAATCACATAGTGTCAACATCTCCAGTCAGCCAATGAAATTATTATAACTGGTAATTTGGGTCCACTGATTGGTTGAATATATTTTCACACCTTTACCTGTACAGGTGACTTATGCTCTTGCTGGGAACCAGACCCCCCGGCAGAGAAGTCCTGTCTTTAAGTGGTTACAGTGCAGTACCCAAGGGCGTAGCTACCTATACGGCAAATACGCAAGTGCATAATGAAATTTTGTCAAAATTGACAAAATTTCAAAACGCACCTGCATTTGCATGCTGAAAATTTATAAATTAGACAAGATTTCAATACCAATTACCAAAGTGGCTGAAATACTAGCTTTCCCTTCAAGAAGTAGAGAATAAAACATGGTTGTGCGTATTATGAAATTGCCCCTAGTTACGCCCCTGGTACCGCTCCAAATGGAATAATCCCCTACATCATGAATTTACAAATATGCATACTTATCGCTATATTGTTGTTTATACCGGTTTTAAGGAGTTGAATGGTTTACCATAAGGAGACCATCATTCCCATAAAAAGTTAGTTACACAATAAAAGCATTTGACACATTTGCAAATTCGATTAATCAAGACTACTCATACTAATTGTCCTGAATATTCTCTTTAGTTTAGCCTTGATCAGGCATCAGAATATTGTAAAATGCGCTTAAATGATCAGGCAAGCTGCCTATGTGAATTACTTGCGAAACAGCAGGTTTAAACTCAATTTTAATCGTTTGTGATTTTTTGCAGTAGGAGGTCAGTACATTTGGAGTGATACCTTACAGTAACCACTGTAGCCTGACGGTAATTAATCCTGCACAGCAATTGCACACGCCTGGTACAAGTACATGCATGCAAATTTAATTTGGTATATATTCCATTAAAAGTCACAAGTAGGATTAAAATTTGATATCCTTCAAATGTTTTACTAAGTATATTTACTTTCCTGGCTTACACAACTAAGCAATGGCACAACAAAACCAACAAAGCGGCATGTGCGCCATGCGACGACGCAGATCAGCCTGGGCATCCGCTCAGTCTGATCAGATTCTTCACTGTCGGCATAGAGGTGGCTTAAACCCTTAGCTACCTTTTAGCGCAACGCAAAGACTCTGATCAAACTGAACTGGTGCCCAGGCTGATCTGATACTTCGCTGGGCGCTCATGCCACTTTGTTGGTTTTGTTGTGTCGCGTCTCAAATTATACGTTTCCTGCATACTACCTGTACATTGCTAGAGCACGTACACATGCGATCAGAGTTTGTTCATCCTGTTGTGCAAGTGCTATAAAATGTTGTAGTTTACAATGCACATAATAACCAGAGGACAATATCCATTAGACAGCTAACAGGACATAACGTACTGTCACCATATCCAAATGGTACATGTTCTGGGGAAGAACAAAATGCAACCTGGTAGTGAGCAATACACAGTAAAAAGTAAGCAAAATAAGTTGTATAGGGAATTCCATACCTTGATCAGTGGCCTGAGAGCGTAACAGACTACACTGAACAAGATTTTTAATTGGTCACCTTTTTTCCATAGAGTAAAGCCTTAAGCAAATTCAGATTATTCTGACTACAAAATAGGTGGAACAAATGCACATATATTCTTGTATTTTAAAAGCATCATCTTCGCTTAATATGCTTTTTAAAAATGTGTTATTATTATTATTATTATTACAATGTGATGCGTCTATTTAGATTTATACAAGCATTCAAAGAGAGTTAATTTGAGTACTAAAATATTAGAATTAACAGGGATAGAATTTTCACGAACTCTGAGGACAGAGTGTTTTTTTTTTTTTTTTTTTTTTGACGAAAAGCTTTATTTACTTCTGAAATGTTTTGATCTTGTGGCAATTTGATGCAGTTTTTATGCATTTTAAAAAATATTCAATGGTTAACAAAGAAGGGGTCAGAACCCTAATATTTCAATAATGTTTTGATTCTTTGGTTATAGAAGTCCGGCATGCACAATCGACTCTTCAGATGTGATATATGGTTCATGTGTAGATCAGTTTTGGTGTCCAAAATGTTACATCTTGAAGAATGTATGGCTCTTTCTAGGATATCACTAATATATAAGAAATTGAATTTAGACTAATGCCAAATTTAATAGAACTGCAATTTTTTTTTACAATTATATTGATAAAATAAGGTAAAACCTTCCAACCCAAAACAATTTCATGGTCTTGATCGAGTTTCTATCTGCATTTACAGCTGAGTGTACATAAGATCGTGTTTTATATCATTTTCAGGGACCAGGCTTCAAACAAAATTTGACTTGATTACATTTTCCTACAAATATGACCTGTATGTAGAATGTGATGAAGTAGAGCACATTGACATGTGTTTGCCATTTTTCTCAGACTTGAATTTCGAAGTGACATTTCACGATTTATGTGGTTTCATAAACAAAACAATCCAACCGACAACAGAAACTGAACCGACAGCCTCCAATTTTATATCAACTCCTAAGGCGTTAAATGCTTCTGTCAAGCCAACATTAAAAGTTTCAACTGGGCAGAGTAGAACAGAAACTATGGATTCGACAACAAAGTCAAGCTCCCCTATTGAGACACGATGTAATACAAACGATTCAAAAGCAGAAGGACATTGTGTTGGCTCAGTTGTGATGGTGATCATTTGCTCTGTTTCTGTTACAGTAATAGTACTAACCGCCGTTGGATGCTACTTCTTGGGATACAAAAGATGCTTGTTATTGCAGCTGCAGCGTGGTAAGCATTTTGTTGAAAAGATTTTATGTATACTTTTTTAAGGTTTTGTGTGAATAGAAAAAGTATGTCACAATGGTCACTGTTTGGCGTAACGAGGCTTCCTGAGTGATGCTGAACAGTGATTCCGAGGGACGTACTTTTTTCCATCCGCACTTCACACTTATGACAAATATATTTTTTTCCAAACCTTTCGATTTGCAAATTTGATGCTTGTAAATTGCATATATTTAACTTTAAGATTTTCTATTCAATATTTGAAAGAAACCGACGCTTTCAACAAATATCGCTTATTTCTTTACATTGATGTCCGGCGTGGCGTTCACTGACGTCAGTATGCCCTCTTCAATATATAGAATGACGTAAACGTTTGTACAACAAAATTCACTTAACGACGCAGATTCTTTACAACCTATACAACCAGTGCATTGACCACACGTGACATTAGCATGTTTTTGCCGGTCCTAAATGAGATAACATGGATGAGACATGCGTGAGATAAATAGAACCTATTATTAGTGCCCAGTGAGGGTAAGGAGATGAAAACCCGAGAGCCTGCCGTTTTAGTGGGAAATGAGGCTCTGTCGAGTTTCCCACTTGAACGGTAAACCCAAGGATTGGGATCCCTGTCCCCTCTGGACACCAACGATTGATTATTTTTCTCATCTGCTAAAGTGAAAAAGAATAGTTGGCTGACTGTTTGCTGCTACATGTAAACGAGCTATTTTGACGCAATATTTACTGAGTGACTTAGAGAGTGACGTTATAAATCTACCATGATAACCTCAGATAGGAAATCGAACAAAGCCAAAGAACTGGTTCAAAAGCTGGTAAGCTAGAAGAGTGTGAGTGTTATTGTTTTACGTCCACGGTAAACAGGTACAGTACCGGCAGCGCAAAATCGTACAATTTTTGCGTTTTGAACGCGTGTCCAACGCTTTTTTCGTGCGTGTGTATGAAACGCGTTTTGAAACGCGTTGACTCGCGTTTTTCGCGTTTATCTCGTTTTCCAAATATCCAATCAAATCGCTTCCCGAGAAACTCATGCGAAACGCGTGTTATCCGCGATTTTCGCGTAGCATAACTTAACCAATCAGAAAAGTTCATTTGCGTTTCTCTGTGACGTAGATAACGCGAAAATCGCGATTCATAATAAGCCAATCAAAACGCTTCTATCAAAACGCGTGCGAAGCAGCCATAATATGGTCGTACGCGCATCACAATTTATAAGTATTTTTGCAGCGTTTTAAAGTGAATTATCAATTGGATTTATAAACAGAGTCATATTGTTTTCATATAAATATTTTTAGTTCGTTTTCTGTGCTTTAATTATATTGTGTTCGCAGTAGGTCTCATAATATATTTTCGTTCAAAGTATTGAAGTATTGTTTGCAGTTTTTTAGGTAACCGGAATTAAAGATGAGATTTTCGATTGCGATTCAAAACATCATTTTGGACCTGCATCGTGACGGTATGGCGCATTTGCAGCAGTAGTCTCGTTGTTTAGATCGTTGGTTGGTTGTTTACATCCTCGCCAGAATCATAATTGTTTGGAAAGTTTCCGGAAGCTAGGAACGTCAAACTCCCGGATTAGACTTACCCACATTTTGGGGACAACGGACAGAGAGACTCGGTGCCAGAAATCTGCAACCCTGAGCATCCTAAGGAACGTTATGAGAATTGAAAAAAACGCTGTTCTATGTCTCCAAGAGGCCACATGGTGCTCATGATCTTGGCGCCGATCGAGTCTGTGTCCAATCAATGCAAATGGGATCTGTTTTCTTTCTTTCTTTTTTAAAATATATTGTTCAGTACGAAACAAAGTTTCCACAGATGTATTAAGATTTTCAAGAGGGTTTGGGGACTAGGGTCTCATGTCTTTTTTTTTTTTGTGTGTGTGTGTGTGTGTGGATGTGTGTCAGGAAGTGGGGAGAGGGGGAGGGGATCCTAGAAGTATGATGTTGCCGTTCCTGATAAATATTTTTGGAGGGGAGGGTCTCTGGTTCTGGCTGCCCCACACTCAAACCGTCCGACTCCAACGAATATGATTTCATGCAAAATTTATGACTAGGATCGTTTTCCTGTTTCCGTTGTAACTTGCGGCAACCGTTGACGCTGAAAAAGTTTATTCTCTCAAGCTTTTACCATAATTTTGAAGGAATTGGAGAGTCACAAAGGGCTTAAATTTAAATAATTTCAAGTTCTAGAAAAATGTGTTGTTTTCAGCCCTGAACCTGGCACCGGGATTTCATTATTATTTCTATAGATCTAATTTTCTTTATATACTTCGTCGAAAATAATTGGGGAAAAGGCAAACCTACTTTTAGTACTTATCAAATTTAGTTGGTTCTCAGTTTTTCAATAGAATGGTCAATGAAGCTAGGAACCAGTCTATACGAGACCGAAACGCGTTCGGCAAACGCAATTTTCATTGGTCTAGACACCGAACGCGTGCGCACGCGAAGTAACGAAAAACGCGAACTGGAATCGCAGTTCTGATTGGCTAAAGAGATTTTCGCGTACAAACGCGATTATTCGCGATTTTATGCAGCAATTTGATTGGTTCTTTCACAAACGCGTTTCTAAATCGCAAAATGCGTTTTAAAAATACGCGTTTTGAACGCGAATTTCTAGCATGCGCATGTACGGTTTTGCGCTGCCGGTACTGTATGGTAACCTAACCACACTCTTCCTGGACAGGCTTAGGCATACTAACGGGCTAACCAGTTCTAAGTGCACTTACTTTCACAAGTAACTGACAACTACCCTTCTTAAATCAGCGGAAGGAGAAATGAGAGTAAGTGGCCGGACCGGGTATCGAACCCAGGACCTCTGGCTGATGTCAGACGCCCTACCGATTGCGCTACGCGGCCCGGTGGTAAGGTAGAAGAAGATTATTAACATTATTATGTAAAACGAATGTTTCTTAATCATGGCTGGGAAGCTGCTGAGCAAAGAAATTCGAACGAATTCACGTGCAGCTTATCCCACATCGCTAGACGTGTGGGATCAGATTTGTTCAGTATAGATCAGATGTAGATGAGAAAAAAATGTTTCAAGTTAAACTTGCGGATAACCTTATTCGGTGTACAAGAATAGTTTTCTAAATGGGAGCTGGTAGCTTTACTGGACGTCTACCTGTGTGTCAGTGTTTCGCGGTTTCACATTTTACTCCTCTTTCTCTCGGTACCAGAGGAAGACTGTAGTCTTTGACTGTGGCACACTCTGGAGATTGTTTTTTCGTCAGTTTCTCTTATTATATACCAACCTAGTTTAAAAAGGTTTTTTTGTATGTTGGAATGAGGTCTGCTCTATTAGCTCGAGATCAAGAACCGATGGTCGATATAGTATTCAACAGAAAGTACAAGCTTTTGAATCATGACAATTATACCAACTATTTTTACACAGTATTAATTACACAGCCGATCGCAGTTCAGTTCTCAAAATCAGATTATGATGATTAACCTGGTGGATTAAAAAAATGATGTGTTCTACCTCTTTTTATTATCAAAGCAAACTTTTCAAGTGCTAATTTCGGACTTATTTATTTATATCCTTCTGAAGTATAGCGGTAAACGAAAAAATAATCTGTGAATTCGAAAGAACCATGATTTATTGCTAAAAGATATATGCACTTCATATGACTGTTGCTATAATAAGACTTGTCCGCATACAGGTTAGCTCACCGACAGCGCCTTGCCCATCGCATAAAGATTTTACAGTGAAACTTTAATATTTAGCTACCGCCGATGCTACAGCCAACTCTGACGCCGGGGGTAGTGCAATAGCTCTTCCTGTACTTTCATACAGACCTGCTAAAAGGGGCTTTACAGTACAAATCTAATGTTAATTACTTTTCTTGTTTTAAGCGTCTTAAAGAAATCGAAGAATGTGTATATTCGAGACACCAAGATGTAGTGACAGATTCATCCCTTGTGTGCAGAGCAACAATGACAGAATCATTAAAACATTGAGAGAAATTTGAGCCGCGACACGAGAAAACAAACAATGTGGCTGTGCGCCCAGTGCAGACTCAGATCAGCCTGGGTATCCACCCAGTCTTGTCAGACTCTTCGCTAAGCGCTTAAAGGGTAGCTGAGGGCTTAAGCTACCTCCATGCGGACAGCTAAGACTCTGATCAGACTGGGCGGATGCCCAGGCTGATCTGAGTCTGCGCTGGGCGCATAACCACATTGTTGGTTTTCTCGTGTCGCGGCTCAATTATATATAAAAAAAAAAACTACAAAAAATCAACTTTCATGACAATCTTTGTGATGGCAATTTCAAGCTGTTCTGTTTGTACAACCTGAGTGATCAACACATTCATAAGAGTGAAGCAGAGTTTTGTTTTATGTTATGGACAATACCAGACACTTTCGGCACTTGAATCATCGTTTAGGTGATCCATCCTCAGTGGTACAGTATGTGAGATCAGAATGGATTACTTTGATTTTCTGCGGGTTGAAATAATGAACAATCATTTAGCTAGCGCCGCTCGTAAACACCCCGAGCTAATGCAATGAAGTGATCGCCTGGTATGACAAGGGCCATTTTGAACCCTTTTCGAATTCTCTCAGGGTTGCGTGTTTTCTATTGCGTATTTTGTGTGCATATGGTTACAACAGAAAAAAACTACAGCTGTATGTTTCTTCTTTGTGAATGCTCAGAATAAAGCGGTTTCTGGCTTGACTATGTTTCTTCTCGGAAATAGCATGGAAGACTACAAGAAAATGTGTTTAATAGCTCCGATGTTTTTGAGAAAACAATCCGTTGATAAAACATTTTGATGAAATGCAAATTAGTGGGATATCACTGCTTACTAGCTTTACACTGCACAAGACTGTCTAACAACCCCACCAACTCAAGTTTGAAGGTCCAGGGGCGCTAACGTAATAATTTTAAACGGATCAAAATAAAATGTGTATCAAATAATTCCTTGTGACCCAAGGAAATGCTTATTTCTTTTCTATGAACAAAGATATGGGCAACTTTATCGATTTGAGGTAATCAGATATAAACGTATCCATGCCAAATGGTACAAATTTAAAGAGTAAATACACTTCAGGAACTGACTGAATCAGATCCCAAACCCTAACCCCAACATCAAAGGGAAAGATTGACAAAGATATCCCAACAAACAATAAATTACAAGTGATAAGCCGAGTCAGCAGCTCTTTCCCAAATAGATGGCAACTCCGCTATCTTTACTGAACTAAAAAATTTAGACCAACAGAAGGGTTACAACAGAATAAGCAAATTATACGAAAAACATTTAACAATTATTTTTACCTATTTTCTGTTTTTATCAAAGTAGGGTTAAAATGAGAATACAATAAATTAAACAGCACCGAACATAAAACAAATGCAACCGCAAGGAAAGTACCGCCTTAGGACGATCAGTAATAACTACTGGGGGGTTTAAACCGGTTTTACTGAGCCCAAACCTTCACCCTCACCCTCCGCCGCGGTGTACACAATTAGTTGGTAGTTCGGTTCGTATGGTCCCCTAACTCATCAGAGAGTCATCACGGGCAACAATTAAAATCAAGAAAAGACCTTGATGAAGCAAGGATGGGGAATCGACAGCCAAAACGTTTTGACACACCTGGAGATCCCTGAGGCGTCAGCATCACCACTGGAACACTGGAGCAAAAGAAGACCACCAGTTGAACCCCGGTGGGCCAAGAAACAGACAATCATCCGGCCCCAACCAACTAATATATAGCTTTATGTAGGGGCTATCATAAAGTCCGAACCCCGACCCACCGGCGTGCAATTAAAGAGGACAGCAAAGTTGTCAACCGTAATGGGGTTAATCACTAAGCATGCAGACTGTCGCATTATAGCTATGTTATAGCCAATGCGTTTAAATCGCTGATAATTTTCTTAAATTGATCAGGAAATTCTGTTTCCCTACGATTTCGCGTAATTATATACTAAGTCACCATAAAATTCAGGTTCAACCAATTCAAATTGTCTACGATAAAATTTAGTAAAAGCTTTCCGAAGTTTATGATACCGATACCCCAGCTGTAAAAGCTTGGCAGTCAAACTTTTATTACGAGCATTGAAATCAGCCAAATGACTAGACACCCTAGCGAAGCGAATAAGCTGAGGAATGTAAATACCATAAGAAGTGGTGCGGGGAACATCACCATCCAAAAACGGAAAATTAACAATGTCGCAATCAAATCATCGCGTTTGTCATAAATTTTAGATAAAACAAATCCGTCTAAAATTGATAAATGTAAATCCAAAAATGAGGACTCGGTATCAGAAGTATTTGCTTTATTTAACTGCAATTCAGCAGGATATTTTTGACTAACCATTCCTTCAAAATAAGGATTGTCAATATTAAAAATGTCGTCCAAGTATCTGGACGTTGAGTTGAATGCTTCAATGACATGAGCTTGAGTACCATCAGGAAGAGACATCATAAAGTCTCTTTCGTAGCAAAATTAAAACAAATCTGCTACAAGAAGAGCGCAGTTAGTACCCATTGGAATTCCTACAATTTGTCTGTGTAACTTAGTACCAAATCTGATGAAAATGTTATCTGGAAGATATACTAAAGCATTTTCGCAAGACCACATTTTAAACCTTTTTTGGTCATCGGAAGTAAAAAAAACATGTTTATCATTTCAAGCAAGATAAAGAGCTCCCTCTCTCTGAAAAGTAGTCTCAATTAAATTTACAAACTGGACGCGCGATATCCTCTAGACTTCAGTTTATCAAGAACCTCAGTAGAATTTTTAATTGACCAAAACAAATTTTTGCCTGACCGTTCGTAAACTTTTTCACAGTACCTAATTACATTAATTTTGATAGCGGTAAGGCAAGAAGTTAATAATTTGGAAAGTTCAGTAGTAGTACAAGCACTAGAATTAGCAATAAACCTGGCCTTATTTGGTCGATTATGAAGTTTAGGCAACCAGTCCATCGTAGGAAGACTGTCCTGCCGTTCCTCTACATTTACAGAAAACTTGAGGGCTATATCGTTACAGTGCCTAAAGACAACAGACTTTTCGTCTTCTGAAGTCTCTTCATAGGCCTTAGTGCTGCGAAGTTCCTGTTTTCATGTGTTAATATAGTGTAACCGTCAAACAACGACAACGTTATTTGCAGCCTTGTCTGCTGGAACCAAAACATACTTACTATGAAACTGCTGGATACCCAACTTCAGGTGACGGAATGTTGATTTAGGTTTAGGGGCCAAAAGATTTGTGTTTTGGGAATAGAATTTAATACGTTTATCCATTACTTAAAAAATGTTCCAAATGCTACAAGTTAGGTATAAGTATAAGCATATTCATACCAAATTTAGTGCGACAGACGCGCGTTTCTGTATTTAACTTCTTCAGTGTCGCTAAACCCTAAAAGCTTGAAAGAAAAGAGATGATGGGCAGCTCTTGGCAGGTCACGAGCATTCCTCTCCGAGCCACACTTACTGTCACATTCCGCGAGACGCATTAGCTGCACCCATCAGGTAAGAGACGCCTACGTATTAACTCGCGAGCGCAGGTGTCTCCCATCGAGCCACCACAACCCCTGCGTCTCGAGAAAGGGGACAGATAAGGGTATCAGGAAACAGATGTCCGAGGCAGCAAGAACCCGCAAAAAGCCAAAACAACTCTTAAGATTGGAAGCCAAACTCCGCTAAGATTCATGTCACTACAACATAAAGTTGAAAATAAACACAGAACCTGGTCTCCAGCACATTTAATATTTTCATGGCGTTTAACATATCATATATAAAATATAAACAATGCTGGAGCCCGGGATTATATATTTTTTTTGAAAGCCACAAATTCGTGTAAATTCGTCATTTTTATCAAAATCGGTTGGGGGTCAGGATATGTTCAAGATAAAAACCACAAAAACTTTATGCTGTTACATTCTAGCATAGAACTGTCCTGTATATTTATAGGTTATTGAATTTATATTGGGAAATATTCGGCACGAGTTCATATGGCGAAGGACGCACGAGCTTGCGTCTCCGCCAAATGAACGAGTGCCGAATATTTCCCAATATAAATTCAATAACCTTTTTATTATATACCTTTAAATTAATCTGCTAGTTTCACCAGATCTCTCAACATTAGAAATTGAAATATAATATCGGCATATCAACCCCAAAATGGCTGCCAAACTTTTCTCCTTTCAAAGAGAAAGTAGTTCTGGTGAACGTGACTCCTTAATTTCGTGCAATATGCACTTGACTCCGTGCAATATGCAGAAAGTATTGCACGGTTACTCCAATGCAAAGTGAATGGGGGTCTTCTTTAGGTATATTATAAACAATCTTGTAATCGAAACAGAACTTTGCAATGAATTTCCTTGGGAGCAAATTTCGGCCTCATCATACCAGGTCCTTTTTTCAAGTATGTTTGGATCTATAATGGATTATCTCAGTACCTCAGTTTTCAATGTTTATTTATTTGCCTTTGCTGTTATCATATGCATGTTGTTATTTCTCAACAGTATTGACGTT
Organism: Ctena decussata; assembly: GCA_963989385.1. Taxonomy (NCBI): domain Eukaryota; kingdom Metazoa; phylum Mollusca; class Bivalvia; order Lucinida; family Lucinidae; genus Ctena; species Ctena decussata. The sequence continues at coordinate 174,301 of CAXDIV010000134.1, read as the reverse complement.
TATCATATGACGTCGCATCTGAGAGTATAATAAAGTCATGCATTAAAAACGATAATCCACCAGTTATTTAAATATGCAAATTACGCCGTAACGTTATGCGTTGACGTCCATAGAAACGTCGCGTTTCCTTATGGCGAAATCGTGACGTTTTAGTGCAAAATTTGCTAATAAAAAGCAATTTTAGTGTCATATGATAAATAGAATCTTGCATTCGTGCTCCTGTATTATTGAATTTATTAAACTCGTTCGGGAAAACCGATAAGATGCTCGGCATAGCCTCGCATCTTATCATTTTCCCAGACTCGTTTAATAAATTCAATAATGCATGAGCACTCATGTAAGATCCTTTATTTATATGTTCGCCATCGTAAGATAATTTTGATCAGCCGAAGTCTTGACCGTGCCCTTTTTAGTACAGGCACTAATGACATTCAACGATACATGCATTTAAAATACATATGAGCCGCGACACGACAAATCCAACAATGTGGTTGTGCGCCCAGCGCAGACTCAGATCAGCCTGGGCATCCGCCCAGTCTGATCAGAGTCTTCGCTGTACGCACTGAAGTAGATTAGCTCCTCTCCTTTGAGCACTTAACGAAGAGTCTTATCAAACTGGGTGAATTTCCCAGGCTGATCTGAGTCTGTGCTGGGCACATAACCACATTGTTGGTTTTGTCATGTCGCGGCTCATATATGCATTGACTGGACGATTCCAAATAGAAAAACTTGTACATAAGATGACAATATCTCATACATGCAAGTCATAAGTTACTCTTATTGCAACAAAATATTGTACACTTAACCCACTAATTGTTAGTATAAAATATGAACCATTTACACCGTACATACTCTATCTATGACAAGGCCATTTATGTCTGTCTTTGAATTACACACATGTAATTTCCTCCCTAACTGGAATGAGTATATTTGCAAAGGAAAAATTGTATCCACTTGCAAAATATTTAATGCCCTTGGTTTAGAGAGGTAATAAAGTAATATTTCGTTCTGATATCAGGCACAATTACTGCTTTTGTTAGATTTTTGTTGCATAAAGCATAACTACAGGGTTGATCCATCCATTCAGGCACCATTACACTGTTGATCTGCCCAGTTATGGCATTGCTTCAGTATGGTATAGTGAAAGGATACTCAGGATGGCCGTTACATCTGAAAGTAAAAAGACGCCTTCTATTCCATTGCATTCTGGGTATATTTTGCCGTCTCCTGAAGTTGTCGTCTGCATCAAAAATCAAGAATATTTTGACAATACTGGTCTAACTAACTCTTGTAGGCAGCAAACAGTTTGGATCTCAGATCAGGCCCCACATTTGTGGGACCTGATCTGGATCCAAACTGTTTGCGCAGATACCCCTGAAGGGGTATCCCGAATGGAATGGGTTATGATAAGCATATTAGGAAATTCTTAAATCATAGTTACTTTTTTTGGTGATTTTTTTAATAGTTAATGATTTCCTCGTACATTCTACTTTAAATTGTTATCTGGTTGTATTATGTAAACCCCTTACCCGCGAGTACCCGCCGAGAAAGCATTTTAATTAGACAGTATACGGCTAGTTAATATGAAGAAAATGGAGACTGGATATATGTTAAATAAAATATAATAAAGACTCACATGTCCATAGGGAGCAGTCGCTGTTTCTTGTCTTGGGCAACTAATTTGTCCATTTCATCAGACGTAAGTTGAAAATCAAATACCTGTAAAATGAAAGAGATTGCAAGCCACTGTCTCGCATGCTGCTATGATTGCTGGATTAAATCTTGCTAAATGCATTGCTCAGAATGTATCCGACGTATTATGTGTCGAGCTTCGGGGGACCTAATTCTTGGGTGTGAGAGTTTCTGCTTTGCATTATGGGTCAGGTTGTATTTGATTTAATGTTATGTGCTAGACTTTATCTCTACTGTCGTCGTTATGCTATAGGCCAGACTAGTAGTATTTCAATTCTCATATCGACGTTGCCCCCGCACCTCAGCGGAACAAATCCATAGCTGCAGTAACGGGGCGCCGAGCGTCCGTCCATCTATAATTGAATTATATATATATATGCCTATCTTCACATCATTATATGCCTGACTTCATTTAAAAATTGAAATTTGATTTTTCAGCGTTCGTCGTGTGATGAAGCCAGTGGGCGAAGCGCTTGTCACAGAGTGCATTTACAATTAGATTTTCAGCAATTTTTATTTAGGACTAAGAACTCTTTGCACTAGGTGTGTCTCAGAAAACCTGCGTAATTTCAAGTAGCCTAAATGGGTTGATGATTCATAACTGTAACTAGAGCAAACCCATGTACAATTTCCAAGAAATAGCGATTCAGGTATATGCCGTGAACTTATTTGGTAATAACACGTTAGGCATAGAGGTAGTATGAAATTCGTAAGCAATATCACCATGGAAATTGCTCTTCGAACTTTATGATAATAAAGTGCATGACCTTTGATTATATAAAACAGAAGCGCATCGCACTCGTGAGATTTGGGATTAGGATTTTGGCTTTTGATCGGGTTTAAGGTGTAACTAGGAAATTACAAAGAAGCAACAATGAATTTGACTTATTTTGAACCTGGGTAGTAGTAGTTGCGGAAATCTTAACTTTAATAAACTTAGAAAACTATACGATCACTTGACTTATCATTAAAGATGGCTTGATAGTGTGACAGTCATCTTTCTTTTGGTTGCCGTGACCTAGGATATCTGGATATCTTCTTATTTGGGACACTTTATCTTGGACATTTGTGATGACAACGTTCTCGACTTTTCTAAGGACAGTTGTGAGGACACTGAACCTTATTGGACACCTTAGTGATGGATTTTTGAATCTAAATGATGTCAGCAAAGATCTGGAAGCAATCCAAGGTAAGGCCGTCTACTGGTTTTACTTATGCACATCATGCATGTCAAAACTGGAGGTTGACAATATGTGTTAAATGTCCTTGCATGTTCAGATGGAACTTATCAGTGTATATTTTGATTTGCATTTTATTTAAACTACAGCTCCTTGTTTATAAGGTGTTTCTGTACCTAGGCTTTTGTTAAGGGAGACAAATTAATTTGAGTTTTTTATGCAAGATATAGCTTGGTTTTGTTTGACCTTGGGTATGCTTTTACGTCTTCTTTTGAATTCGGTTAATTTATTCGGCATGGTGTATGGACTATTGGCTATGGTCCAAGGCGCTTCTAGAAAATCTTGGGAACTATTTTTTTCAAGAGTTGTGATTAGGTTGGTATTCTGCCAAAAAGACAGAACAGCTTGCTAAGACTTAGGTTGGCGATATGCCATTATTGGGTTCATACAAACTGGGTATTTCGGTATGAATGTAAATTGTGTTTGTGACCTATCTTTTTTTCGCTGTGTAGAGATATATGATTGTGTGAAGCTTTGAGTCATTGCTTCATACATACATAAGGTGTGTTCTCTGCAACTTTCGTTGTTAGGTGTGTGGATTGAAAAGAATTATCTTCAACTCTTTCGTGTTAGATTGGTGTTGACTTTTGGTCAAAGGTTAAGTTTACTTTAGGATGTTTTTTCCTGCACCAATATGGACTAGCGCTAAAGAGTTGCATAGTGCATTGAGTATGCATCATGAAATGTGGTATAAGGACCATTATGTTGATGTCAGCTTTGAGCAGCTGGTGCGTTTGGTTCGCAGCATCTATTAATGCATATGGTACCTTATGGGTTGGCTATAGGCCAAGGGTATAATTGTGTTGTACGAGTTTGAAATTTTGAGTAAGGTTACTTTAACCTGAATGGGCAAAACAAGGAGAGCTAGGTTAAGGTTGATCTGTACTTGATTTTGACTTTTGTGTTGTGATATACTTTTGAGGTTTTTGGCACTTCTTACATTTGGTACGTTGTTGGGCATTGTTGAATCTTTTCGACTTCTAATGTTTGTTATGGATTTGCATTTTGTTGTCACATATGCAATGTGTGCATATGATGTTGCCAAGCCTCTATGTTTTGCTCATGTTTTGTTGTGTTGAGTTTTTCCAGTGAAGGCCAATCCAAGGAAGCCTTTCTGAAGGTTAGGGAGCTGACACAGATCAGAGGACCTACATTTTGGTCGAAGATGGTTAATTTTCCATCACTCCTGACATGAGTTAACGACGAGGGGAATATGATACCGTCGTTGGATTACGTTGAAGGACGTAATTATGTCATGGTGACACGAAGAACTTTTGTAGATGCCTTGAGCTGGCATTTCGAAGGGACTTGCGACTACAGAGTTGGTGACTTGTAAATAAAGAGTGACGTCTAGAATATAGTTTACCTGTGTGGACCTATGTAACCGTATTTAATCAGTGTGTCATATATAGAGGACATGTACATAGTGTGACTTAGTAACCTTGAGGAAATATTAGCTGAATTTAGAAGAAATCGTGGGAACTTTCTTATGCTTACGTCAGAGACTAGATATATCGTTATCAAGACTTTAGATAACCTGTGAATAAATTCTGGGAAACTCTCTTTTATTTTGCTTACCTGTATGGACACTTGCCAGACTTTCTCCTGAATTAAAAGTTACCTGGACACATTATATCTTTTATGTGGATATATAATACTCAAGTGGGAGATATCAATTAAGATACCTGTTTCATGTTTAAACAGCAATATATGCTTAATGCAACAAGCGTAGACAATATGGGAAGATATGTTTTATCGTTGGGACAGTTCGTAATTCTGAGCTGCAGTCAGACTTTCGGACAGTCAGTATGAATGGTCAGATATAAACAGGCATCCAATACAACCGTGCCTGTGTGTCATATTCTAAACAACCGTATGACACTTGGGTGGACTGAAGGCTAAAGACTGATGGCAATGAAGAATTCTAAACTTTGACAGTGCTTAAAACTTTCAGAATGAATTTAGTTTTTGTCAGACTTTGTTAGTGCATCAGAAGATGTTCATTCATATTTAATGGACTTATTTAGAATAATATAAGAATGAAGCAGTGAGCAGTTGGCTAGAACAATGACTTTCAAAGTGTCTTAAACATTTAAAGTGCATTAAACATTAAGAGTAATTTTAATGCATGCTTTTTGAATTTTTTTAAATTATTTGCTATATTATTTGTAGTAGACTCGGAATAGTTCTTGTTAAGTAAGAATTCAAAAGTACTATATTAGGCAATTTAAAATTTGAAAGCTATAAAAATTACATAAAATCTTAAGAAGGGAAGGTCTGTCACAGAGTGCATTTACAATTAGATTTTCAGCAATTTTTATTTAGGACTAAGAACTCTTTGCACTAGGTGTGTCTCAGAAAACCTGCGTAATTTCAAGTAGCCTAAATGGGTTGATGATTCATAACTGTAACTAGAGCAAACCCATGTACAATTTCCAAGAAATAGCGATTCAGGTATATGCCGTGAACTTATTTGATAATAACTCGTTAGGCATAGAGGTAGTATGAAATTCGTAAGCAATATCACCATGGAAATTGCTCTTCGAACTTTATGATAATAAAGTGCATGACCTTTGATTATATAAAACAGAAGCGCATCGCGCTCGGGAGATTTGGGATTAGGATTTTGGCTTTTGATCGGGTTTAAGGTGTAACTAGGAAATTACAAAGAAGCAACAATGAATTTGACTTATTTTGAACCTGGGTAGTAGTAGTTGCGGAAATCTTAACTTTAATAAACTTAGAAAACTATACGATCACTTGACTTATCATTAAAGATGGCTTGATAGTGTGACACGCTTCTTGTAGAATTTTAGCAACGACTATTGGCTTCTTCACACGATTAACGCTGAAAAATCAAATTTTTATTCTTACATTTACACATTATTGTAAGACCCTTCCTGTGCTGTATCGTGGTAATTTAATGTAGAATATGCTAAATATGCGTCGAAGAAAAGACAGAAACGACGTATTCGGCCATTACGTTAAACAGCGTCAATCGAACGTTACGTGGACCAATCAAGACGTTTGTTTACCTTAGTCCTCGCTTGACGACAACATCACATGATCAACTGTCGTTCATCGGTGTATGAAGCCAGTTGCTCTATACGGTTTACCTATGGGAAGTCTGTGGCAGGTGTAAATATTCAACGTTATCGTTTGAGCCTGCTTGTACTCGACTTTATGTTCTGTGTCAGACTTTAGTCAAAGCTATGTTTTTGGCCAGTTTTACATCTTGCTTTACGTTATGGTCCAGATATATGCTCCTTACATCATAAATCTAACACTTGAGCCGCGACACGACAAAAACAACAAAGAGACATGTGCGCTCAGCGAAGACTGATCATCTTGTGCATCCGCCCACCCAGGCTGATCTGAGTCTTCAAGGGGCGCACATGCCAATTTGTTGTTTTTTCGTGTCGCGGCTCACTTATGTTAGCTGCTTTTACCTGGAAGTTTTCCTGTATCCTCGACGGTGTGACAGACTTGGGAACAACAACATTCCCCTGTTGTATAAGTAACCGTAGCAGTACTTGTGCTGGCGTTTTGTTATGTTTCACAGCTATTTCGGAAACGATTGGATCATCCAATACTTTTGGCGTGCTAGAGAGAAAACAAGTAGATCTACATGAGCGTGTCGTGTGAAAAAAGGACTTTGTGCATGTTAATACAACAAATGATAAAGGTACGTGCGCATTTGTACAAGCATGAAAGTCTTCGTTCCTCAGAATTCACAAATAACTTATGTAAAGAAAAATCAAATCTCTGAGCGAGCTGTACTGTTGTATAACCAATTTATATTTGAGCAACTATTTGAGCAATAAAATATGTTTCAACTGATCATACTGCGCGTTTGTGCAGGCAGATATTGGTATTTATGTCCCCCCACCAAAGGTGAGGGGGGACATATTGTTTTCAGTGCGGTTCCCGGGCGTCGGCGTCGGCGTCGGCGTGACAGTTTCTTGCGTGCGCGATATCTCTTGAACCAATGGATGGAATTTCACCAAACTTGCATTAATACATCACTGGGACAAGTTTAAGAGCTGACTAGATTTTGGTGACCTTGACCTCATTTTCAAGGTCACTGGAGGACTTAGATGACAATTTCATGTACCCACTTTGTGTGCGTGATATCTCTTGAATCAACGGATGTAATTTCACCAAACTTTCATGGATACGTCATAGGGACAAGTTTAAGAGCTGATTGTATTTTGGTGATCTTGACCTCATTTTCAAGGTCACTGGAGGAGTTAGATGACGATTTCATGTAGCCATGTTATCTCCTAAACCAATGGATGGAATTTCACCAAACTTGCATGGATACATTATTGGGATAAGTTTAAGAGCTGATTAGATTTTAGTGACCTTGACCTTATTTTCAAGGTCACTAGAGGACTTAGATGAGAATTTCTTGTACCCACTATATCTCCTCAACCAATGGATAGAATTTCATCAAACTTGCATGGATACATCATTGGGGCAAGTTTAAGAGCTAATTAGATTTTGATGACCTTGACCTTATTTTCAAGGTCACTGAAGGACTTAAATGACAATTTCTTGTACCCACTATATCTTCTGAACCAATGAATGGAATTTCACCAAACTTGCACGGCTACATCATTGGGACATGTTTAAAAGCTGATTAGATTTTGATGACCTTGACCTCATTTTCAAGGTCACTGGAGGGCTGAGATGACAATTTCCTATTACCACAATATCTCATGAGCCAATCGATGGAATTTCACCAAACTTGCTTGGATACATCACTGGGACTAGCTTGAGAGCTAGTTAGATTTTAATGACCTTGACCTCATTTTCAAGGTCACTGAAGGTCTTAGATGAGAATTTCTTGTACCCACTATATCTCCTGAACCAATGGACGGAATTTCACCAAACTTGCATGGATACATCATTGGGACATGTTTAAAAGCTGATTAGATTTTGATGACCTTGACTTCATTTTCAAAGTCACTGGAGGACTGAGATGACAATTTCCTATTACCACAATATCTCATGAGCCAATGGATGGAATTTCACCAAACGTGCTTGGATACATCACTGGGACTAGCTTAAGAGCTGATTTAGATTTTGGCAACCTTGACCTCATTTTCAAGGTCATTGGAGGACTTAGATGAGAATTTCTTGTACGCATAATATCTCGTGAACCAATAAATGGAATTTCACCAAACTTGCATGAATACATCACTGGGACTAGCTTAAGAGCTGATCAGATTCTGGTGACCTTGACTTCATTTTCAAGGTCACAGGAGGACTTCATTATAGGGGATGGAAAATGGGCTGGTGGGGGGACATCAGTTTTTCTCTGATAAACATTTCTAGTTCCTACTTGTAAGGTATCTCTTCACAAATAGCCGCTCAGCTGAAACAATACCATATACTTCAATGTGTCCGGTCATAATTTCAAAACTGACAGCACAGTGCATTAGCTATGACATGAGAGAATGTCTTTTTATTTTAACAGAAAGAGTGAAAATGGAAGTTACGAGTTATTTTAAGATTAACTTCCTTGCTACACTTCGAAACAAATACATGTATTTTCCCAGAAATATTTACCTGGTGACTTTGAAATAATCTAAACTGAATTCAAGCCATTGGTTAAGGGTAAAAATGCAGTAAATATGTTTGAAACCACTGGGCCAATATCGCTGCTGTTGGACAATTTGTCCCAACGCAGTTTTGATCTTTTTGCGAAGAGATATTCAAAGCCAGTGGCTAATGCTGAACAGGATAGTAATATATTCTATTAAGGTCAGTGTATTAGACAAATTGTATATATGCTTTTCAAAGTGTTTTTCATAAGGACTGAGGCATAATCAGCTTTAACACTTTAGGTTTTTGCGTTTGTTATTGTCCAATTCTTCTAACGGTGTTTTAGGAAGCGCAAGAAAAACGAATTCATAATATACACTTCCTTGCACCAAGTCTATACGATGTGTCTCGTGAGCTCGCCTCCTAATGAGCCGCGACATGAGAAATCCAACAATGTGGTGGTGCGCCCAGCGCAGACTCAGATCAGCCTGGGCATCCGCCCAGTCTGATCAGAGTCTTTGCTGTCCGCATGGAGGTAGCTTAGGCTCTTAACTACTCTTTAAGAGCTTTCCGAAGAGTCTGATCAGACTGGGCGGATGCCAAGGCTGATCTGACTCTGCGCTGGGCGCACAAACATTTTGTTGGTTTTCTCATGTCGCGGCTCATATAAGAACCTTCAAGGGCATGTTTATGCTATGTCGCTTACAGAGAGACATGTCCAGGCGATCCCAGAGGTGAAAAGGCTGTTATTATAACACCCCTCTGTTCACAAAACTCTTTCAGTTCTTTCTGTTGAAAGTAAAGATGACATTCTACCTGAAAAAGGAATATTTTACATACCGACGAAACACAGTCAAGTTATGATAAATATCTTTTGTTGTTATCTAAAAGTGAAAACACTCAAAGACCTGTGTCCTTTGGTATCCCGTTGTGTTGTGTTCTGTTTCAATTCTCCTAAAGTGGCTCAGCGGTACGTAACCATAGTTGCACACACCTGGCGCTGAGTGTCCATCCAGTTTGGTATCCAGTTTAGTTCAGTTCAGTTCAATTCTCCTAACGACGTTCCCTAAGTGGCTCAGCGGTACGTAACCATAGTTGCACACACCTGGCGCCGAGTGTCCATACAAGTTTGGTGTCCCAACGAGGCGCATTATTTTTATATCAGGTAGATACCTGTATTTGTGGCACCTCCTACAGCAAATTGCTCAATAGACATCCGGGGTTCCTTCAATCTATCATTACGTCGTCCCCCACTTTACGTCAACCTTACCATCTAATTCAATTTTCCGTCAAACTATGTCACTGCTATACACAGTTCCGAGCCACACCCAGAATGTCACTCAAAATCACATGATAGCGTATACCTGGCCAATGCAACGACAACCTAGCACGTGACATAGTCTCACAAACAAATCGCACGTGGTCAGTATCCAACATAAGTCCGTGATTTTACCTAACAGTCAATGGAGGGACGTATACCTGTTTAAAGAAAACAAACTAACACCCATTTTAATAAACTTACCATGCTTTGCAAGAACAGAACGCATCGGAAATGCATGGTGGCCAACTGCCATGTGTAAATCATGAGGAGTCTGATTCTTTGCCATAGATCGCCAACATTTAGCAGACACTTGCTTTTGTCATTTGTTTTTCCACCATCTTTGTGTAAGCTTGTGAGACGTAGTAACAGTAACTAAGCAGGCGGAGCTTAGCGGCTATTCTCGGAACTGTGTATTTACGAAAGTTGAAAAAATAATCAGGAATTGATACAATAATATCCTCCCGCCCTGGCCAATAATCAGGAATTAACAAAATTAGATCCTACATCCCGCCCTCAAAGCCAAAAGGGTAAAAATATTACATAAATAAACAAACGTTAACGAAAAACACTCACGGTAAACTGAATAAACAGCTCTTTCCCAAGCAGGCAGTAATTCAGCTACCCCAATGGAAAGCAGCCGTGACATCAATGATACGTATTTTCTATTTTAAATTACAAAGCAAAACAGAAACAAAATCGGCAGCCATACCGCTGTCAACATGCATGGCCAGATGACCAAGGACAAGCGGACATAAGAACATGTAAAATTGAGGTACCACCACAGAACTACCGCCTTGGAACGGTCAATTATAGATTACTTAAGGCTTAAGCTAGTTTTACTGGACTCAAACCCTCGCCCTAGGCTACGGCAATGGTTCAGTCCCACCAAAACAACCGTCACCGACACAAGAAATCAAGGAAAGAACCAATATGGACAATAAGTCGTGCAAAACACATGAGACATATATTTTTACAAAGTCTACGGCGATCCAAAGTTTAGGAAAAGTGCACACCGTATTATATAAGCCGCGACACGATAAAACCAACAAAGTGACATATGCGCCCAATGAAGACAGATCAGCCTGGGCATCCGCCCAAGGTAATCAGAGCCTTCACTGTGTGCTTAAATGGTAGCTAAAGAGTCTAACTTTCCTCCATGCGGGCAGCCAAGACTTTGATCAGACTGAGTGGGTCTTTGCAGAGCGCACATGACATATATTGGTTTTGTCGTATCGCAGCTCAGTTATCATCATGACCTTAATTAAATCATGCCTGTGGCTCAAATTAAAATCTTAAAGAGTTCCTTCAAGAGAAGAGAATACATTCAGAAGAAGGAACATGGGCCGGACTACGTAGTTTCGGTTACTGAAGCCTCATCAGTGACCCTGACAATATCTGGTGACGAAACCAGAGAAAAGCATACTGATTTTTTTAACAAATCTCTGGTTTCTTCTTAGGAAGAATCAATAATTGCTTGTTAGTTGTTTACGCTCTTTATTTCCTGACGTTTCGGCCTGTACCAGCCTTCTTCAAAGGAGAATGCAAGAAGAAATTCTTCTGAAATTCTTCTTGCATTCTCCTTTGAAGAAGGCCGGTACAGGCCGAAACGTCAGGAAATAAAGAGTGTAAACAACTAACAAGTGATTTTTTTTAATTTTAATTGGGCAGTCGATTCAAAGACTGACTAGTATCAAAAAGGGTCCAAACAATATAAAAGACGATGATCTAGAATAAAAGTCCAAACCAATCTATAATTTCAGATTTCTTTGAATATATCCTCTGATCTCAAAGGACAAAAATAAATAAAATCTGCACTATGGATGATGTACGGGAAAACGTTTTACGGCCCCCACACAGCACAATACCAGCTGCAGTGAAGTAAAATTGAAATCCTTAAGAGTTCCTTCAAGAGCAGAGAATACGTAGCTAATTGACAGCAACGTTGATAAAGGTACATAACTTTAGCCAGAAAATCCCAAATACATTGTTTACCATTGAATAAGTAAAACGCATACCTGATTTGTAACGGGTTTTATTCGTCCATTTTCACATACCCGAGCAACTTGTACAGAGCTGAAGTTGGAAAGACCTATAGATTTTATTTTCCCCGCATCCACAAGATCTTCCATCGCCTGAGAAATAAGCATCAAAATCTATAAGCAAAACGAATGGCAGGCATTACTGAAATATCTCTCTTAATCAACAAAAATGAAAAATAGTTCGCCAAGAGATTTGCCTCCCTTTGCAACAAGAAGATGTTCGTACGATAATATTATCTTTAATTTTACCTTCAGCATAAAAACTACTATATAGATAAGATATCTAGAGTAAGGAGACATGGCTTCGCACACTATTATGACTTTTGCAGGATTATCTGACGAAGCTTGCAACATAACGCCTAGTTGTTCATATTGGAATATGCCATGACCCGTTCTGGAAATTAGGTATGAAAATATTTGGTCTCAGACTCTGACGTCATATGTAGCACGTGCCGTAATATGTCTGCAGTCCTACATGATATTTTGGGTATATGGGGACATGGCTTCGCACACCCCTTCTGGCAGAAATAAAAGCATTCTAGATGTATACTGAACGTCAAAAGAAACGCATACAATGTATACGCCCAATTTATTTGAAGGTTTAGGTATATGCTATGATTAAGACATTCTAAGTTACTTTGTTTATGATATTCCGACAGAATGAGCACCTTAACGCATCGATATTCCATTAATTTTAGAGACCAGAATGCTTGCTTTTGTGATGGGGTTAAACTTAAAGTCACCATATTTTCAGAAGCTGAATTTTAAATTCCATATAATGCTCAGCTAATTATTTTCTCCAGACATAATGTTCGCGGCAAGGGTAAAAAACAGCGAAAAAGTCAAAGCAGTCGAGCCTTGCGTTTCAGAGAAACAATCAGGTGAAAGTTGGCAGTAGAAACAGTAACACTGGCTTACCATTGGATTTCCCATAGACCTTTTAACACCCTGTATTTCTTGGAAAGAGCAGAAACCATTCATACCAAGAGGTTAAATGAATTAACAAGAGTAAAATAAAAAGGTTTGCAAAGAAATTGTTCGTAGCACAGCAACTTTTTATGTTATTGGACTTCCCGTTTTGCTATTTGTTTAATTGCAAGGGAGATAATTTGACAAGTGTTCAACTTCAAACTGCTGTCACGTTCCTAAGAAGAATACCATGGTAATAAAACCGACGTTTTTTTCACAGCTACACATCAGAGTCGTGTTTTGGAAACAATGTGTTATACCGCCAAACGAAAGACAACTCTTACAACACTTTTGAATGTTTCACGATAAAATGAGATAACTCTTTAATCCAAGTTTAATTTTGCAAGAAGATAAGTTTATATTGTTGGCAGACGTCAGGTATGTTTTCTGCTATATATGATTTAAAACTATAAATCAGTTGACGGAAGAAAACCAAACTTAAACTTGTAGGCGTTTCTTTTGGCGTTCAGTATATTTTATTATTCTGTCACTCACCTTACGACTAGTAAGTGAAAACCATAAAACAGCAGCTAATATTCTATTATTATTCATAATATGCAAGGTAATAGTATAATGTCAATGCTTCTTCCATTAATGGAAACACAAACGTCAGCGATTTTCAGATTTTTATTTGAATTTGAAAAACTGGTTAATAAGTGGCTGCCAATTTGTTGTTGAATCCATTACATATCGACTGTGTAATCTTACAGTGGACTTACGAATAGATAGGATGACAGCTAAAAACAATATGCGGACTTTTCTCATAAATAGCATGGAAAATCTTTTTGTGTTCATATAATCGGCATAGTTTTTGATGATTGTGCACTTTGTATTCTTAAGAAAGCAAATGACATTTTCCTTAACACTTCAGGAGACTAATTTCGACAGTGTGCTATCAATAATTGCCTGTTCTAAAACGGTTTCATTTTTCCGACTTTGATCTGAATGTTTTAAACATTTTAGCGCCAAATTGCACGTGATGCACTGCACGCGAAAGTGATCTAAAAATATTTGATTCATCAACCTTGAAATATTTGCAGAACAAAATTATGTTCCAACAACTGATGACTGACACATACCAAGAAATCCCGGAGGTGTGTGAAGCCATGCCCTGTGCGAAGGCATGTCCCCTTACTCTTCTTTGTATGGGTTTAGCAAGTTTGTCAAATTGCTGTAACAGGATATACATTTTTATACATTGTATAATTGATAGCAGTAATTTTTGCTCAAGGTTTCTAACGAAGTCAATGTTTTTCCTAGAGCTTCAAACGGTTACGTCATTTATTATTTGATGCCGGTCCAAGCATGTTTGAAAATGCACACAGTCTCGATATACTGCATAAATTTTGTTTCATTCTTTCTTTCTCTTTTTTGACCTAAAGCTCATAGTTCATTATAAAAGCTATTACTTACACTCCATGTTTCTACGAAGTCATAATTCTCATGTTCTGTGTTCCCCTGTTCATCTATTGGAAATAAAGTTCCGTCTCCGCGATTCTGAAAGTGGAACTTTACAGTGAAAAAATAAATCATTGGGACTGACAGGGCTGGGCAAAACCATGCAGATCCAGATCGGACTGCTTTCATAGATGGGCTCTGATAAGGGTCTACACTGTTTGCCGCCCATCTATATCGTTTGGACGCAATATTGCAGCTTAACACTAAAATGTGTAGGTTGTAGATTCTGTTTAGTTTCAATTCTTGTTTCAATTCTCGTAACGGCGTTTCTCAAGTGGCCAAGCAGTACTTAAACATAACTGCGGTAATTATTTTAGGTGTCATAATTTTTCATTTATGAAACACCAAAAGTCTAAAACATGTACAAAAACTGAAAGATATATGATAAAACTATGCGTCAAAATGTATTTGAGCCGCGACACGAGAGAACCAACAAAGTGGTTGTGCGCCCAGCGCAGACTCAGATCAGCCTGGGCATCCGCCCAGTCTGATCCGAGTATTCGCTGTCTGCATGGAAGTAGCTCAGTCACTTAGCTAACCGAACACCTCGTTATGCCGAACAGTGACCCTCGTGACGGACTTTTCTATCCACACCTCACACCCATGATAGATACTTTTTATCTAACGTTATGAAATATAATCTCAAATTATCAGGTGCTCCTGATTACCTATATTCCTGCATTATATTGGACACAGAGCCCAGTTGGCGAGGCTTAAGGCCCAAAGCCCACCCCCTAGATCCGGGGCTGACTACGTACTTTCATTCCACAAGGTGTGTGTATCAAGTAAAGATCAACATAATCAAGTTGCAGCAGCCTCAGACTCGCTTCCAGTGCTGGTTTCACATCTTTCTTTGCCATTAACGCGGGCTGCAGCTGAAAATTTGAAGATGCAAAGCCTTAAGCAGTGATTAAACATTGCTACAAACATGACGAATGCAAAACTACTTAGAGGTAAATAATGTAGAGATACACGAAGAGGAGGACTGTCAGTAATGCTGATGATATGAGCCGCGACACGAGAAAACCATCAAAGTGCAGACTCAGATCAGCCTGGGCATCCATCCAGTCTGACCAAACTCGCTTTAAGGGTAGCTAAGGGTCTTAGCTACTTCTATGCGGAGAGCGAAGACTGATCAGACTCGGCGGATGCCCAGGCTCATCTGAGTCTGCGCTGGGCGCACAACCACTTTGCCGGTTTTCTCGTGTCGCGGCTCATCTGCCTTTGGACGTACCAATCGCGTTTTAACTGTTCTACTTCTTGCTGCAGTATTCAGTGCTTTCCTTGTTGTTGACTGTTTTTCTCGTTTCATCAATATATGTTTGCTGTTTTGCTCTATTGCTTCACACGGACGGAATAATTTGTATGCTTTTTAACCACAACAGAATCAAGGTGAAGATCATGTAAAGCCGGTTTTAAGACCCCCCTCCCCCCCCCTCCCCCCCCCCCCCCCCCCCCACACACACACACACAAACCGCCATCCGCCCATCCCAAACCATTCCTCCCATTCCTTCCCAGTGATTTGCTGCTGTCTGTTGCAAAGTGGTAGGGCCAAGTCGGGTAATTTCGGACAGCAGGTAAATTCGGACATACCGTTGCAAACAGTGAAAATCCAGATGAAACGGCTCCTCATGAGTCGTCTCATCAGGATTTTCACTGTTTGCTCGGTTAGATTTGTTTAAATTCCAGACAAGGAAACAACATCACTGTCCGAATTTTTTTTGCTGTCTGAATTTACCTGACTTGACCCTACTTCTGTTGCAATTACTGCCATTGTCTGTCGACTCTCTAAAAGTCTTAGACTTTTTGTATATTTGTATTTTATTTAGGAAAGCCTCGCGGCCATCTGCTTGGAAAGAACAGATCCTTTAGCTTTTCTTGTTTTGCTTTGTGTCCCGTATTTATTGTTTCTCCTTTCCCTAATGGTGTCTCTTACCACTCAAAAACGTTCCTTGTTGGAAACTATACAATTTCTCTTCACTTAACATAGAGCCGCGACAAGAGAAAACCTACAGAGTGGCGTATGCGCCCAACCTAGACTAAGATCAGCCTGGTTATCCACCCAGTCTTATAAAAGTCTTTGCAGGCGGCATGGACGTAGCTTAGATGACTCTGATTAGGCTGAGCGAATGCCCCGGCTTATCTGAGTCTTCGCTGGGCGCATATGCCACTTTGTTGGTTTTCTCATGTCGCGGCTCAATAGGTTTGTAAACTGTTTGCAGAACAGCAAGACTATTTGCAGAACAGCAAGACTATTTGCAGAACAGCAAATAGTTCAATTCACCATCAGATCGTACCGTTAAAGCATTCTTATAGATCTGTGTCTGCATTGTTTACTTAGGCAAATTATGAAACTAAAAATTGAGCCACATCAATGATTTCAATTTTATCATGTGATATTTAGATCATCCTTCTCAATCACACAGGGTAACAAGAGACCTCGCTGTTGACTGTATGACTTGAGCCACTTCCATAGATGGCTGATGTGACAAGCGAATGCTCTAATCAGACTGCACTTATGTGCAGTCTGATCAGAGCCGTTGCTTGTCATCAAAGCCACATTGTTGGAAGTCACATGACTTGGTTCATTAATTATTATTATTATTATGTTATGTTGCCCCCGACATGCAGAAAAGTACATAGATAGCTGGATAAGATACGACGAACACGTAAACTTAAAAGATTTTAAGAGTTCACTTTACCGACATCCAATGAATCCTACCATTATTACTCAAAACATTCAGACATTTAACTGCATGTGTCCTAAAGTTTGCGATTGTTGAATTTTCTATCCGGCAATTAATCAGAACAATTGCAGTGCAGACCCTGATCAATCTGTTCCTGTGGTGTTCACATTCGCTCCAGGGCATCTGTCCACATTTATTTATTTATTACAAATATTACCGGGTACTTTGTATTTACAAACAAAGTTGTCAATCTCTGATTTATCTATATCGGTGAAGTTACGGGTACTATTATTTTATATTACACCAAAATACGGGTCAAACTTTTGTTTTACTTGTCCTTAAGGTTAACGCTCTGCAATCTAAATCATCATATACGCATATGCGTTGCATTTGTTCTGCGACCATATAGCATTATCACTCAGAATATTATTCACATTGTACATAACTGGCAGAATTGCTGGTACATAGCATGGATACTGCCTTCAAAGTTTAGTGTTGACTGGTGCGCCTATATATTTTTCGGAGTCCACACATTCATATCACAACTTCGGCCATAATGGATCGCTGTGACCTCGTTCATAAGAGCGCTGACTCTTAAACAATAGGTCTCTCACCGGTATGGGTTCGAGCCTAGGCAGGCAAACAAGCAACAAAGCCATGCTCTAATTGTAAAAGGTTGGTTGGTATTTCCCTGGGAGCTGCGGTTTTCGCCAACCAGCCCGATACAGATGCAATGTTCTTGAAAGGACCGTAAATCACATAAAAACGACCAGTCACAATGGTCGCATTGTTGTCATAATATTGTAACAATGGAGTTGTGCTAGCAGGTTATGCTTTTTTTTTTCATAAGTCTAAGCACACTCCTTAGTGCTTTAAAGTAATTATGGTCAAAAAATCTAACAGTTATCGATTAACTCAATCAAGAGGCATCACTCTCAAGAGCAATTTACTATAAATGCTTCAACAGAGTTCACGCTTTTTCATGGTATACTGGGACCTAGTCCTAAAAAGCGAGATCGGCATTTGAATTTCGAAAACTCACACAAACTACATAAAATGAGAACGTAGTTATTTCCCATACGAGACAAACATAAAACCTTTATATTAGGAAGATAAGTCATTTCTCGAAGCATGTTAGTGCAGATTCTGTTGTACAGAAAAAGGAAATACTAGAACTGTCGGAGAATCCGACTATACCCCCGCTTAACTGCTTTAATCAAATGGTGTTATTTTCATTATACAAAGTATAGAGAGAAAACTCATTGTCAACATATATACCAAATATCAATAAATCCCCTTCTATGTAATACGGAATAAAATGATTCCACATATACAGATAGAAAAATTAATAAATACATGTAAGACATAAGTCTTTAAATTAATAAATGCATGTAAGACATAAGTCTTTATCAATGTGTATACCAAATATGAAGATTCAAAGTTTAGGGGGATGCTGTGAAATTTGTTATGAAAAATTGCATTATTCAAAGTAAGGAGAGAAAGAAAAATTGGAAAAATATTGGGAAGAATAAGCAGGAGAAGGCTGGTTCTCGATCCCACAATACAACAGTTATCATCAACCTGCCAACCAAAATATCCCTCCTCTGACTTGCAATGGCTGCTTAGAAACCTTTGACAAAAAAGTCATTATTCAAAGAATGGAGAGAAAGAAAACTGGACAAATACAGGAAAGAATATGCCAGATACGGCTGATTTGCAATCCCACAATAAACTAAGTCATTATCAATCTGTATACCAAATATGAACGGTTACTGTGAAATCTTTGACTAAAAATTGCATGATTCAATGTATAGAGAGAAAGAAAACCAGACAAATACAGGGATGAATAAGCAGGAGACGGCTGGTTCTCACTCCCACAATAAAATAAGTTGTCGTTAACCTGCATACCAAATATGACTACTCTAGCTTGCATGGTTGCACAAAAATCTTTGACTAAAAATTTTATTATTCAAAGTATGGAAAGAAAGAAAATCGGACAAATACAGGGAAGAATTAGAGAAGGCTGGTTTGCAATCCCACGATACACTACATCGTCATCAACCTGCAAACAAAATATAACTACTCTAGCTTGCACAGTTGTGGAGAAATCTTTGACAAAAAATTCATTATTCACTGTATGAAAAGTAAGAAAATTGGACAAATACAGGAAAGAATAAGCAGGAGAAGGCTGGTTTGCAATCCCATGGTACAACACACCCTAATCAACTTGTATGCCAAATATGACTATTCTAGCTTGAATAGTTGTGGAGAAATCTTTGACGAAAAATTTCATTATTCAAAGTATTGAAATAAAGAAAAAAGGACAAATAAAGGGAAGAATAAGCAGGAGAAGGCTGGTTCTCAAACCAACCATACAACACATCGTCATCAACCTGTATGCCAAATCTGACTATTCTAGCTTGAATGGTTGTGGAGAAATCATTGACGAAAAATTTCATTATTCAAAGTACGGAAAAAAAGAAAAATGGACAAATAAAGGGAAGAATAAGCAGGAGAAGGCTGGTTCTCAATCCCATGACACAACACATCGTCATCAACCTGTATGCCAAATATGAACATTCTAGCTTATACCACTGTGGAGAAATCTTTTACGAAACTTTTTATCAGAAAGAAAGAAAAATGGATAAATATGGGGAAGAATAAGCAGGAGAGGGCTAAATCTCAATCTTACGATACACCAAGTCAGTGTTAAGCAGTATACCAAATATGAACGTTCTAGCTTATACCATTGTGGAGATATCGTTTACGAAAATTTTTACTAAAAAGTGTTACGGAATTACGGACGGACGGAATGACGGACAGATGCAAACCAGTATACCCCCCACTTTTTCAAAGCGGGGTAACAAAAATATTTATATATGTTTAGCCTTGTATTAGAAATGTTTGGCATACATGCTAATATTTTATTCATTTATGCCCAGCGTGCTATAACACATTATAGAATTAGATCAGACACAGCCGTCTGTGGCGTCTAATTAGAGTCTACATTTTCTGTGTGTCAAGCTATAATTTCTACATAAAATAGATCAAATCATAAATGAACTTAACCAACTCAATAGATGGAAGAGTTTATATTGGGATATAAGGTATGAATAATACACAGCGAAATATAAACCACATCAGCATTTTGTCCTCGCTTCTTGTAATTTAGAGCTCCTGTGAAAGCCATATAAATCAGCGAAGATCTGTCATACCCAATAGCCTCCTGGGAATAATCTATAACATCCCAGGGGTACCGGTTATGGATTCACTCCCTGGAGCCTTGCGGGGGAACTTTATTGCGACGAATGGAACCAACAACAGCAGAGAACGCCAAAACTATATGATTGTATAGGTAAATACCTATATAGCGGCTGCTTTCCCAGTCTACTCAATAAACATATAATAATATATTTGAGCCGCGACATGAGAAAACCAACAAAGTGGTTGTGCGCCCAGCGTAGACTCAGATCAGCCTGGGCATCCGCCTTGTCTGATCAGATTCATCGCTGTCAAGTGCTCAGTGAAGAGTCTTTTCAGACCAGGCAGGTGCCAAGGCTGATCTAAGAGTGCGCTGAGCGCACAAATCTCGTGTCGCGGCTCATTTTACCTTTGTTGTAATAAAAAGATCCTCTCTCTTTAGTTTCCCAAACTTGAAGTACTCTTGCAAGACCTCGCCTATGGCAGCCTCATTCTCATAGACAGAGGCGGTATCAATATGACGGTACCCGACATCCAGAGCAGCACCAACAGCTGTCTTTATCTGGTCCGGTGGAATCTGACATGGACAGAAAAAAGAGTGTATCGACAGATTAAGAAACTACCCGCACCATGAGGAAATATGAATAAAGGCAGCTCTGAGCCATCTGACTTAATCAGTTGATTGTAGCCCTTTTGCATGATTTTGAACTTTCTCGTGCTAGCTTTACACTGACGGCTGACATTAAATCATAAATGCTTGTGGTCGGGCGATGGTGCTGGGTAACTTTCCGTACCAGGGCGTCCTAAATAATAGTAGGGCAAGGGCCTACTCTGCTTCCGGTAGGTGCGGCCGGGTTTGTTTGGATATATTTTTTTCTCTCGCCCATCATGTCTCTTTTCTTTCTTCCTCTTTCTGGGAGATGGGTCGATGTAAACTGAAATACTGTCTCGACGAGTCGTTAAACACAATACAATCAAACAAACAACCATTAAATCATGCGTCATTGTTATACACTATGCATGTGAATTGCGATCAAGTCACATGATTTCTAGTAAAAGCAGGTAAAA
Source organism: Ctena decussata (assembly GCA_963989385.1). Taxonomy (NCBI): domain Eukaryota; kingdom Metazoa; phylum Mollusca; class Bivalvia; order Lucinida; family Lucinidae; genus Ctena; species Ctena decussata. The sequence goes on along the minus strand of CAXDIV010000134.1, from coordinate 153,077 downwards.
TGCCATATTTTAAATCTTCGTTAATAAAGTGCATGGAGATGATGTCCCGAAAAATGAATCGAGTAATAAAACAAATATAACATGCCTTTTCTTGGCAACAGCGTTCGGCTTTTTACCTCGAGTACAGCAGGTCAGCCATAGCACCTCAATGGCAATGATTATTATTTATGCACAGAAAATATATTGTGCTTCTGAGTGTAGATTTTATATGATATTAATCATTGCTTTCACTTCAGACTTATCATCTGACCCCTGAAACATCAGCCAAGTGTCAAAGATCCCTCCCCAAAATTTATTTTCCAGTGACGTTAATGCATTTGCAAGTGTGCAAGAAATTTTACTGTGAGGCTTTTATTCAAATATTTATAATGACGTTTGCATGCTTAAAAACCTTTAAGATTTCTGCAATATAAACCAACTTTTAGCTTACTCTAAATCTACTCAAATTAAACTACAGCTGTTTGAACTTCAGCGGTTGCATTTGTTTTATGTTCGGTGCTGTTTAAGTTATTGTTTTTCATTTTCACCCTTCTGTTGGTTTAAATTATTTAATTCTGTAAAGATACCTGAGTTGCCACCTATTTGGGAAAGAGGTGCTGACACGGCTTATCACTTGAAATTTATTGTTTGTTGGGATGTCATTTTCAATCTTTCCCTTTGAGTTGGGGGATGGGGTTTGGGACCTGATTCTGTCTGTTCCTGAAGTGTATTAACTCTTAAAATTTCAATAAAACTTTCACAAATGCAGTTTTCTAATGACGTCAATGGTAAGATCGTCCAAAATTTCCTAAAACAAATTACCGATGTTGCCATTAAAAGCATATTTCTAAAAGAACAATATATCATTCGAAAAGCAGCATTCCTACAGCGACATTCCCAACACACTAGCAAGTGCATTAATGCCCGGAAAACAGAACGTTGGGAAAGACTTTTGACACTTGACTGCAGTTATAAACATAGACTATTCTGATGTTAATTTCACCGGAAAGAATTTAAACATAATGTAGACTCGACACACGCAGATCGCTAACGTACATGCACAGAAGTTAATACCAATTAAGTAACATTGGAGTACTGTGTCATTGTTGACATCTTTGCATGAAATCTAAATATAAGTATATCACAGTTCAGAAACAGAAATTTTGCTTGAGTATGTGTGCGTGTGTTCATTCGTTGTTTGGTTTAAACGTCGCTTTCAACAACATTTCTGTCATATCACGACGGTTTCTGGTTGTGCCAATGTGTGTGTGTGTGGGGGGGGGGGGGGGGCACTTATTGACATGATACCACACCCAGGGACATTATCCTGAACCTGGTTGACCAGTACTAGTTCTACCTGTAAACATATGTACCAGCTGAGAAGCAGCTAGTACCATTTTTTAAAGACTTAACATCATCAAAAGTGCGGCTCATATTTTATTTTTGTCCTAACAAGTTAGTGAGCATTCCATTAACTAGTCCGTTTGACCCCGGGCCGGGCCCGCGACATACAAAGTCTTTAAAAAAGTACTAGCTACTTCTCACTTAGCACACAGATTTATGGGTAACAGCTAGTACTGGAGGACCAGGTTCAGGATAATGTGACTGGGTGTGGTATCATGTCATAAAGTGTCCTGAGTATAGTATTTCAGCGAGGCAGCACTCTAAAAGTGAACGTTGAGCTCCTCTGTCACAACCAGAAACCGTCGTGATATGACTGAAATATTGTTGAAAGCGACGGTTAAACCAAACAACGAATGAACACACGCACACATACACAAGCAAAATTTCTGTTTCTGAACTGTGATAGACTTGTATTTAGAACTCATGCAAAGATGTCAACAATGACACAGTACTCCAATGTTGTGCATGTATGTTAGTGAGTCTGTGTGTGTCGAGTCTGCATGTGACTGACTTTGACATTATGTTTAGTCTCAAAGTGCGGGGTAAGAATGAGCCATTGTGGTCTAGATGAAACTGGGTCCACAACTTCAGAGCCACATTCCATAAACGGAGCCACACTACATAAACGGAGCCACACCCTTTTGGTGCAGATTTCATGTAGTTCCGCACAGTTTTATTCAGAAAACTGATTGGGATATTAGGGGAACTATATTTACCAATCAAACACGTTACCTTCACCTTTAAAGTCCGTTTATGAGAAAAATGAACTGACTTCTAGCACTCCATACCGCTGAATAATTAGACTCGCCTCGGAACAGATATTATCAAAGAAAGCCAAGTGACATGTACCTACCCTTCTCCTCACGTAGCGTCAGTTAAATGACATGGCCATCTAATAGCATTCTGCTTTTTATCATTTAATCCCTGAAACAACAGATTAAACTCGAGAAAATCGCCAGACATGCCTCTTGCTGTCACTCTTTTCCTAGCTACAGCTTCAGAACCGCACGTGTCACGGAAAATCTCCATAAGATTCAAGGTGCGGAGCCAGTGGCTCCGTTTGTCGAGGTTACCCACCGCGTAAACGCATTCTCTTGCGCTTTCTTCAAAATCTCTTACCAATAAATTACTATAATTAATTGAATGTTGGAATAGTTCTATTTTAATGGTAAGATCAAAACACATGATTTGATCAAGTTCAAAGCCTACCCACACCGAAACAGCAAATTTTTGAGCGTATTAAGTGTTCTTTAGCACTGTTCCTGGAGGACACGAAAATTTCAATGTTGGTACATTGACCCCGGATTGACGTAAAAAATTAGTACCTGCCATGTTCCAAATCCAATTGTTGGAATGATTTCTCCATTGCTAAATTTTATCGTTCTCTCCATCGTCCAACAAAGTAAACCGTTTGTCAACATTTAATGTAATACACTAAATATCAATATATTTTTGTGTATATATGTAGGTCATTGATATGTGTCGTTTTTAGTAAGGGTAGTCTATTCAAGTTTCTAAGTTTCTCAAGTTTCTTGTTTGATAAATCAAACCAAATAATACGGTTTAGAAAGAGAAAGCTTGTGTTGCGCAGCTAGAAATATAACGTTCTGCCATGAGTAATTATTTAAGTCCTGGAAGCTCATCGGGTGATGATGTTAGTGGTAGCTAAAATTCCATGAAGTGTGAATCAGGAATCGCTTCATGAAGAATTAGAGCGACAACCACTAGATTAATCACCCGACATAAATCGAAGCGTTGTCTAATCATATAATATACATGTAATAATACGGTCTAGAAAGAGATAGATTGTGTTGCTTAGCTAGAAATATTATGTTCTGTTCATGGGTAATTATTTAAGTACTGGAAGCTTTATTTTTGATATTCATCGGATGATTCTGTTAGTGAAAGCCCAGATATCATGAAGCGTGAATCAGGAATCGCTTCATGAAGAATTAGAGCGACAACCTCTAAATTAATCACCCGACATAAACCGAAGTGTTATCTTTCAAATTTTATATTTACATTGTATTTTAAGCCAGTATGCCTCATATAGCTATTTATAAATAAAAACTTGCTAATCTATTACTATAAAACTTGTTTAACGGCCCTGTTTTGCTTTTACACCGAACAGCCATAGCTAAACGTCATTCAAACGGTATAACGTCTAATCGAATTTCTGAGTTATCGCAATGTAATGTAAAAATATAGGCTATGATCAGGAATTAGTACAATAAAATCTCACATCCCGCTCTCAAAACCAACAGGGAAAGAAGCCCACACACACACGGAAAAATTGACACAAGTTCTCGAAAGACACGCATGATAAACCGATTGAGCAGCTCTTTCCCAAACAGGTGGTCATTTAGCTACCCTAATCAAAAACAGCATCAATATGTATTGTTATAAGTTTTATATTTAACTTACAAAACAAAACAAAACAAAAGGCAGATTGGGTAGCAAAACAGGTGACCAAACCACTAAAGAACATAGACAAGCTGACTTAACAATATGTAACATCAATTTAAGGAACCATAACAGAAGTACCGCCTTGGAACGGTCAGCAAAGATAAACATGTTTCACTGGTACCATTATTAACTTCTTGCCCCAATGCTGTCAAAAAAGCATGTCATAAGGTATTGTGAAAACTTTTATTCATCGGCAGGCTACTCCAAACAGATTCGTTTAGCGAAGGCGTCTAGATATGCTTAATTACCAAGATGGAAAATGTAAACGCGCGGAAACTAATGCTTTGAAGAACATGATGGGAAGGTGAGCAAAGGCGGCAAAATTATAACCAATCTGCGGTTTACTCTTGGCAATGACGCCCCTGCCGAGGAAGTGCAGAAACTGAAAATCTTGACAAAACCTGCACAAGGTATAAAGTGGAGATGTGCTAAGAAGACCAAACTGATGGCAAACAGCGCCAATGGCACCCAGAGGGGGAGCCAGGTAAAAGGATAGAAGTTGGGAAATGTGAAGAGCTGCAAATAGCTTGGAGCAATTGTCACAGAGAACTGCTCAAAACCGGAGGTTCTCTCAAGGAGTGCATAATTCTCTCAAGCTCGAACAAAGGTGGAGCCAGTGTGGAGAGATAACAACATTTCTCTTGAATCAAGGGTGCGCTCCTTTGCTATATCCATATTTCTGTCTGTCTGTGAATTATGGACCTTGACAGAGGAGTTAGAGAAAAGAAAACAGGCCTTTGAGGTGACATGCTACCGAAGGTTAATGACAATTGATGACAATCTCTTACAAGATAATTATTTATGAGCATGTTCGCATGAGGATTTCGAATGTAATTGCCCACTTCGTTCAAGGACCAAATTACAAAAGGATTTCATCGGAAGATACAAGCGGCTATTGGATAAACGTGCAAATACCAACTATGGTCAAGGAACAGAAGCTAAGGTAGTTTGACCAAATCTTAAGAGTCATTCTCTGTAAGCACCAAAAAATTGCAATAGGGGGTGAAAATGACATATCTCAGATTTTCATGAAAATTAGTGTCTTTTTTGCTTATGTCAAGTGATGAACAAAAATACAAATTTTTCTCCAATCAAACTGTCCGTTTCCATGGCAACGAGGATTTTCTGTTTTTTGGCCTAATTTGGTGATTTTTCATATAAAAAATGCCAGATTTGACACCAGCTGTATCGACAGTATTTCTCAACATATGTTATTGACACTCATGTCTTTTAAGAGACCCATGTTAGTGCTGTGTACAGATAGAAAAAAGATTCTTTATATTGCTATGGTCAAGGAGTTGGTGACCTTGACTTCTATCTAGTAAAGCATCTCTTTAAAAATATCAAAAATTGGCCAATTTTGAAAGCACTTCGTTAGAAAATGCGGCTATAGATTTTTTTCATTCCCTTGGTACAGAGAGTATAACACCTAGTTCTTAATATATCAAAAAATTGGAGATGGTATATTTTTTAAATTGAAAATAATTTTCTTTGAATTTGGTCACCGTCAGGGAAATCAGAAGAAACTGTTATTGCAGAAAATCTGTTATAAGAGATAATATCTGGAGAATAATAAGCAAATATGAGCAGAAATACAAATAAATACATTGAATACAGTAGAGGGAAGTTACATAAATACTTTTCTCATTCAGAAGTATGTTTAAAGTTTACAGTTTGGGGTGCAATTACCCCACCCACATCCACTGAATATGAAATGAATGCAAAAGTTACATGCCATGGATAATATATCTCAAGTTTCCATAATTGTGAGTAAACTGAAACATTTTTAAAAGATCACCACATGTTTGCTGTCATTGTTTTTACATTGTTTATCATTTGGTAACCATGGTAACCGTTATTCTATTATAGGTCAGTGTTCATTTACACGGATATTTACAGGAAATCGTTTCAATGTTGATGAAACATATTGTTTGTTATTTACTTTTTACATATGCATACGCATTCTAAGTGTTGATTTTGTTCAATAATATACGATAAATCAGTATTTTTATAGTTGCTATGACAAAACCACTCATTCCTTCCACAAAGAAATTAGGCAATCTGAGTGTATGTAGTACAATGTAGAGAAAGAACAGTAACTGAGCATAAATAGAGATAGATACATGCATTGGAGAAGAAATAAACCACACATACAATGTTTATATTTTTTCATTCATTAATATGTTTAATCTGTATATCTAGGGGGTGAGTTACCCCACCCACCTCATTTAGTTATACAACGAATTCATTAGTTACATACTATGAGTTTTGATGATAAAATAGCACCTGGTACACTTGTTTTAAAGTTGCTCATCGCAAGTCTGGTCTGCATAAGCTTTCTTCCCTACTGTCCTTTGTCTTTGTAAAAGTTCTGAATGGAGTCACGCATGCATATATACCAAACTGAAGTTTTGTCGACTGCCTCGCTTACGGCAAGCGGGTTCGACAAAATACTCCTGTGACCTTGAAAATGGCATCAAGGTCGCCAAATTCTAAGTCTTTGGCTTGCCTAAAAGGTTGATCTTTGCCAGTTTGGTAAAAATGAATCTACTGGTTCAAGATACATCTTCATTTTTCAGGTCAAATCAACAAATGACCCTTAAAAATCGGATCAAAGTCACCGAAACCTAACTAGAAACATGGTAACTTATAGGGCCCCGCCTTTATGAGACTATTGGTGGAATTTTAGTCGTATGTCCCGGACCAGAAAATACAATAACAGCTTTCTGTTACCATGTTGTTGTTTCATGTTGTTTGGAATTAAGCCTCAGGTAGAATAATTAAGATATGGGCAAAAAACAAAATCATGACTGATTGAAACAAAGGCAACAACTCTGTAAAGCAGGAAACTGGAGTTACCATTCTTGCACTCTGAACACCTTCAGATATTCTGATGATGCTTTATATTTGTACCAAGTTTTGTGAAAATATCTTCAAAGGCTTAAAAGTTATAGATTGGACAAGGTCTCAATACCCAAAATTACAAAGGGATATAATTCTGTTTAACATAAATGAAGGTGCAGTTATGGTTCTTTTTCTCTACAAATTGTTTGATGATGCTTTACATTTGTATCAATTTATAAGAAAATATCTTCTACAGTTTTAAAGTTAGAGAGTGGAATGATTTGTATACTGAAAATTACAAAAGGGCATAATTCTGTAGAAAATGTAGATGAAGTTACAGTTTTAATTCTCTTCACATCGTCTGATAATGCTTTATATTTGTACAAAATTCCAAGAAAATGTCTGTGATGGTTTAAAAGCTGAATAGCAGACAAAATTTCTATATTTTAAATTACAAAGGGGAATAATTCAGTACAAAAGTAGATGGAGTTGTGGTTCTTATTCTCTGCACATTGTCTAACAATGTTTTGTATTTGTACATAGTTCCATGAAAATATCTTTGAGAGTTTTAAAGTTAGAGAGCGGACAAGATTTCGGTACTTAAAATTACAAAGGGGCATCATTCAGTAAAAAGCATAGATAGAGTTATGTTTTTTATTGTCTGCAAATGGTCTGGTGATGTTTTACTTTCATACCAAGTTTTGAGAAAATATCTAGAACGGCTTAAGAGTTACGGAGCAGACACAATTTCCGTACTAAAATTACAAAGGGGCATAATTCAGTGAAAAATGTAGAAAGAGTTACACTTCTTGTTCTCTGCACATCGTCTGATAATGCTTTACATTTGTACCAAGTTTCGTGAAAATATCTCAAACAGTTTCAAAGTTATGGAACGGACACGATTTCCGTACCAAAAAATTACAAAGAGACATATTTCAATAAACAATGTAGGTGGAGTTGTGGTGCTTTCTCTCCGCATACATGTATTATCTGATGCTGTTTTACATTTGTACCAAGTTTCATGAAAATATCAGAAAGAGTTTTAGAGTTATGGAGCGGACACGATTACCATACCAAAAAATTACAAAATTACAAATTACTTCGTCTGGCGGGGCCCTAATATCCAGTTATGAATCTTCTCCAAATGATGATTTAGGGCCAGTTTAGCATAATTCCAACAACTTCTTTGTAATATAGGGTATAGATAAGCCATTTTTTTTTAATTTTAAGACCACCTCTGACCTCCAAAACAGAATAAAGGTCAAACAATCCATTTAGCAGCTTTCTATGACTTCCTGGGACCTTTAAAACTTCTATATTTATGGATAGATTTCAAAATAATTGTGCACAGTTGTTCTCCTTGAGCAGCAGAAGTGCCGTTTGAAACATCCAAGGTCAAGGTCACACTTAAAGGTCAAATGGTAAAATGGTCATATATTGAGCTTGTCCGAGCCATTTCTTCTACATTTATAGATGGATTTCAAAATAATTTGGCACGATTGTTCTCCTGTATGAGTGTAAGTGCCATTTGGAACATTTGGCCAGGTAGGGCCAAGGTCAAGGTCACATTCGAAGGTCAAATGATGAAAATTGACATAAATTAAGCTTGTCCGGGCCATAACAGCTACATTTACGCATGGATTAAAAAAACGGCACAGTTGTTCTCCTTGATGATTTTAAGTACCATTTGAAACATCTGCAGGTATATCCAAGGTCAAGGTTACACTTGAAGGTTAAATGATAAAAATAGTCATAAATAGGGCTTGTCCTGGCCATTACTTCTACATTTATGGATGAATTTCAAGACAGTTTGGCACAATTGTTCTCCTTGATGAGTAAAAGTGGTATGTGGAATTTATCAAGGTAGGTCCAAGGTCAAGGTCACACTTGAAGGTCAAACGATAAAAAAATGTCATAAACTGAGCTTGTCCAGGCCATATAAGTTATACAGTTATGCATGAATTTCAAAATAATTTTGGCACAATTTTTCTCCTTGACGAGTAGAAATGTTTGTTCTGGTTGGTCCAAGGTCAAGGTCACACTCCAAGGTCAAATAATAAAATGGTCATAATGTGTGCTTGTCATGGCCATAGTTCCACTTGTTTTCCTTCATAAGAAAAAAAAATATGCTATATCATGATATATGATTGTTTGGTTTCTTTCTAATAAGTAAATGAAGCAGCTAGTCTTGACAAACTTATAGGTCACTAAAGCAAACAGTGGGCTCGACAAGTTGTCCCTGGACAACCATCTAATTAATTCTTTCCTTTGTTCAAATGGTGTGTCTGTGCAAGTTTGGTCACATTCAATCTTATGGTGCCCCGGTAGCTCAGTGGGTTAAGCGCTGGCCAACTGAAGTAGCGGACGGGGTTCGAAACCCGCTTGAGGCGGAATTTTTCCTACCGTAAACGGGGATCCATTGCACACAGCCTTTCATTATCACCGTCCCATCGTTCTGATATGACTGAAATACTGTTGAAAAGGACGTAAAATTGCAAGTCACCCATCCATCCTTTTTAAATTTTCGTTTCCAACAAAAACAGACTAGTGATAGAGTATTGGTTGCCATGGTTACTACGTGATAAATAAAATAAACTAGAAATGTTTCTTTTACAAAAACGGATGAACCCCCTCCTATCCTTTCTCAGCTGTATCATTTTCCCTAAATATTGCAAAGAAAAGATCTCTTGTAAATCTTGAAATTTGGGTCAAGGTCACCACCATCTAATCAGTACTTTTCCACCTCCCGATTATAAACTTATCTATGTTTCGTCATAATCCATCAATCCCGTTAGGAGTTATCATGCATATAAGCCATATTTCAACACGCTACAACCTCCTGTGACCTCAAAAATGAGGTCAAAGTAACCAAAATCTTATCAGTTTCTTTTCTATCTCCCAGTGATATGTTTATGCAAGTTTGGTTAAAATCAATCTATCCATTCAGGAGATATGGTTCAGACAAGCCTTTTTCAATATTTCTGACCTCCTGTGACCTTGAAAGTAGGGTCAAGGTCACCAAAATCTAATCAGTTCTTTTTCATTTCAGAGTGATATATATGTGCAGGTTTGCTTTAAATCCATCCATCCATTCAAAAGATATCGTGCTGACAAGCCATTTTTTTCCAGCACTCAATGACCTCCCGTGACCTTGAAAATAAGGTCAAGGTCAGCAAAATCTTGCCAGTTCTTTTCCATTTCACAATGATATATTTGTGCGAGTCTGGTAAAAATCAATTTATCCATTTAGGAGATACAGTGCAGAAAAGCCATTTTTCATCATTCTTTGACCTTCTGTGACCTTGAAAATAGGGTCAAGGTCAACAAAATCTAATCAGTTCTTTACCCCTACCCAATTATGTATGCATGCAAGTATGGTCATAATTCATTCATTCCTACAGGACATATAGTGCAGGCAAGGGCTACGCAGACGCTGATGGGATCCGCGGCCCCTCAAAAATATGCCCCCTATCCAGCCCCCCACCCATCAACCACTGTGGGAACATCATGAAAAAAATAAAGACGACAGAAATAATGAGCTTGTAGAAGCCCCCTAGACCATTCAAAATCAGCGAAGACTGAGATTTATTCATTGTAGCATGCAACTTTTAATTTGGTTTTGCATTGAAAGAAAGTGGGTGGGGTAATTTAACCCCAAATTGTAAGGTACTGACGTATTTTTGAGGGTGATAACTCTCTATGTAGTTTTCTTCAGTTGTTAATCATGCATTAACTTGTATTTTGGCTCATATTTCTTGAAAATTTCAAGATATTGTATTTTATCTCAGAATTTCAATTATGGAAGTTCCTTCTGATTTCACTGACGGTGACTAAATTCAAAGAAAAATATTTTCAATTTAAAAAATATACCATCTCCAATTTTTTGATATATCAACAACTAGGCTTTGTACTCTCTGCACCAAGAGAAAGAAAAAAATCTATAGCCGCATTTTTTAGTAAAACGTCTTAAAAATTTGCTGATTTTTGATGTTTTGAAATAGATGCCTTACAAGGTGGAAGTCAAGGTCACTGACTGCTTGACCATAGCAATATGAAGAAACTTTTCTGTATTTGTAAGCAGCACTTACATGGTCTTCTTGTAAAATGTAAGTATCAATACCATTAGTTGTGAATTACTACCAGAACAATTGGAGTCAAATCTTGCATTTTTCATTTGAAAAATCACCAGATTAGGCTGAAAAACAGAAAATCCTGGTTGCCATGGCAACGGATAGTTTGATCGAAGAAAAACTTTTATTTTTGTTCATCACTTGACATAGGCAAAAAAGACACTGAGTTTCCTGAAAATCTGAGGCATGTCATTTTCACCTGATTTTGGTGCTTACAGAGAATGACTCTTAAGGTCTTTTGGTTAGCAAAGACGATTCTTCAGGGAACATTAAGAAAACGTCTATCAAATAGATTTCAGGAGCATAACCCGAACCTGTTTCGCTTAATAACTGGCTTTTCTGGTTTAAAATGAAATGGAAGAGTTAGTCTGATCATTATTACATGCTGGTGCAACGGGTAAACAGCAAAAATTGATAAATTAGGCACAATACTAGACTAGGTATCAGAAGCAATGCCAACAGTATGAAAACAGTACAGTAAAAACCTAATTGTACGGCTCTTTAAAAAACTGTCTGAGTCTGTATAGTCAGACGGTGCTGAGGAGTAGGCTGGCGCGTCGCCGTAAAACGAAATTTTCGACCATAAAACCGATTTACCTCCCCAAATATTGAATACAGCTATCCCCTAAATCCACGTCGGATGGTGGAAATGATAATTTGAAAGTTTGATGAAAACCGATGTTGAGCTAAAGGATTTTGCGAAGGGTATCCGTTAGCGAATAAAACTGTATCAGTAATTGACAAGGGTCATATTTCCTGCAGAAAGGATATGATAAACCGCGCCAGAAACACACGATGTCATCTTGAAAGTTTAAAAATCTCTAACGGTTCAGGAGATATCACTTAGTTTATAAATTCAAACAAATTGTAGGTAGGTCTGTTTTTTCTGATCAGTTCAGAAAAAGTGTCGTTTGATACAAACGTACTGGATATAACATAAATGTTATGCTTCAGTCTGCAAGTTTAGTACTTAACCCAATCATGGTTAATAACTTTGCTTCCCTCTTTACTTGCACACCGGTTGGTCAGGTACCAGACTCATTGATGGGCCCAACATGTAGTTTAGTTGGTTGGGGCCGGAGTTTGCCTTGTCTGTTGCTTGGTTATTCGGGGTCTAACCGATGTTTTTCTTTTGCTCCGGTATTTCAGTGGTGTTGTTTGACTTTCCAGGGGTCTCCTCGTGTTGCAGTATGTTATTTCCGTCGAGTCCTCATCTCTGATTCATCATAAGCCTTATACGTAATTTGTTTGTTTCCGATGATGTTTCATTGATGGGTTAGGAAACTTCATGTGGACCAAACAGCTAACTAAATGTTTCGAACCACTGCAGAAGCAGAGGGCGAGGTTTGGTACAAGTAAAACATGTTTTAGGCCCCCAGTGATTTATTGCTGACCGTGCTAAGGCGGTACTTCTGTTGTGGTTCTTCACCTTCTTGTGTCTTAGTCAATTCGTTTGTGGTCTGCTGGCAATATGGCCACCTGTATAGCTGTCCACTTTGCTTCCCGTTGAGTTTTATAACAAAAAATGGAAAATAGGTAAAAATAGTTGTTAAATGTTTTTCATATAGTTTGTTTAGTCTGTTGTGTGGTAAATCTGTTTTTGTTGCGTGGAACCATTGCGGAAACTAAGGGCGAGGGCGCCAACAACATTCGACAAGACTCGGCAAGATTTATTTTGAGTCGTCAAAATTTATTTTGAGTCAGCAAGAAGTACAACATGTAACATAAGCTCTGTTGAAACAAATGCAAATACAATTTTTATCTATAGTCGGATATGTTATAACAGTGAAAACATTAGCAAAGTATAGCTATTTACCAGCTTACAAATATGACAATATAACTGTGTCATAAATGTTAGAGAAACATAAAATAAGAGATATATTTAATAGCACATTATTATCCCAGAAAAACATAATAAAAATTGAAAAAAAAATATTAAAGTTAACAATTAAGAATTTTACAGGAGTTCAGATGAGATTTTGAGTCGACTATTGACAAGTAAATTGTGTGAAAGTTAACAAATACAAAGCAGTTACAAATAAATAAGTAAGGGTACTACCAAATTATAAAGTAAAAAAAATCAGTTTTAAACAGGATAGTTATAACATGTTTTAGATTACGATTAAAACTTACCATGTGAAATTTCTTGACCGATAAAAGGTTTGTTTAAACGTTAATTTTAAGTAATACAGAAGAGTGCTCATACTTAAGGTCCCCAACTTAAGAGGGAGCCCCATTCCTTATATACTTTTTACTATGTGGAACTTAACATAGATCTATTATGATTTATTTAGTCAGTGAAATGATGGATAAAATAATTGGTAAAGTGCCAAACAACCACAACCATTTCATCAAAAATCAATTGCATTGCAGTCGTCCCATGTCAGAAACCTACAATACAGTTTTGCAATAACTATATTTTTTTTTTGAGAGAGAGAACATGAGCCCTCATAACAACTTCTGGTTGAGAAGCTTAAATGGTGTTTATTATCATGAAAAAGTGAAAAAGATAAATGCAACCACTGTACAAAATTGTAATCCATATATAGCAATCGAATATTTGTCAAATTGACACTTGCACGTAGATTTGTTTTTGACAGTATCAGCATATGTATCATTTTGGTCCTTGCTAATGTTCAAATTCATGACAATCGAATTTGCTATTTACGTTTATATGATGCATCTGTTCTTTTCAATTGGTTTTCCTTCACAATTTATTTCCACTGTGCACTATTGGTCACTGCATGGTGATGTCATCTGTGTAGCCGTGTCAAGTGCGTTTTTCATCTGATGTTCTTCGTTTCTTGTAATCCAACGGGCTGTTGTAGAGGTGTGTTCGTCTCGATTTTTGTCTGTTCTTTTACTGCTCTCTTGACAGCTTTACACATAAAAGAAAAAATATATATCACAAAATATCCCGTCTCTACCGAAAAAGAAAACTTACTATTTAAACTCTTAAAGGTAGGTTCCTGTACTTTGGAATGCATCATAATTTTGATGATTTTTTATCAAAGTTGTTGGAAAGCACTTATAAAGAGGAAATGAATAAGTTTCACTAAAAAGTGTAAATAAAAAAATCGTAGAAAAGTCGTTTTGCAAGGGATTTCCTAACTCTGCTTCGCACACCAGTTAGCGCTATTTTTAGTTCGCGCCTAAAATAGATAACATAGCTGACGTCATGCTGCATTGCATTTTGGGATAGTTTTAACCCATCCGCCATGCAAGGACCTCTGGAAGAGCTCACGACAAGAGAAAATTAACTGTTGGCAAATGACATCAGAAACTGCGAACTTGTAGACATATATACTTATTTATTTTTAGAACTGGAATTCCAACGAAAGAAAATAAACCAAAGGGAAAACGACTATTTTCTACAACACCTGACAATTTTCTCAGTAGCAACAGTTTCAGAAAAATAAGAGAATTCAATACTACCCAGAAAAAGACAAAATTATTTTGTGAGCATAATTGTTATCGCTAGGCCAGGAACCTACCTTTAACTGTATATCACTAACTAAAGACTATCAGGTTGTTAGTATTTCTTTGATTATGATTAACATGGATTAAATAGGAAATATACATACCGTTACAAATATGTCAAAGTGATATTACAGGTACGTCAAGCACAGTCAAAAACAACGAAACATATTTTTCTCGTCAGAATATGCATTTTCAGACAGTTAGCTGTGTTGATTTGTTTCATGCTGATTTTTCTCAAAAGTTAATTAAAACTTGATGTTGAACACTGATTGCATTGATCTGTATATAAGAATTAGAACTAAACGAATTCTGATTACCGTATTACATTTTCTTTCCACATTATTTTAAACTTTTGGCCAACAGTATATTAGAGTTAAGAATCATTTGCATGTCTGATAAACGTAAATCTAGAAACAAAACAACTTACATGATTTTCTCCTTATCCTGTATATAACAAGGAAGGCAAGGAAAGCCAATACCCCAAGAAAACCCAACCCACCAAGTGTGCAACCCAGAATAAGGGCTAGTGGTGTTTGTGACTGAAGATCTGGTGACATTGTGACTGGAGCTGCTGCAAAAGACATTCATATACATTTTATCGATAATTAAATAATGATAAATGCTTCATTGATTAATTTTTCATTTATCTGAAAGTTCACAGACTGGAGGTATCATACATTTTGTAGCATATATAAATGTATTTTCCCCAATTAATCACCTAAAAAAATATATATATATATATTTTTTTTTTTTTTTTTGAGTTCCATCGTTGAGTGTTCGGTTGACTGTTTTTTTTTTTGTTTAGTTTCAGCTCTACATTATGATCTGGGAAGTCGATGCGAAATTTCCTGATTTCATCCTAACTGACTTACTTCATTTGCCAAGTACTTCAATGATGACAAAAGAAAAATGAGCCGCGACACGAGAAAACCAACAATGTGGTTGTGCGCATAGCGCAGACTCAGATCAGCCTGGGCATTCATCCAATCTGATCAGACTCATCGATAAGCGCTTAAAGGATAGCTAAGGATCAAAGCTACCTCCATGCGGACAGCGAAGACTCTGATCAGACTGGGCGGATGGCCAGGCTGATCTGAGTCTGCGCTAGACGCACAACCACTTTGTTGTTTTTCTCGTGTCGCGGCTCAAATGATGAAGAATTCTTACCATTTGTTCTGAATTCAACATGTTTACCAGAAAACACTGGCACTCCAAACATATTGACAGCGCACACATCAAATGTGTACCATGTGTATGGATCTAAGTCTGTAACAGCGTGACTGAACTTTTCTCCTACTCCGTGATTGGCAGCATTGTCATCAATGTGTTCTGAATACTGAAAATTAGTTTTCATTTTTTTTATTTAAGAACACATACTATTTAAATCCTTAACACATTTTTTTTATTTCTGATATTAAGTGATTGAAGTAAATAGGGGTCTCTAAACGACTTTTTTCTGTTTAGTTTTTTAGAGTTTCTTTATGTTTAGCATTGTATAACCAAATGAATTTGGTTTGTATACTAATCTTCAGTGTTTTAAGTCTTAAAACCCCTTTAGCCATAGCTACGTACCCATCTTCTGGTTTTTGCATATTGTCATTTTAATACATATAGTAACAAACGTCATTTTAGTGTTTCTTTTATTTCATGCTGAAAAACTAGCAGACAAACTCTCATCTTTAAACCAATATTACTGATACCTCATAATTACTAATTTGAATTACTCTTAAGGTACCTAAAACATTTTCTAAGCCTAACTTTCACGTGAACATAAAAAAATTAGTAGTCAGCACTACTGCCATACACTGCTCACTGCCATCTCTCTGCTCGGCAAAGCTCGTATTATTCCGTATCCTTAATGCGAAGCAAACCTCGTGCATTGCCTTGTGCATTGCATAGTTTAATGGACAGGCACTCGACGGAAAATTTGTATCTTTTATACATATTATCAACTGTCAGTCTATTTTCTACGCCTCTGAAAAATTTCAAGTCGATCGGCTGTTACAATTCGCCGGCTACATTATTCAGCAAGCAATACTTGCTGAAAAATATATAGACGGGTGAATTGTAACTTTCTTTTTTCGCAACCGATCGACTTGAAATTTTACAGAGAGGTAGATTATAGATTGACAGTTGATAATATATATATAAACACAAATGTTCCGTCGAGTGCCTGTGGTTTAATACTAGCTATCAGCGAAAATGAAACCTCGTAGGACTCGGGTATCCTTCTGTAATATTGACGAAGGATACCGGAGTCGTGTAAGGTTTTCCAGTTGGCAGTGGCAGTTGAAACTGCTAGCGGTGTTTGTCGTTGTGATGTGCATTGGCTGCCTCGTGTAGCAATAAAGAATAAATTTTGGCGATTTTAACACTGCTAGCGGTAAGCAGTGACTGCTAATACAACGATCAGTGACTGCCAGTGATATTCGCTGCTTGCTTAATTCTTCTAGTTATTACCTCATATTTTAAACCATCTACCAGACGTATCACGATAAAATACTGTGGTGACCCCATATCAAATCCCGATGTCCAGTTCAGCAGGACACTGTTTTGTGTTACCTTGGAATATGTCAGATTTGACGGCCTTTCTGGTAAACCTATCAATATAATGAATAAAATGATAAATGGCAGACAATACGATCGAAAGTGAATACTCAGATCTGGATCAGTCTGATCAAGATCTGTACTTTTTGCCATGCCGGCAGGAGATGTTTTGCACACAGGAGCTTGAAGTTCTATCTTAAAAACATTTCTAAACCTTGTCACCCAAATTGTCCAATACAACACTGTACAATAATATTTTCAAATGACATATGGTCTTTCCGATTTTTGACATTTTGAAGTGTTTCACGGTCTAAACTTCAAGTGCCTGTGGCTTTGCAAATCGCCGATCAGTATAATCAGCTTGTTCAGTGTTAAGTATAATATCGCTAATAGCTAAAGATGTAGCAGTACTGAGAATGTATGATATTTATCAGCTTTGAAAATGGAGTTGAAATTGCAAAAAAGTAATAGGAAATAAATAAATGAATATAAATAAATAACGATGATAATTATAGTAACAACATCACTGGTTTTGTTCGAAGATGTTTAATGACAGCACTGCATTTTTTATTCGAATTTGAATTTCATTTCAATGATCACTACTGTCAGCCATCAAATCTAAACTATCCAGCTAAACACTTCCGATTGCCATGAAATATATTGTTTTACTTCTCAATCACTGACATTAGCATGTAGTATGGCTAGTGAGGTTTAAAACCAATTGCTCCTCTAGGAGCAAGTTCTTTCCTTAAAGAGATTATCCCTATTTTAAGGGCTTCATTTTTCTGGGAGGCAAAGAAGAAATCACAAACATTGTTTCCCTTTCTAGAAATGACAAAAATAAACCTACTCACCTGCAGGAATCAGTTCAAATCGTGCCTTGCTAGTTCCATAAGTATTCATCATATCAAGATAATAGGTCCCGAAGTCTTCTACTTGGATATTAGAAATATTTAGAACAGAGACATAGCCTAAATCCACATGCATGTCTGGAGAGAGAGTTTCCCCATTGTGGCTCCAGGTATAATTAGGATACGGGTAACCATAGTTCTCTAAGATGAATAATGTAGAGCCTCCTAGTTCTGCAGTATGATTATATTGATAATTTCCCCAGTCGTTCTTCGGACTAGGCCTACCTGAATTTGAAAATGGGAATGGTCGCAAGATATTGTTTTTATTGTATCCATTGAACTCTTAAATCGGCTAGTGCAAATACGTTCATGAATCTGACCAAGAACTATAGACGTCGCGCACGGTATTGGGGAACAAAACGTAACGTCAAACTGTCAAGCGGCTACTTTTTCCGCCTTATGAGAATGATAACCGCGGGGTTTGACTGTCTTATACCGAATGTAGTGAAACAAAACCAAACACGCCACGGAAACAAAAGAAAACCAGTCCGATCCTTTTATTTAAACATGCTGCAAGGACGACATCAGTGAGAATTTATTTACAGTTTTGCTTATCCATTTGCTTTTTCAGTATAGGACGGATCTATTTGCATTTATAAACACGATATGAATTGAGTTTGTTGTACAAATTCTATCGGAAGCTGCAAATATAAACCACACAATAAATAAATAAATAAATAAATAATCCACACTATATCCCTGCACTGTAGCTTTTAGCCGTTTCACGATAATTTATTTCGTTAAATCCTACGGTTTCCGTGTCGAACGAATTATATCTCTTGCGTCACCTTTCCCGTTTCTTTTCTTTCTGCTAGTCATCTAGCCAGGAGAAAGATTTTTTATGCCGGTGAAATATCATATACATATATTTATATATTTATTGGCTTCAACTTTGAGAAAATTTTTCTCCGATTGCAAAAGAAAACATTGGTGTAAAGTCAAGCCTGCCTTATTAAACAAGTACCCAAGGGAGGTGCAAAAACCGCTTACTTGAGACAGGTGGTTGCTTAATACAGGTCAATTTGTAAAGAAAATGGTACTTTTGGAAATGAAATTTTTGCCTTTTGATACAGTTATTTGCTTCACAGAGCTGACCTTTAAGACGTGTTAGACTATAATGGCGCAGACCTGAAAATTGCTAGACAGCCACTTATAACTTTAAGGTTTCATATGCATGTAACGTTTAAAATTCTTTATTTGACGCCGCGTTACAAAATTTAAGACCGATGTAAATGCGCATAAAAATTTTATTGTTCAAGAGCATTTAATCCCAATTAAGCAGATAATACAAACAGACAATGTACATTTTGGAAATTTGCTTTTTGCACATATTGCTGTAAGTATTTTGTCCAAATCAGCTTAGTAACATAGATAGGTGTAAGAGTTTGGTGTCAAATTTGAAATTTGTTACAAAAATTAAGACCGCGGATTTTTTAATTTCTTTCCGTGTACGTAGAGAAAAAGTAATTATTCTTATATAACGTATAAGTGATGCATAAGTACATTTGAATCATATACAAATATTTTCAAAATTTGTTTATTCCGATACAACAAATACTCTCCGAAGTAAATAGCCTTGCAATTTTGACGTTAATTTGAGCGTGAGTTACACTTTTTTACTTTTAACAATAAATATTTAAGATGACGATTGTTGAAGAATAAACAATAAAATGAATATGGAGTTAATCTAGAAAATTTCCTCTTTTTCGTAAGCAAATTTCCACAAAAATTCACTTCAACATTTCTGTGTAGCATTCCTTCGAGTATGCCCACCATGCCGACTTTGTTACAAAGTTACACGCGTTTTAGCGCAAAAACCAACAGTTTTGCGCCCGCATTAGGATTTACATCGTCTCAAAACCAACTATTATTGACCCGAAAATAAATTAAATACCAATTGACGATTTCAAAACAGTTTATGGCATAAACTCCGAAAAAGTATTGCTTCTGTAGGGCCCATTTCATATCTGTCCGTAAATGTGCCCCAATACCGTGCGCGACGTCTATAGCGTTCTCCGTTGAAACGAAAAATTAATGAACAACGTTTTAAGCAGTTACTGAGTCTTGTCAGTTTCATTCCTGGTATAAGTCAAAACTATTTGGTAATATTAAGTTTAAGTCAAACTACACTCTAAAATCGAAGAATATGAGGGACCAGTATAAATCCTGAGAGATTACTCTCTGCTGTGCACGGCTTACTGCCTACCACGTCATGTCTACTGATTACTGTCTGCAGTTTTCCGTGCACTGTTACCTGTTTACAGTGCCCTGTGGCATTGACCCTCATCAAGAGAATGTGCAAAGTCAATCTTGCAGTAGACAGTATGCGGTAAACAAACAAACATTACAAAAATTTAAAAGAAACTTACAGAAGACAGTCAAATTTCCTGAACGCGTCACATTCTGACCCTTGTTCAGAACATTGCTCCCAGTGCAAATCCATGTACCAGCGTTTTCGCAGCTGGCACGGACTTCAATATGTAGTTCTTTTGAACCAGCAGCTCCTGTGTATACATGTTTGGAGTTGTTATTCATTATAATGAAATCTGGAGTAGGATTCCCGTCAAAGCTACAGAATACATTGAAGATGTCATTTTCCACAACCACTGTTGGTTTTAGAAACTGACGTATCTCAGCAGGATCTGCGAAAACAAAGAAGTTTTGAAAAGTTAGATACCTTGAAAGCAAGGAATAAAACGGCAGACTATATCTGACTGAGTATGTTAATGACCTGTAATGAAATGTGGAAACACCGATCACGCCCTCCAGCAACGGCTTAAGTAGAATTCTATATTCAAAATAACTTCAAATAAACAGTGATCCCAAAGGACAAGTAAATATATCTCTAATGCCATTATCGACTTTATGAACTACTGTCATTTCATAAAAAGTAAGTGAAAAATAAACCAGAGGACCATTGGTCCTGTAGCTCACCTGAGTCAATTCATCCTCAGCACTCAGGGGTAAGTAACTCTAAGGCAAATTGTACAATATGACAGAGAGTTTTGAAGTCTGCTTCTTGAAAACTTTTGTCAAAATATCTACTGTAACACAGAAATAAATGCTAATTTACATTTTTCCCATTAATAGTCCATGGAAACTTTAAGTTGCCATCGCAACACACCGCATGGGCAAAAATAATAAAAAAAGATAGTAATTCAATAGAGGCTATTACTAGGACCTTTTCAGTAAAGTTTCAAGTTTATCGGCCAATTAGTTTCTGAGTAGATGATTTTTAGCATATTTTCTGTTTTCAACCATTTGGTTACCATGGCAATCAGCCAAACTGTGCCATTTGAATTTAATTTCATGCGGTTGCTAGAGGACTACTCCAGGAACAATTTTGTGAGTTTTGTCCAAATATCTGCAGCGATATAGCTATAAATGAAAATTTTCAACTTTCCTATTATAAGTCAATGGCAACTTAAAGTTCCCACAGAAACAAAACTACTGAAGCAACTGCCAGGAGAAACAATATTTTTAGAAGCTAGTACTAAGATCCCTTCTGTAAAGTTTGAGCTGTATCGGTCGCAATGTTTTTGAGGACATGATTTTTGAATATTTTTCAATTTTTCGGTTGCCATGGCAACCAGCCAAATTCTGCAATTTGCATAAATTTAATAAGGCTGCTTGCGGACTACTCAAGGAACATTTCTATGAAAGTTTTGTCAACATATCTGCACTGAAATAGCAATAAATGCAAATTTTCCATTTTGCCATTACTTTTATAGAAGCTAGTACTAAGATCCTTTCTGTGAAGTTTGGGCTTTATTGATTGCATAGTTTCTGAGGAGATGATTTTTGAATATTTTTTTTCGATTTTTAATCATTCGGTTACCATGGCAACCAGCCAAATTGTGCAATTTACATAAAGTTCATGTGGTTGATAGAGGACTACTCAAGGAACATTTCTATAAATTTTCAATTTTTCCCATACAAGTCAATGGAAACTTTAAGTTGCCATAGCAACCAAAGGTATGAAGCGATTTGGATAAAAAAAAACAGTATTATTGGTTCCCCATCCCTATAGATGCTATATATGACATTTGGTTACAACGGGCTTTGTAGTTTCAGAGGAGATGTCGTTTGAAAATGTTGACGGACGGACGGACGGACGACGGATGACGGATGCCTGCCTGTACTATAAGCTCACCTGTGAGCCTTCAGTTCAGATGAGCTAATAAAACTAGATCATTTTGCCACAGTATACACCTTAACTATTCTCTAGTCGGTGAGGTGAAAAAGGAAACCTCTGAATCGTGTAGACTACTTTGCAGCAATGACAGACCGTATGTGTTGTGGAAGTAGTATGATAGCTAAATATTTCCATTGTTTCGAATTGTCTGCGATGAATATATTCCTCGATTTCCTTTCGTTGACTGGGCGGTGCTTATTTCTGACCTTACCTTCGACGAGTATATTTTCTAAAAAGGTATAATGCGGTAATGACTTTTATGCTCACTCTCGCAGAACACAGCTCACCTTTATAAAAGGCACGGAATGATCGGAGTTCGCACAACAATATTCTTTTCTTTTTTTTCAACCCAGCATACAGACAGGAGGAATACGTTTGTACTTACATAAGACATCCACACTGATCACTTCCACTATAGTTGCATTGATGTCCGCTGTCAGGTTGAGACAGAAACAAATATAAATGCCAGTCGCATTTCTGTCAACCTTCTTAAATGTAAGGTCTGTTGAGTTCTGCCGAAATTCGGAATTTGTCTCGTTCTTCAACCAAAATATTTCAAAGCCTGTTATATGATTGGCGTTGCAATTGACGTGAAGGTCATTGCCTTCTATAACTTGATAAACAGCTGGTTTGACTGAGTTGGTCACTGAAATCAAGAATATATATTCTGAAATAAATGAATCTTTTGGAAACAAGGATTACCCAAGACTTGGACTCGCGCATGTAAGCCATTCGATAGCAAAATACAAGGTGAGTATTCGTTCGTCACACAGCACTTAATAAGCTTTTCTGAAGATAAGGAAATTCTTAGAAAAGACATGTCAAAAGCCCTAAGTATTCACATGAAATGCACTTCTGATTATCACGGAGGAAAACCCAAATATGCTTACCTGTGCTGTTGCCCCACCCGTCCATGTGCCAAGTAGATGTCGACCAAGAAATCGGTCGATAGCATACCGACAGGTGAAGAGGTAAGTGGACAATATTAAAGAGTGGTCACAAGAGGCTTTGCCAGGAAACTCAAACTAAAAAATCAAAATGAGTTCCTTCGAGGCAGCTGAGAACAGCACCCGGTTAAAAGGTATTTTTGTGAAGTTATCCGTGTTGCTCAAAAGAGCCTGCAAGGTCACCAAAATATTTAAAGAAACAGAACAGAGTATACATAGCATCGGGTACAAATGTTGCTGCACAATTTTGGTTTGGAGCATTTATCACAACAGTCTTGAAGTGACACAAACCGCAATTTCGGTTTTGATAATTGAACACTCCATCAGTTTACTGTAACTTTACAAGGCTATCATTTAGGGGATAACTGTACTCAAAATTGTCATTTGGGGAGGTAAATCGTCGGTTTTATGGTCGGAAATTGCGTTTTACGGCGACGCGCCAGCGGAGCCGTAAAACGCAATTTGCGACCATAAAACCGGCGATTTACATACCCAAATGACAATTTTCAATACAGTTATCCCCATTCTAATGCACTTTTTCACATGTTCACCTTTTAAAGTGTACTACTTTGCACCCATCGCAAGTGCTTTCAGCAACGTAAAACCAGACGTCAGCCAATCAGAAGCGACGTTTTATAATGACGTCGCATTTGCGACAGTAAATCGCAGGATATACTGTCGCAAATTTTTGACGTTATCCAATCAGTCGTCGCGTTGCATTCGTAAGTGCATTAGAATTTCTTTTCCTGTTATTATTGACAAATAAATTTATTACATATGAGTCGAATACCATTTTACATGTTTGCAAAAATTTGAATTTGTAACTTCTAGCTAAGAACTGAGTCGCGCGATTACCAGGCGTGATACATAGCTGACATTTTTAGAAAGTGTATCAAAAGTTCACTAATAATCACGGACAAAAAGATATTTTGCAAGCTTGTAGGGTCATCCTTTACGGCGTGTGCTTTACAGATAACACTATGTATTTACTGATATGAAGCCTACACACACTACAAGGATAGGACATAATCAAAATTTCGAAATACATTTTGTACTTTTATTTATTCATTTATTTTTTAAGTTTTCCAAGACGTAAGAAGCAGGTGTAGCCTACACTTTTTGTCATAATACTTATGTCATTGTAAAAAGTCAACGTATAATGTGATCTAGAAATGTCTTTTTGTCAAGCTAAAATGTTTTCTATCATTACTTGTCTAGTGGGAAGGACATCTTCCGCCAGTAACCTAAAGTTTGTTGCACCAAAGTAAATATTTTAGCAGCGACACGAGAAAACAAACGAAGTGGCATGTGCACCCACCGCAGACTCAGATCAGCCTGGGCATCCGCCCAATCTAATCAGAGTCTTTGCTGTGACAATGAAGCTAGCTTAGACCCTTACCTACCGTTTAAAAGCAAAGCGAAGACTGGTCAGACTTTACGGTTGTCCAGTCTGATCTGAGTCTGTGCTGGGCACACGTGCCACTTTGATGGTTTTCTCGTGTCGCGGCTCAATTTTAAATGTTTAGGCGTCAGAAATCAATTAACTTTGGTCGCACGTAGTCAACGTTGAGAGATCAAATTATGACCATATGTATAGTTACATACAGATAAAACAGATTAATGACGAATCAAAAGAGTATTTAATATTTTCTGCAGAGTCATGATTTCTCATGACTTCACTTTTTTTCATTCATCTAGCTTGTGGGTGTTAAAAGGAACTACATCGTTACGAATTTGAATATAACAAACACACAAAAACACGCACACACCCTCATTCCCATCCAACCATACAAATTTTGAGCTAAATTTTCGGGAGAGTTGCAAATCCGAAAAAGAAGTTTATTAGTCTCAAAAAAAATCTTTTCACATATTGTGTACTCAAGATTTTACGTGCATATTGTATTCCTTTAATTTTGTTCAAAAAAAGTTGTAACTACGGTGAAAGTGTTGATGCGACAACAGCAAACCTGGGAAACCTGACCAGAGACGTTCCTTTTTTGTACAGTCGATCTGGCTTTCTGAGTAGGTCCGCTATTGAGAAATATTTCCTTCTTGTATAAAAATCTTTAATGAAGCTAAGAAATGTCAGTAGTGTCCGGGTATGAATGGCGTAACAATGTCACGTACATACCTTGCTTGGCCGCAATGAAGGAACATGAAGAGCATAGAACAATCCAGAGCAGAAAATGTCTATCCATTTAAATAACTTTGAAATTCAAATGTCAGCGCCAATACATGTGTACGTTTTCGGATTTAAAACGATGCATGTCTTCATTAAACTGTATATTGATATTGACCTTATCTTTTACTTGTAACCTCCTACGCTGTATTGATAACAATGTTTGCATATTTAAAAAGCTTACGATAAGGCGAATGTATTTCAGGGGAAGCAACTCCACTACATATATTTTAGTCTTTATCGATCCCTTTTGTGTCAATGAAGTTAACTCTTGCGGTAAAGAAAGCATTTACTCCCGAAGTAGGATCCTTTTAAATGGGTATTTTTTCTAACTGGGCAGATGATACTAAACCCCCAAAAATTGTCTTCCTTTAAAAAGACTGGCACCAAAACATGGAGGTGTATCATATCTTATTAAAATGAAATAGTTTAGTCTAAATTTTGAAATTTTGATAATTTAATTTTTTGCCCTGCTGGACGGACACTCGGCGCCAGTTGTGTGCAACTATGGTTATCTACCGCTGAGCCACTTGGGGAACGTCGTTATGAGAATTGCAACAACAACAACCTATTAAAATTTAAGAAATAGATCAAAACGAAAGAGCTAGATCAAACTTAGAGATAAAAGTGAAAGAGATATATCAAAATGAAAAAAATAGAAATCAAACTGAAAGAATTAGATCAAAATGAAAGAAATAGATATCAAACTGAAAGAGATAGATCAAAATGAGAGACATAATCAAACTGAAAGAGATAGATCAAAATGAATTAAAGACATATCAAATTGAAAGCGATAGATCAAAATGAAATAAGCAGATATCAAACTGAAATGGATAGATCAAAATGAAATAAAGAGATAGCAAACTAAATAAGATAGATCAAAAGAAATAGATATCAAACTAAAGGAGATCAAAATCAAATAAAGAGATATCAAACTGAAGGAGATATAGATCAAAATGAAATAAAGAGATATCAAACTAAAGGAGATACATCAAAATAAAATAAAGAGATACCAAACTAAAGTAGATAGATCAAAATGAAATAAAGAGATATCAAACTGAAGGAGATAGATCAAAATGAAATAAAGAGACATCAAACTAAAGTAGATAGATCAAAATGAAATAGAGATATCAAACTAAAGGAGATAGATCAAAATGAAATAAAGAGACACAAACTAAAGGAGGTAGTTCAAAATAAAGAGATATTGAACTAAAGGAGATACATCAAAACGAAAGAGAACAAACAGACAAAACAACCCGATTTTTCCAAACGCATGTACCACCCTTTTTGTACATATCTGGTGTAGAAATGTATTTGTTATCGTTTTTAAGGTAAGGCTAGTAAAGGCATTATTTGGTGGATTATGTATATACATGTATATATACTATGATGAAATAATAAGCTTTGCCTAATTAGATACGGATATAACACATAAAAGCCATTTGAAGTTATTCCGCTTTCTCAAAATTTAAATGGCAGGAAATTGTGGCATGTTTTCAGTGGAAATAATTAAATCTTGGTATTTGGTGGCATTTCTGGTGCTAATATGTTTACTAGTTGGCATGGTATCACCTATATTAGGTAAATCTCTCTCTCTCTCTCTCTCTCTCTCTCTCTCTCTCTAACGTTTTAGGTCTATATGCAAAGCTGATCACTGTTTTAATCGACAAATTAAAAAAAAACCTAGACTATAAAAAGAAAAAACGTATAGTTTCTTCGAAAATAAAAAAAAAATGGGTTTATTTTCATGGGTGTATACGATTACAGTGTAAAACCTGTCTTAGTGGCCACCTTTATTAAGCAAGCAACCTGTATTAAGCAAGCATGTATTCAGTTCCCAAAACAGGCAAATGCATTGAAATGTACCTGTATTAAGCAAGCACCTGTCCTAAGCAAGCAGATTTTGATTATCCCTTAGGTGCTTGCTTAATACAGGTTGCACTGTATTTGCATATCCTATAGTTAATCCGGATTATCGTGAGCTCTGTTTAGGTGAACGAGTACACATTCAGGGGAAGCAACAAAGGGGGTAGCTGCCTTTACGCAAATACGCAGGTGCGTATTGAAATTTTATCAAATTGACAAAATTTCAACACGCACCTTCGTATTTGCATTCTGAAATTTGATTAACAGGACAAGATTTCAGTACTTACTACCAAAAACGCATAAGACTGAATTTTCTTAGAGGCTAAATCTCGACATATCTTTTCAAAGAGCATGAAATAAGATAGTGCGTATCATGAAACTGTCCCTATAGCTACGCCCCTGGAATCCGTCATATTCATTTCTGTCTCCCCTTTTTGTCCAGGAAAGCAGATAGGAAGTCCCTAAAATAGTCTCCTTTCGAAAAATGGAAGAAAACATGGAGGTGTACACATAAATCGTAGTCCACCGTTATTTTTGTTCCTATTTTCTCATGATATGATATGATTTATATCTATTTTGCAGCATCAGAGACAGGAACAGCAGCATTCATTGAGGCGGATGAAGGAAGCAATGTAACCATCAACTGTAAAGTCACACAATCTTCCGGGCTTGAAATCTTCTGGAAGAAAAATGGCTCAGAAACCTTGTTACGGCGCGGAAACGCCCTGCATCTCCCTGATATCAAAAGAACCGAGGCTGGAGGCTATGTATGTTACAGCTTTAAAAAGACTTATGAAACAGACGCTAATGCTACTGCAGTAGACTTCTACACAGTGGAAGTTCTATGTAAGATGAGTTTTTATACTTCAATAATAATAGCTATATTCTCAAACGACAATGACGTTTCCCTTACTTAGTTATACAGGCACCAGGATTTTCTCACTGTATAATGCAATGGGAAGAGGTTTATTTGAAAACGAATAATTTTCATTATCTGTTGAACATGAATATTCAAACAATTCTTCTGTTCTTATGTCGATTCTGCAACCTGTATTCACGGACTCGAATCGGTCACAACATGCAAGAAGTCGATATAGCTGAAAACCACAGAGAGAGAGAGAGAGAGAGAGAGAGAGAGAGAGAGAGAGAGAGCAGCTCCGGAAAGATCTTTTAATATCTTTACGAACATAACGACTAAGATGTAAAGCAATTTCCTGGAAACTCCCTGAAAACAGTTTTTGTTGAAAATACCTGAAAATGTAAGAAGATAGAAAACGATAAAAAGAAAGGTTCATCAGGGTTATTTATATTCAGTATCAAATAAAGTTTGCAATTTAACTTTAAAAAGTGACAATTGATTGAATGCGATGATAATAAAGCATTCTAATGCTGTATTTTCTGTTCTGTCATAATAATCTTTATAATTTTTATTTCATTTTAACTTTGTTTTTCATTTATTGTTTTTACTTTATTTTTTTTCAGATCCTGCAGAAATAACTTCTTTTTCTATCCACCCAAAAACCCTGGTATACAACAATACGTTTACAGCTAACTGCACTATACAAGGAAACCCTGAACCAGAGTTATCTATCTTCTCCAATTTAACAGGAAGTATACTGTATTCTGGTACCGGAATAGGGACCATAACTGTGGAATCGCCCCTTGTTGACTGTGA
This sequence comes from Ctena decussata, assembly GCA_963989385.1. Classification (NCBI taxonomy): domain Eukaryota; kingdom Metazoa; phylum Mollusca; class Bivalvia; order Lucinida; family Lucinidae; genus Ctena; species Ctena decussata. The sequence goes on along the minus strand of CAXDIV010000134.1, from coordinate 124,454 downwards.
AGACGCGGGTACCTGGATATGCACTGGAGCAAATTATTTGAATAAGGGAAATAATTCTACACGTTCTGAAAATGTCACTGTTTATTGTAAGTACATGTACTGAACCTTTAAAACTCTACATAAATAAGAAGAAGAATTTAATATCACTGATTTAAATCGTGACTAAAAAATAGAATTAGGCATACTTTAATATAATTGACGTGGTATCGTAACGTAAGTGTATCAAGGGTCTTCCTTTGAACTTCCAAAAATGAGATAAAGTGCTGTCCAGAATGTATATGTGTGTAGCCTGGTGACAGCATGCTTCAGTTGCCAATATGTATGAAACCAGAAACCAGACGAATATGGCAAATACGCAAAAACAATCAAGGGTCAAATTATCAATTTCCACGAAGTTAAATTTATTTTTTATGTTCAAGTTTTCTCGCAATTTGTTTACTATTACTGAATCTATCATATAAATTATGCTAGCGACATAACTAGTAGTTAGCCTTTATTTAAGCAGCATAATTTCATAATATTTCGGTTCGTTAACGTCGCCATTGGCGTCTATAAGTAGTTATATAAGCTGGGTGCTTTCAGAGTTATGCTAAGTTACTAGGAGATAAGCTGTACCTTGTCAATGAGGAGATAGAATTTGTTATTGTTATGGTTACCATTTAGCTTTCCGATCTGGTAAATGTTCAGTGATTTTTTTTTTTCTCTATAAAAGTGGTGCCCATAAAAGGCACCAGTCCCAATTCAAAATAGTATCTTTTTTTCCCAACTGCAAGTTGAAAAATTCCCAATTGCAGGAAGAATTTTTTTAGGGACCATCTTATAAGCATAAATTTAATAGCTTGCTTAGAAAACTGGCAGAAATAAGGCTATAATTGAACGTAAATATTACATATTCAGTATCATGTCCCCTATCCCACCACTTGAGACTAAATAAAGGTGTTTCTGAAATTTGTGATTTTTCCCAATTTCATGGGCACCGGCACCATTCCCAAAATAGCGAAAAAGATCACTGATGTTTTATATTTTCCTTATGAGATTTGCCAAAAGTAAATTTCTTGTAAACAGCTAGCTAACTGCACTAGTGTCTGTGGGATTTTTTTTTCTATGGAAATTATTTTAAAAATGTTCTTGCCCAGTAAGTTTGGTAGGAGTTGCCTGTGCTCGCTGACTTGTTCTTGGGTTATACATAGGTCCACCAAAGCAGAAGCCTACCAAGCCATACAGCTGGAGGGTAGAGGCTAGAACTGGTGAGCCAGCGTACATAATAGTGAACAACTGGGGATACCCGGAACCAAACTATACTTGGTTTTATCAACATGAAACCACAGTCATTCCCATACGAACCCATTATGACAGTGGAACGTTTTCTGTCGTCAATATTACGTCGGTCGATTTGTATAATTTCGGGCTCTACTGGGTCACGATGGAAAATTCTTATGGAGAGGACATGGCGCAGTTTCAGCTTGTTCCATACGGTAAATTATACTTTTTATACCGCGCGCCACGTTAAAACTAGTGGCAGAGTATAATTTTTTATGTTGGCCGTCTATGTGTCCGTCGTACGTCCATCCACACTTCGATTACGTTCGTTAACAATTGTTCATTAAAGGATTTCATTAAAATATTGCATCTGCATTTGTACTGAGAATAACTCGCTTAAATTGGGATTGTTAGTGGTCAAATTTCAATTACTTCTGACACTTGTGGCACGTGTGAATGTCCTAGAAGTGCCTGGCCTCTATTTCCTTTACTAGTCAGAATCGTGATGAAATTTCTCAGAAATTATCAAAGTAACAGAGTTGCTTAGTTTGCATAGAAATTTTATCAAGGCTGCATCCAAATCGTGGAAAAAATATTCGTAAAATCAGAGTTGATTTTCGTATAATTTGCTTAGTCTGTTGTAACCCTTCTGTTGGTCTAAATTATTTAGATCAGTAAAGATAGCTGAGTTGCCACCTATTTGGGAAACAGCTGCTGACTCGGCTTATCACTTGTAATTTATTGTTTGTTGGGATGTCTTTGTCAATCTTCCCCTTTGATGTTGGGAATAGGGTTTGGGATGTGATTCAGTCAGTTCCTGAAGTGTAGTTACTCTTTAAATTTGTAAGCAGGTTTTCGAAATAAACTACAAATGAGCAGACCTGATATACAAAACTTAGCCCCATGAGGGTTATTTGCCTCTTCCTGTGTTTGAGTATACATGACGATAAAGGGTATGTAAAATCCTAATTTGAAGAGATTTTTCTTAAACCTATAACTAATGATAAATTAGAACTTGCTCCATGTGATGATAAACATTTGATCCAAGTGACTATGTGCCCCCGCCCTGGGGCCAATTACATGTATAGATCACTTAAAGTGTACATGCTCAGGGTAGAAAGTGATTTTTAGCTCACCTGAGCACGAAGTGCTCAAGGTGAGCTATTGTGATCGATATTTGTCCGTCGTCCGTCCGTCCGTCCGTCGTCAACAATTTCTTCAAACGACATCTCCTCCTAGACCAGTGGGCCAATTTCAAAATAATTTCACACAAATGTTTCTGTTATTATAGCCCTGAACCAAAATTGCTAAACTGGTTCCGCTCCGCTGAACAAAATGGCCGCCAGAGCTAAAAATAGAAAAACCTTTAAACGACATCTTCTCTGAAGCCAATGGCTTGATTTCAAAATAATTTCACACAAATGTTTGACTCATTGCCCTGAACCAAAATTGCTAAAACGGTTCCACTCCGCTGAACAAAATGGCCGCCAGAGCTAAAAATAGAAATCTAAAAATAGAAAAACCTTTAAAAGACATCTCCTCTGAAACCAATGACTCGATTTCAAAATAATTTCACAGAAATGTTTGACTCATGGCCCTGAACCAAAATTGCTAAAACGGTTCCACTCCGCTGAACAAAATGGCTGCCAGAGCTAAAAATAGAAATAAATCTTAGAATGACACAGAGGGCACAGTTTTGATCCAATCATCATGAAACTTTGTCAGAATGTTCATCTTAATGAAATCTAGTTCAGATTTGAAACTGGGTTGTGTGGGGTCAAAAACTAGGTCACTAGGTCAAATCTTAGAAGAACCTTGTACATGTATACACTCTAGAGGGCACAGTTATGATCCAATCTTCATGAAACTTTGTCAGAATGTTTATCCTTATACAATCTAGGCTAGGATTGAAACTGAGTCATGTGGGGTCAAAACCTAGGTCACCAGGTCAAATCTTAGAAAACCCTTGTGTACACTCTAGAGGGCACAATATAATCCAATCTTCATGAAACTTTGTCAGAATGTTTATCCTTATACAATCTAGGCCAGGATTGAAACTGAGTCATGTGGGGTCAAAAACTAGGTCACTAGGTCAAATCTTAGAAAAACATTGTGTACACTCTAGAGGGCACAGTTATGATCCAATCTTCATGATGCTTAGTCAGAATGCTTATCTCTATGAAATATAGACCAAATTTGAAACTGGGCCATGTCAGGTCAAAATCTAGGTCACTAGGTCAGATCTTAGAAAAACCATGTGAATGCTCTAGAGGGCACAGTTTTGTTCCAATCTTCATGAAACTTTGTCAAAATATTTATCTCCAACAAATCTAGACCGAGGGTGCCACTGGGTCATGTTGGATCAAAAACTAGGTTACTAGGTCAAACCTTAGAAAAACATTGTGGATACTCCAGAGGGCACAGTTTTGGTTCAATCTTCATGAAACTTTGTCAGAATGATTATCTTAATGAAATCTAGGCCAAGTTTGAAACTGGGTCTTGTCAGGTCAAAAACTAGGTCACTAGGTCAAATCATAGAAAAGCCTTGTGTACACAATTGTGGCTTTATTTTGTATTGAATCTTCATGAAACTTTGTCAGAATGTTTATGTTCATGAAATGTAGGCCAAGTTTGAAAGTTAATAATGTCTGATTAAAAACTAGATCGCCAGGTCAGATCTTAGAAAAACATTGTGTACACTCTCGAGGGCAGTTTTGATCCAGTCTTCATGGAACTTTGTCAGAATGTAGATAAGAAAGTGCAATACTGCTCCAATTGAACCATCATCAAATAGATGATCTTCCATATTATTTCATCATAACTCAGGTGAGCGATTTAGTTCCATCATGGACCTCTTGTTTCTGAAACTTACAGCATCTTATCAGTGACGAAAATGTCTTAATAAAAAGTCTGTTCCATGGTTTTGGCTGCCTCTGCCCAAGGTAAACTAAAAATAAACGTGATATCGTGGAAAAAAAGGCGAGAGGAAAGGTATGCATTGCAGGGTATCACGCAGTTGCTTGCGGTGCTGTAATAAAGCTAGTATTATAAACCCAGCGGGCTCATGATGTCGAAATGACGTCGATGCGACGTCATTACGTTGTTTTGACGTCATGTGCAGACTGGAAAGGAATATTATGAAATTTTAACTTGAAAATGTTCCTCTATAAAGGGCAAAAGATGTGAAAAGAGCCTACCATTCTCTTTAGACGATAGCTCGTTATTTCAATCATCTTTGCGGAATCAAAGCCGAGACACTTGAACATGCTTTGTCCAAGTCTGTTCGTCAACTGAGAAGTCTTTTTTTAATGTATGTTATTATGACCTACTTACGTTGCAGGTCATAGAGTAAATGTTAGGCCTACTTGGGGCCACGATCAAACAATTGCCCTCGTATGCTGTGGGAGACCTGTTGCGCAGTGGCCCATCAAGCGATAGCGCAACTGCTCGTCCACACCATAAAGGCAGAAACTTATAACTGTTGCCCACAAACGCATGAAATAGTTGTTTAAAAGCACTTGGTGTTACCGTCTTTGCAGGAATGCCGGCGCCACCGTCCAATTTGGAATCTTCTTTTGTCCGTTACACTAGCGTGGATTTAGACTGGGATTCCGGCTTTGACATGGGATCAAGACAGTACTTTATTGTTTATTACTGGGATAATGGTACACAATCCTTTCAACAGGTAATTATAATAGTCCTGAACGTCTTATAGTAGGAGCGTCGGTAAGATTTTGACCTTACGAGAGGAGAACTTTTTCTCCGACAAACAGACTTTGTGCCTGTTCATCAGTGCATGCGAGCAGTTTGTGGCTTGGTCCGTTTTAACTGCGAATCACTCTGTTCTATACTACAGACACACTGCTGTTGTCGGTTTTTTTAATTAACGAATAGTACTGAACTGCAGCTTCAGAGGAAAGCGATCATTTCATTCTAGATTTTGTAAATGCACACTATAAATTCTCAAACAAAGTCCCCATTCAGAGTGAGTGAAGAGCAAAGACGAAGATCAGCGTGCATTTCCGCGCAGACTGCTCAGCCTCTTCTTCCCTGTTCTCATAAACGGTCTATGAATACTAGAAAATCTGCAAAAGTAAAATACGAAGGCCCCGATAAGTTTGCGCCAGTGTGTACACCTCTTAGTATACACCGTTTGCTCTGGCCCAAGGTACTATTCGCGAATGCCTCCTCGCGTGAAAATACCTTAGGCAAAGGCGATGCGCCACGTACTTTTGTGTTGTGATATTTTCTTCTCCAGACAACTGAAGAGATTCAAGATGATTCTCCAGACCATGGGGTTGGGGAGCATTTCAGCCACACTTACTACGGTCTGGAGCAAGATACCCACTATATATTAACAATCGGTGCCTTTAATGAACACGGTGGGCCGGTGTTTTCCAATAATGTTTCATTTAGAACTTGGCATAAAGGTAAATAAAATTGTGTGACCTCACATAAAAATGCTAGGCGAAGAACTGCTCAGCTCTGCCAGCTCATTTGTGTGAACTACTGTAAAAGACACCTAAAATAACTCATAAATGTCCTACAAAGGAGACGGTTTGGTTTACAATAAAAGATGAAAATGAAATGCAGGTGTAGACCCAGATCAGACTGCTCCAGGAGGAGCAGTCTGATCTGGGTCTTCACTCTTTGCTCACACCTTTTTGTCCCGATACTTTGAATTTTTACAGTAATTCAAACCTTCGGACTCCAAGAGTTCGTATTATGTGAACAGACTGCATGAGTGAGCATGTTAATTTGAGTAGTCACTCTTTATGTGTGCAAATAATATATGCACATATACCCACGATCTTTTTATCAGTTCTACTCTCTAGTAGAAAAAAAGCAACACTGGCAACGAATGGAGTTATTATAAAAAAAAATTATTTTTGTTCCCACCGTAGCTTAAACACGTGCATGCATTTTATCTCAAATGAAATATAAAAGTAACTTCTCTGCACTAAAAAAGCTCTTTAAAGACTCTTTAGTACCGCTCACTTATTCAGATGTGTAGCGGTTGACTAAATCCTGAATCCAGCTACTGTATAAAATTCCTCAGATAAAAATTCACTGTAACATGTTTCTTATGGTACCCTAATACCAGTGTTGTGTTTTACAAGTTTGCTGTATTCTGGCAATAAATTTCTGTTCTGGTTTACTGACTCTTTATCCAGTGTTCTTTAATGATTTTGGTTTATAACTGACTTATTTCAGTTAATGTCCATGACCTATGTGCACTTTAAAAATTTCAAACCTGGCTTCTTACGGCTGAAAAATATTTATAACAAATGTTTGTTTAGCCCTACTCAAGGCTTAGAAATATACATATTTGGATTTCTCATAAATTTTCTTAAATATACATAATTTTCTTTGTGCTAGTCTATAGGCATGGGGCTGATATGTCAGACAAACCCACAAGACAAAAATTCATTTCTGGACTAGCCAAACATAAAACATTTAAAAGAAGAAAAATATTTATGTGACAAACATTTTAATATATCCGACTGGGGCAAGTCTAATGTTTTTTTGATTAATTCTTTTTTATTTCTTGCAGAAAAGCCAAATGACAAAGGGTTATCTACTACCACAATAGCAGGCATTGTTGTAGGTTCCATTGTTGGTGGGTTGGTGGCATTGTCAGGAATTATGAAGGTTGCGTTTAATAGGAAGAAGGAGTCAAGCTCATGTGAGCCACAAGTGTCTGGAAAACAAGTATCTGGAAAACATAAATGTAAGTCTAACTTAGAGTGCCCGTTAAAATGAAAATAGCTGAATTTGCAAACAGCGTAGATCAAGTTGAGGTGGCTCATAATGAGCCACCTCATCTTGATCTATGCTGTTTGCTCTCTAGTTTTTAAATTCTCAATATGATACACTTTGGAGGAAGTTTTTAAAATTTTGCAAATGTAAATTTGTCATCCGTTTTGGCATTTAATGGTTAAAATGTTATGCATTTCTATTGTGCTTAGACTTAGATGTTGCTACACAGCGTCTAATGCTTTTACATAAAAAGTGTTGTCAAAAGACAGCAGAGTGTCACTCTTAAAGTCATCAAGTAGTACAACCTCATCCGATTTAGGAATTGAGACCTGCATGTATTAGGCCAAGGTCAATGATAGATGACTAGATTTGCAATGGTTTTGTATAGATGTACAGTATAAGTAAATCAAGAATTATGAAAAGATATAAAAAAAATATATCACTGAATTATAAACTGTTGGTCAAATTTGAATACAGCTGTTGGTGTTGAAAATGCTCTGTCTAATTACTACATAATTTTAATCTCTTTAAGGCAAATGGATACACTTTTAGAGGAAGCAACCCTGCAAATTTTATTTTGCCTCCTTTTATTAAAGGGATCAATTCTTAAAGGAAAGAGCTTGCTCCAGCAAGAGCAAGTTTCTATCATTTAAAAGTAGACTCCAGCAAGAGCAAGTTTCTATCCTTTAAGAGTAGACTCCAGCAAGAGCAAGTTTCTATCCTTTAAGAGTAGACTCCAGTAAGAGCAAGTTTCTATCCTTTAAGAGTAGACCCCACTTTGAAGACTTGGCAAAACAGGATACAGGGAAGCATACAAAAAGTCTCAAAAGTTGTTCCCCCTTTGTAAAAATGGCATAAAAACCTACAGATAAAGGTGAACCCATATATTTAAAGCCATCGCATAACTTGTTTCTTTTCACTTATCTTCCAGATCAAAGGATGCCTTGAAGTAACACAAGAATATACTATAATAACACTTTATAAATAATGGGACAGAATTTTCTAATAAAACAAGATAGACCTTGATGTGACTGCTCTTCAGGAGAACTCTGATCATGATTAACAGTTTACTGCTATGCTTATATGTGTTTGACAAATCACTATTTAGTAAAGTCAACTTAATACACAAAAGTACCTGCTCAAAAGGGTCTACTCTTGAAGAAAAGAATTTTTCCTATAGGAGTAAAATCTCTCCTTTAAAAGTTAACCCCTATTGAGCAGATTATCAAAAATAAAAAGAGCAGTTAAAAAAGTAAAGGTAAAGGTTTCCCATAGCCTAGTGGTCTAGGGGTAGTGGGGGTTAGAGAACCACTGTATCTTTTGCATAGCATATGAAAGGCGGAGCCCATCCCTCTCCGTTTGCTGCCTTATCCTTCCCTGAATCAAAAACGGTACTCATTTACTGCTACTAGGTTGACAGATTAGAGAGTATGACCCAATTCGGGATTCAAATCCGTGACCTTCTGAACATAACTAAGTCGCTTTAACCACTCGACCTCGGTGCCTCTGTGTTGGGCAGTTACTGCCTCTGAAAAAGCGTCCATTTATCACAGTAACAACATTATAAGTAATCAGATCTAAGAAATGTGCATTAAAGGACCGTTGAAGTTTAAAGCTGTTTATTATCTCTCCAATCTTGCTTTCTTTCCTAAATAAACTGCAATTAGTTATAATGTCCTTGCCAGAAAATGCAAAGTTTAGCATGAAATATTTCATACTATGCAGGGTCTACACTAAAGAGGATGGTATGAAATAGTTAAACTAGAGCTTTTATGCATAAGCAGGAGATAATTCACTTCCTAACAGTGCTCCAGATAAGAAGGGATAACAGGGATAATTTAGGGATAATTTTCCGTATACCTCCATAAAAACATGTTGTACCCCTCATTAGAGCCGTCTCATCGAGATGGTTCTAATGGGGGGTCACAACATTTGTCATTGAGAAATAAGAAAAATTATCTTAGAATTATCCTCAATACTCTCTCTTATCTGGGGCTTTGGTTAAAACTTATTTGTTACCTCCTCGTGCAGGTGGACAAAATGTGGCATTAGAACAGGGACCTAATACTATATGAAAATGGAATTTAGATCAGCCTGCACATTCATGCACTCTGATAATTCTTTGCTGCTAATTATATAGTTTCCTAAGAATTCATGGTTATTTGCTTCCAGCAACAACAGACTGATCAATATAGGTAATTTTACCACATTTGACCCTATTTAGCAGGTGGAGGGATGGAGCCCTGATGGTGGCAGTTAAGTTCTGTTAAAAGGTTTTGAAAATCAAATACAACACTTTTTTCATATTTATCTCTTACCTTGAACATGATGCAGAATGACCTAAACAAATACCAACATTAAAATGTTGTGTATACATGTACTTTCATACCAAACTAATAAGTACCAATACAACAAAAATATATCAGTCTACATTATAAAAGTCACAGCTAATTTTACATATTTTTTCTCCACTTTGAAGTCTATTGACTTGATATTCCAGAAACATGGAGTATAAAATGATGATCCTGGGAACATATGCTGTAATTTAAATGAGCAGCAATATGCTTTTCTGTAGAAATAAGTTGTCATCAAACACTTCCATTTTTTAGGTGTAGAGTCCTGAGGTGTGAAGACCCACTGTTTGCTTTAAGGCGAGTGAGTTTACTTTCAGGGGAAGCAACAGAGCCATTTTCAGTTTAGCACCCTCCTAAATGGGGGTCATCTATTAGGGTCAAGTCAGGTAACTTCGGACAGGGGGTAAATTGGGACATACCATTGCAAACAGTGAAAATCGGGATGAGACGGCTCATCAGGATTGTCACTGTCCAGTTAATTTTGTTTTAATTCCAAACAACTGACATATAAAGGAAACAATGTCACTGTCAAAATTTATCCGCTGTCTGAATTTACCTGACTTTACCCTTAAGAAAAGAATTTGCTCTACAATGAGCAAATACTTTCCATTAACAGAAGACACAGTTTTGGAAGGACTTGTGCAACCAGAAAAACAAACAGAAAGTCCCAAAGTTGTTCCTCCTTGTAAAAATGGCTAAAAAACAGACAGTGTACCCACAGAGACATGAAATAAAAATAAACTCGTACTCTCTCTGAAACTATTTCATACTGGGTATTTGTAACAGTCAACATACATATACTCTGGTCCAATATCATATGCATCAGTTCTAACTCTGTTAGCTGCATCTTGTATTAAATAATAGACAAGTATACAAATGGAAGTTTAAAGAAAACAGTATAATATCACAGACATAATTAACTTGGACGGCATACAAATGATAAAGTAACCATATGTATAGATATTCAATAACTGTAAACACTGCCTCCAAATTCTCTCACAAAATCAGTGCAATACCCATGACAAACTGACTACCAAAAGCAAGGTTTGACAGCACATTTGCAAATGTTTTATCTATGGACAAATTCTTCAATGATCTGAAAGATGAAAGTCTACAAATTTTTGTTTCATATCATGTTAGGACTTTTTTTCCTGTTTTTTTTTTTTTGGTTTCTTTGTTGTATTCCTTGCTTCTAAAGAATCTAACTATTCAGATTTTTTATACCACTAGGCAGCTTGCAAGGGAATTTACCATCCATTCATTTTTTTAACATTACCAGGCACCAAAGACACGTGGAGACAATGCCAAAGGGAATTAACCTAAATTCAAACATTTTAAATATTCAGAAACTTAAGCAAATACTGGATATACAAATACTGACATTTTTCTGACAAATTTCACATTTGAAGTGCAACTGAATAAGATGAGTAGATGTCATTTTTTTTCAGCTGCTTATAACAGAAGCTCTTCCACAAATTTTTCATGAATCTTTTTTTACATCAACAACAGCGGTATGCTAGGCATAAATCATTACTTCCATAAAATCCACTTTTGTTTGTGATACTCTTCTGGAGTGAAAGTGCTCTCAGTTTTAAATACCAATATACTTGTCCTTTTTTTCCAGTTTTCAGTGTATATATATTGGGGAATATCTTTGATATTAGATTAAATTTATTGTCTTCTACA